>CM038228.1:92446773-93046773 GCA_021442155.1 Cymbidium sinense | reverse complement strand
CAGCCACATTTCCCAATCATTATGTACTAATCCCTTCTTCAAAAAAAAAAAAAAAATCTTCAATCGGATATAGGGGTGTGCATTCGGTCGGATTGGACGGATCGATTTTTTAATTTGCTAATCCGTTCGGTTTGAAATTCATAATCCAAGTCCGATGTATAAGATTTAATATAATCGAACCAATCAATCCAAAAAAAAAGTTCGATTTTGGTTGGTTTTAAAAAACCAAAAATAATTAAAATAAAGAAACTGTTATTTAATTAAAATGGCAGATTTCAGAATTCGTTTATGATTTATATTTTTTGAAACAGATATACTCATATTTTTTGAGACAGGTTTATATTTCTGAATTCTAATTTGAAATACTATGTCACTTTGTATTTAATAAAAAATAATTATTAAATTTATTACTTAAATGACACTAATTAACTCACACCCCACCTGTAAAGTGATGAAATACATTTATTCAAAGATCTTTTTCTTTCACACTATTTTTAATAGCATAACACATTTGTCATTAAAACAATAAAATTTATATGCTAAGAAAAAGAAAATTTTCAATTGCAATATTACAAACATTCATAAACATTCCACATTTAAAAAGGATTATAATTACATATCGCAATAAATATTCATAAACATTCATAAACATTCATAAACATAAAACATTCATAAACATTTTCAATTTCTCTAATTCTCTTCCACATTTAAAAAAGGAAGCATGATCAAGATTGCCGATTGGTGAAAGAGTTCCATTTTAACCTTTGCATATTTCTTTTTTCTAAAATGATAATCTACAACTCAGATATAAGTGGTTATTGAAGCAGATAACATTAAAAGATTTAAAGATCTAATCATCTAAAAGAGATGGAAAGCAACAAATATAACAAATATATAAATATAAGAACTTCTTTTAAGAAAAAAATATGACCTGAAGTTTACCTATGAGGCTGTGCTCAATGCTCATAGTTTTTGATTGATGGCTTGAAATATTAAATTGTTTATGCTTGCAGCTAACTCTACAAATGTTCTTTGTGACAATTAGAATAAGGGTGGAATCTTTTATTATGATTAGAAATATGAGATTAAACAAAAGAGAGACTAAAAAATGAAAGTAAAATTCAAAAGAAAATAAAGGCTCAGGCTCAGTCAAAAAATTACTAAGAGCAACAGAATATGTGAGCATCCAAACTCCAGACTGGAGGGTTATAATCACACACAATGCTACCAGCAATAGTAAATGAAATATAACATCAAAGCCATCATTGCCGAAAGCGCCGCCAAACATCCCCAAATTATGCGATTGCATTCGAAAGTATGAAATATCACAAGCAATTAAAATTCAGAAATGTTACCTCACTCAAAACAAAATAAGCAATACCAACAGAATAAAAACTACATAATCTGCCTCCAAAATAGTAAACAACTCCAAGTCTCTAAAGTAGAAAACACTAAACAGCATAAAAAGAATCCATCTAAAATGAGACAAAACCTGCCTCCAGAATAGTAAACATTAAACAACTCCACCAGCATAACAAATTACAAAATAATCCATTACTCTATTCACATTCAGATTTCAGCCGATAACAAAATGGAATTGCATGCCAATGGATAAGTCAGAGAACCATCCATGCTCACATTCAGATTTCAGTTGATAACATCAAAACCATCATCTTTTATAAACAAGTTCATTTATCAAAAATAGATTGTAGAAAGCTCATCCATGCTCCAGCAAAAAAAAAGTTACATCTATGATACAAAAGATATAATTTAAAACTTACCTTAAAATTCCTGAACCACAACTAACATCCATAATAGTAGCTTAACTAAGCAAGGAAGGATTATTCAAAACTGCACTTTTGTATGTCTCTGTTCTCACCTAAACATTGGTATTACATATTATGTTAATTCACCTTCCCAAAGGCATAACATCGACAGCAGCCCAAGGCCCCAAAGGAAAAACCTCCACCCAAATAGGGTAATAGCAAAATAGTAGAATATAAGCAGCAATAGCCAACAGAGAGAGGAAATGGGAAAGCCATAGGGAGACCAAGAGGGCATCTAGAAATAACCATCAAAGCCACCACCAATGCAGCAGAAAAAACACCACATCCAGCACCACCGACCAAGATGGCAAGAAGCAAATATCAGGAAACACCGAAACAGCCAACAGGATAGCAAAATAAGTAAGACTATAAGAGAGATTTAATACCAATAGCAGGCATCAGTAGAAATTCGAATTCAGTAAAGGGAGCAGTTAGACAAGAAACAATCCAAATATTAATCTATATTATTGAGCAGTGTTTCACTATATGTGAAGTTGTCAACTACTACTTACTAATTACCAAGCAATAATAAAAAAGTAAACCAGGAAAAGGAAAAACTAAAATGTATCATTTCAGTATAGCATGTACTGATGTATATAAATATATCTATTACTCTGTATGAGTGTATGTATAGTCATTATCTATATTTGTATCTATGGTATCATTTCAATTCTTTACCAAAAGGTTGGATCATCTATAACCTTTGATAGATCGAAAGAAAAGAATTAATGCATAATATAGTATGGTAGTGATGTATGGCTGAAAAAAAAAGTGTTGTAAGTAATTGGAAAAGTCTAAAAGATATAACAATACCTTCATCAAATTTATCAATATCACGAATGTTCTCCTCAATTTGCTCATTTGTCCACTTTGCTCTCATCCAATCTTGGGCACAAATAAGAGCTTGTACTATTTTTGGAGATAAAGAGCTCCTAAAAGCATTTAGAACATGACCACCAGTACAAAAGTAGACTAAGAAGCTACAGTTGATATAGGAACAGCAAAAATATCTCTAGCCATTTGAGATAAGATGGGAAACCTTGGAGCATTAACCTTCCAACATGTTAAAATGTTAAAGTCATCTTGCATAACTTCAGAGTCTTCAGCCAAGTATTTATCTAAGTCTATTTTACTCTCAAGATCATCTCTCCCATAATTATGCCTTTGAACTTCTCAACCATCATGTACTTTCTCCCCCCATCCCTTGGATCATGATGGCTTTCAACAATATTTTTGATAAATATTCATATTCATTTTACACATCCCCAATATATCTAAGTTTGAACACAGGATCAGCTATTTGTAAGATAAATATTCATATTCATTTTATCAACACATCCCCAATACTTATCAAACTTTAATTTCATTTTCTTTGTCATGGTACTAACTTCAACATCATTATGGGATTCCCAACTTTGAAGCACACATTGGACCTCCGCAATCTCATGAAAGAATGTATTTAAAGTAACATATAAGGAACCGAAAATGCGCAGAGTTAGTTCATAAAATATTTCTAAGAATGTAACAAGCCTTCTTTCATTCTCGCAATCACCATCACATGGAACTCCACCTCCACCATGATTTGCATCCACTTCCTTCTCCAACTCTATTCTAAATTGAGGATCAACCTCTTCATATCTCTCAAAAGCTTTTTTGGCCCGAATTTAACATCAGATATGTAGAATTCCACCTTGTAGGTACATCCAAACACAACAAGCTTTTGCTTTATATTTTTTCAATTTCAATGCATTCTTTGAATTTTTTAAGTCTTGATGGTGACTGCCTAATGTACCTCACTGCTACTCTTACACATTATACAGATCTACCAACCTCCTTAATTCTATCTTGAACAATAAGATTTATAATATATGCAACACATCTCATATGTAAGAACTTACAATCAATGTTACTTTCCTCCCGTTTAGAAAATTTTTTTTTACAAATGATTGATAATACCATTATTAGAGCTAGCATTATTAACTGTGATTGTAAATACTGCATTAATACCCCAATCAATCAAACATCTCTCTATCTCCTACCCAACAATCTCTCCTCTATGACTATATATGAGACAAAAATTAATGACTCTCTTATTTAACTTCCAATCTTCATCAATATAGTGCACGGTTAGACACATGTAATTAATTCTCTCAATTTATGTCCATGTGTCGGTTGTCAAGCAAACCCTAGTAGTTGAATCTCGTAATATTTTTTTCAAAGTATTCTTCTCATCTAAGTAAAATTCAAAGCAGTCACGAGTGAGTGTCCAACGGGAAGGTAATTTAAACATTGGGCAACATTGAGTCATAAAATATTTGAACCCGTATCCTTCAACATATTTGAATGATAATTCATCCATAATTACCATGGCTGCTAAAGTTTTTCTAACAGCTTCTTGATCAAACTTCTAAGCTTTGAGACCTTTAGTATTTTGTTCACCTCTGCCACTAGGTTGCAATACTAGTAGAGTTTGACTTTTTTTCTATGTTATGAGGATTCTTCTGACATATAGAAAGATGTGTCTGTAAAGTTGTAGTACCATTAAGCTTTGTATCACTATGATAAGTCTTCCCACAATAGTTACATTTACTCATCTTTTCTCCAACGGAACTATTAAATTTTGTAAAATGATCTCAGACATCTGATCTTGGTCGGACTGTCTTTCTTGTTCTCTTTTCAAAAGATGACTTGCTACTTGAAGCACTTGCAACACAATGTATATTATCTTGATTGATAGGTATTTGATTTTGGGAAGAACCAATCATGTTAGAACTCTCTCCACAATGAGACATCTAATCATAGTGTAAAGAGATCAAGAAAGAATAAGGCAAATGAGAGTACAAAAAACTAAAAATTATATATGATACACCCGATCTTGATTATACCAATATTAAACCTCTCATGAAAAAAACAAAACCACTGTAGTAACTTTGGATCATCCACTGTACCAATATAAACATCATATAAATATTATTTGCACTCCATATTATTTCTACTAATTATCCTAGGCTAGCCTTCAAACATAAATGCAATCCAAATAAATTCTCCAATAAAATATAAAGTCTTAGCACAAAAGTGAGTTGCAAGAACTAAACATTTAAATGAATCGTCCACCAATTATCATAATTAATAAGTTTTAATAGATATTTGGATCGCATTATGTTGTCATTGTTGTGCACCATGGAGACATTAGATAAAGTTTATAATTTAGATTGGTACAGTAGTGCTTCTAAAAATGAATGCACAGGTGTTGTAGGCTTCAAATGGATGCTTAATCATGGCTTGATGCAGAATCCAGAGGACATAGTCGAATACTTTAAAAGAAAATGTGTTTCTTCTATATTCCTCTTCAGAAGAAACCTTCTTCGTCAATTGGTCTCCTTGCTTGCAAACTCTCATGATCGTAAGGCTAAGCAATTGAATGAGACTCATAAGGCTCACGTGCACTCAAGACATGAAGTTGAAGTTCTTGCAAGATTCAAGCCTTTTGCTGATGTTGAAAGGTTGATTCTTGATATGAAGCAAATTAGAAAATGGAGTATAGATATTCTTCAAGATTTCAAAGACACTCTCCACATGGTCCCATACTATGAGGATCTCGTCCAAGAACCAAACAAAAGTGATAGATGTGCTCGACTTTCTAAGAATGTCGCATGGAAAGCTCATGAGCCTGGCTTGAAGCAGAAGCTGTGGAAGGTCCACATTAAGGTTTCACCAAAGAAGATAAGTAGTTCCAAGACCCCGCTAATGCTCATCAGGGCGTAGTGGGTGCAAAAAAGACGGTTGTGGTGTCGCAAGACACCACTCGCTACACTCATCAGGGCGTACCGAGTAAACCAAAATCATCAGATGTGGCACCCCTATGCCTAATCCACAAAATGTCTAAAATTTGTACTTAATTCGACTCAGATTGCTTGTATTTCTTTCTGCAGGTTTCAAGACTCCGCTAATGCCCATCAGGGCGTAGTGGGTACATGAAGACGGCTGTGGTGTTGCAAGACACCACTAGCTACACTCATCAGGGAGTATCGAGCAAGTCAAAACACCCCCGATGCAACCCCCTACACGGGGATGACGCCGGGAGGCTGCCGAAATTTTATCTAAATTATAGACTTAGAAAAAGAGGGAGGCGGAAATAAATATATATTGCATTTGTCATCTTTCAGGTTTGAAGATCTCGTTGCGCTCAACAGGGCGCAACGAGATGAAAATTGGTTGTAGTGTCTCAAGCACCACTCGCTACGCTCAACAGGATGTACCGAGCAAACCAAAACACCCCCGATGCAGCCCCCTACATGGGATAAAGTCGGGAGGCTTCCAAAATTTTGTTAAAATTCTAAACTTAAAAAAATGAAGTAAATGAGGGAAAATAGCATACAACAAACATAAAAGCAAAACAAAAAAAGAGGGGGAAAATGAAATCTACTCTGAGGGATAAATCTTCTTTTAAAACAACAAATTAAGCTATCTTTTAGAATCTAAATAAATTTATAATACCTTCTTCGCCACCGGATCTACAACCCTTTGTACAAGCAGACAGAAGACGATACTAAATCAAAATCTACAAAAATCATAGGGCCTCCTTTAATAAAAAAAATTAATGAATTTCATCCTAATTATGATTTTCAAGATCAACACTTGCATTTATTAGATGAAATTAACTAAGCTAGAAATTCCTGCATGTGCTCGAACATAGAGATTTCAAGTACAAATTTTAATGTCTGAAAAGGCTGCGCAGGCTAAGTTAGAATTACATGAAAATATAAAATCAATATCATAATTCAAATACAAAAGTACCTAAATTCTTAAATACACTATGTGCCCGAACGTCTTTGAATGCTTAAATTCAAGTGTCCGAGGATGTCAGGATGCTTCGGTTTAGTCTTAAGATTGGGTCCGGGTTAACAAAACTTAAAAACCTGTAATAAGAACTTCAAATCAGTGAAATACTTGAGAAACGGATTATGTCAGGTGATAGTAGATCTAATCCTCTATTAGCAGCTAAACAGACTTGACAAGATCTAAAGCTCTTAAATATATTCTAATCAATAAATTTTTAAATATCAATCAAAAATTGCTTAAATGAAACTTCATCATTAAGAACTTAAACCAAACTCAGTCTATCCACCTTCCGCAATAGTTTTTCGGGGGTGATATATTAAGAAAACTCTAGCTCACAAAGGAGACAATGTCAAATCAAGTGTTCTGTTATGTTCACTCTCAATCAATCTCATGCTAGTAAGGACGTGGCTCGTGTCATCTGAACTGCATGGCTTGGTGAGGCTCAAGCAAGCTATGACTATGTCCTCTCGATCATGTGGGGTCCCGCTCCATTATATTATGATCAGGCTTTGCTTTCTCCAATGGCTCCTTTGAGTTGTGAATCATAGGGTATACTTGATGGGCAAACAACCCTCTGTCAACTAAGGTAGACTTAAGCGCCTCCTGACAAACACCATGTCGTGCGAATGATTTCTTGACGACGTAACCCATGTGTTCTGGATGAGGATCCTTCGTTAGTCGACTACCTCCTCCGACTAAGTGGGACCGAGATGCCAGACGTAATCATGGGATCTAGATCGGGCACGTCATCATTCCCCCAACCATCCGGTTTAAGCTGAAATGATAAATTTCATGATCTAAATTCTAAAACTCTACATGCCGCTACTATACGCTACGCATTAAGCGATCTAACGACTAGCCTTAATCAAAAGTTCTCTCTCACTTATTGAGAGGGGTAATTAACTATGGGGCGTGCTATAGAAGCGGAACCGATCTAAAGTTCTCACCAAATGAGGATGAAATCTCTAGGTAGTGTCTTATCTACTATTCCATCTCACTTCTGAAAATTACACCGATATTTTAAATCACTCTTTTCATCGAAGAGGTCGGTGACGAATTTTTGAATCCCACACCATCAGACATCTTGAGCAACTGTATTTTTCATTCACAAGTATTAGAAATGTAATTGACAAACTTACTACAAAGGTCAACCCGCAATTAAATTTTTGCAATAGTGTTTTTTTTATGGCAATGCAAAAAGTACGCTCCACAATTTTTAATATTTATACAAACAGTTTGATGATAAAAATTGTGTTAGAATGAATTTCTAATTTTTTTTTTTTATTTTGCTTTGTGATAAATGTAAAAAAATTTTGATTGAGTACTCATATATTATATTCATCTCTAAATAAATTTAATGATTCTGATATTCATTTTAATAATTAATTCATTCGGAGTATCTTAATACAAATTATTCCTTAACAATTTATATGTCAATATTATTCATACCTCTCCAACAAAAAGTACAAGGAACAACTCTACGTTTTAGCTCTTCTTGCACCTGTTAAATCAAGAGTGGATTTAACGAGGCTATAGTTTTGACTGGCTCAGATAATTGAAGAAGATGGAGCAGGTTAAAAACATCATGAATGAGATGAGGTTCATCATACCACTCTTCGAACAAAGGGTTCCATTTCAATCCATATTTTTCGTTTCTGATTTGCATCCTGTGAAATAATTTATATGTGCGCATTTTATCACTCTATCTACAAAATAAACAAAAAATAAATTCAGAAAAAAAATTGGCTGGTGAAAATTTTGATTTTGATCAGAATGAATATTAAAGTTTATGCGAAGATGAAATTAACATAAATTTTGTTTGAGCACTTTATTCAAAAATAAATTTAATGATTTTGAGATTTAGGACTGAGATTTGATCAGATATTATAACTTAACTTCTGGATTCTAGCGAGGATCTGATTCTTTTGCTCTCCGGTTTGTCTGGGATATCATCCGACTCTTCGCAGCGTCTTCTTGGCTGCCATTTTTTATACAAGAGAAGCTGTAATTGGCTGATGAAGATGGTTAGAAGAGAGGAGGAGGACCTTGGTTGTCGGTGGAAGATGAAGTTAAAACGAAAGCACGTAATAGTGGTTTTATAAGAAATAATGAAGATTTGGTAATAGTATGGAAATTTACGGAGAGAAGGAAGTTGCTATGAAGCTCTTCTAAATGCTAGGCTAAAAGACTATGGAGACTGTCTTGACTATGCGCGTTTTGATGATGTTTTCAAGCTTCTCTCTCTCTCTCTCTTTTCTCTCTCTCATGCATGCAAGTTAAGTGCACGTGTTCGTTGAATTTCCTTAAGGTGAGTGGCTGAGCTTTAACGACAACTAGATCATAAATTAATGAGTTAGTAGTTAGAATGTACTTGAATTTAAATTTCTTAATTGAAGAGAAAACCCTCTATCCAACGCAGTCGGTCGAACACAAATCTTTGATTTTGTTGAAAGTGATAGAGGAAAGAATGGGGCGAATAGATAAAAACGTAAATGTGAACAGATGGTGCTATTTTCAAACACTTCATTTAACAGGATAGTCATCAACCCATGAGTGACTCGATATTCTCTTTGTCTTGGTCCTATCCGCTCAAATCATAGATTTTCTTACTTGCTCATTGTGTGCTTTGTAAGTTGTTTTCACAATTGTTAGACTGCTTTCTCTTCAACTAGAAGATTTAGTTTCAAAGTGCATATATTATTATCACTAATCTATTAATTTTTAATTTAATTATCATTAAAGCTCAACTTCCTTTTTTTTTTCTTTATGAGATATTTGAATTAATTGTACATAATTTGCCGCTCTTTTTACTAGCTCTTACAAGTACATATGATACTTTTTTTTTTCTTTTTAATATATAGGGCTTAGATAAGTGTCATTAAAAGGAGAATTTATCATGTAATAATGTTGCTCCCAAACTCTAATAGAGCACAATACACATATATATATATATATACATAATACACAACAATTCAAATTATGTATATATGATGTGTACACAGATGATGCAATACTATTGAAATCCAGACATAAAATTATGTCAGAACTCTACACATAATAAATATAAAAGTGTATTGAGTGGTTGATGAGTTTGGTCTCTCCATAGTCAACTCAATTAAGAATTTTCTACCAAATAATATAGAAAAATTCACATACATAGCACACAATTCTTATGCATTTACACATCTAACATCTAAATTTTGATATTTATAAATTTAGAACCTTTCTTATGCTTCAAAAAGTGAATTTTACTTCAAAAAATAAAGAAAATTATTTTTGTTGTAATGATAAAGATTTAGGTGTTATATATATGTAAATATCTATGTTTGGATTTTAGATATGTAAATATATAAGAATTGTGTGCTATGTATGTAAATGCACTAATAATATATGTGCTTGGTTTGCTCAAAGATCTAATTAAATAAAAATAATGCTTATGTGAGCTTTGATCTTTAGGTTATTTTTAAGGGAAAAAAATTACAAGTGTCAACTAATTTAGCTGGTAAAAAAATTTAAAAATTATTGTTGAAATCTAATGGGTTGTTTGGGTTCACTTTTATTTTTATTTTTTGTTTTATATTTTTATTTTATTTTATTTATATCTTGTTTCAAATTAGTAAAACATATTTGATGATAATTGTTATTTTTTAAAAACACTTGAATCATCTAAAAGTTATTTTGAATATTTTTTAAAACAACTTTATTTATTTTTAAAAATAAAAACACATAAAAATATGTTTTTAAAAATAGCATAAAAATAAAAACTACAAAATAAAATTGATTCCAAACATAAAAAATGAATTTTGTTTGTACTAAATTTATTTTTGCTCTCACTATTCCAATAAAATTAAAAAATAAAGTAGAAAATTATTAAATAGATACTTTTAAAAATTATAAGTGCTAAAAATACTAAAAAGTGATATTAAAAATTTTTCTCAAAATTTTAAGATTATGTGGTTTGAATTCACAATCATGCAAAGAGATACGATTATAAAGCCTTTCATTATATTAAAGAACAAAGCATGATTATATAAGCACATTTGTTAGGATATAGTGAACTATTTTACAAGTTAGATTGAAAAATCGATGTAGGAAAATATAGTTTTTTTAATAAAAAAACAGCAAAGACATTAAAAATAGCTAAAATGTTGCACAATAACAAAATTTCATATTTATTTAATGAATATCATATAAATAATACATAAAAATAGTCTAAAAAAATATAAAAATAACATAAAAAATAAAACAGATAAAAAAATTATATTTTTTATAAAAATAAAAAATAAAATAAAATAAGGTAATATAATGAACTACTTTTAGATCTAATGAAATAACATTTTTTTTTTATAAAATATTATATTATTATTGAAACTATTATATATTTACATTAATATTTTATATTCTATTTTATAGAAGATAAAAATAAGATCCTAAACATGAGAAATTAGACATTATTTTTATATCTTTAAGATTTGTAGCATTATGTGTAATACAACAATTTATTTTGCATCTATTTAAATGTAAAGATATTTAATGTTGAAATAATATATTTTTGATAAACTATTTTATTATTATTGGAACTATTTTGTATTCATGTGACATATTTTATATCCTATTTTATAGAAGATAAAAAAAATTAAATCTTTAATATCACATATTAGACATTATTTTTATGGCAATATAAAAATTGATGTTGCAACTATTTAAATGTAATAATATTTAATGTTGAAATAATTTATTTTTGATAAAATATTTTATAATTATTGGTGTTTAATGTTGCATCTATTAAGAGGTAAATGTTGCATCTTTTTATTTTCACGTGAAATATTTTATATCCTTTTTATAACTTAAAATCTTAAATATGAGACCAAAGCCAGGAGAAAATATTACGTCTCGAGACGTCATGCACTCCAATCCCACGCGTGTCCAGATTTTTTTTCCCATTTTAGCTTAACGGCAGTAACGACGAACGGAGACGACGCGTTTATCCGCGACCGGCCGCTTCTCATTCAAATGGAGAAGAAAACGAGACGGGCATCGTCGACATTCCTCCCACATGACAAGATAGGGCTTTCTCCGCTAGCTCACCCCGCTCGACGCGAACGCCCGCCGCCGTTGATTTAGCAAATCTTACGAATAACTTATTGATGTATCAGGTGACTACATGGGGTATTTACATGTGTTCTCGAACTTTAATGAATTTAGGTTTTTTTGTTCTTCTCACCCTCCAAGATGTGAACATTTTAGAACATTTGAGTTCTTTAAATGAACGGATATATTTTAATATTTTTTGAGATGTTTTATATGTACTCTCGACATCATGATATACGTTATTTTTAAATTTTGAACTGATTAGCCTGAAATATTTAGTATAACATGGTAGGATGTTTCATGTTTTAAGATGAATTGTCGATTAGGGATGATAATATGTTCACGATGGCATTAAAATTTGTGTAGGTTAATTTTGGTTATTTGCTTCAGTTTGTATGTGTACTCTTTGTATTCTTAGAAAGTACATCCCATTTGCATTTTTTTTTAAAATATTATGTCCTTGTTTGGATACAAATGCTCAATACATGGCTTATGAAGCAAAGGCTCATTGCATAGTTTTTGATTTTAGAGGTTTTCTCTCAGATTTATGAGTATTTTCATTTTTTTCATTGATCTGTTAGAGAAAATATGTTCATTACAATCTATTAGAATAATTTGGAGATTGGTTAAATGTTATTTTGTATCATACTCTTACTCGATTTTTAATTTTATTTAATGTTCATTGATTATGTTCAAACAGGTGAATTTGGTGGTTGTTTGGATGATTGAGATTTTTGATATCAGATTCTCTCACTCAGAGTATATATGATTTTCTCAATATTTTTATTTATTTTGCTTGGATGGAGAGAATATGATCATTACATTCCATTAAGTAATTTTGTGATTATTTTTCGCTTTGGTTGTTGAGATTATCATTACATTCCATTATGGCAATTTGGAGGATGTTTGGATGATTTTGTGACGGATCATTCTCTACTCTCATGAGCATATATTTTTTTTCTTTGGCTGAGGAAATATGTTCATTAAATAATTTGGAGATTTGGTTAGTTTTTAGTGTTATTTTGCAGTACTCTCTTGAGTACACATTTAGCCATTTTTTTTCGCTTTTTGGAGAAATATATTCATTACATTATTAAGCAATTTGGAGGGATATGGATAGTTTTGGGGATTAAGATCAGTACTCTGATTCATGAGGCATTAATTTTTTATGTTTGTTTGTTTGGAGGAAACCATTAATATTGGAATATTTAGTTAAGTGATAATGATTCTACATCTGAGAGTTATTGATTTTTGATTTTTCATTTCTAATTGAGAGTATATATACATTTTTCTGTTTATTTGTGTGATGCATTACATTTATATGAATAATTTTGAGGCCGACGGGATTTTTAATGTTCATTACTAAAAAAACCAATTAAAACTAACCAATCCTAAATTTTTCCTAATTTAATAAACATATTTCCTCCAAATAAAAAAAATGATAAAAGATTTCTAAGAGAGTGATAAAATCTCCAAACCATCCAAACAACCACCAAATTGCTTCCACTAGAATGTAATGAACATAATCAATAACAAGGCCAAAGAACCGGAAAAATATCAAAATTATCTATACTCAAGAGAGTACAGAGTATACAAAATAACACTAAAAAACTAACCAAACAAACTCCAAATTATTATGATTGTAATAAACATATTTTCCAAACAGTAAAAAAAAAAGAAGAAAAATGATCAAATGCTCTTCTCATGAGAGTAAAGAGAGAGAGAGTGAGAGACAGGAGATGATGAAAATAATATTAAAGAAACAGCCCTCCAAATTGTTCTATAATGGATTAGAATGAAGATATTTCCTCCAAACATTCTATAAAAAAAAATGCCCAAAATATTTTAGACTCATGAGAGAGCACATGCAAAACTCCTAAAACCAACTTAAACACCAAGTTACTTTAATGAATGAAATATATTCTCCATGCAGAACTCATGAAAAATAATATGAATAATTCCAGATTATAAAGAGTATACATGCAAAGGATCCTCAAACAAGAAAGTCCTCAAAACTCCAGAAAATATATCTTAAAAAAGAATGAATAACACTAAACAAAAAAATTAGAGATATAACTTGAGAAAATATCATTTAAACATAAACAATATTATATCAAGTTATAGTAAGAAGATATAAAATAATGAAATACAAAGAGTACAAGATACAAAGAAGATAGAAATAGAGAATACATATATCTTTGCTTCAGTTCTTTTTTCAAGACTTTTATTTATTCTTCTTTCATGATAAAACATTTCTTCATAAGATAGATATATTCTCTCATTTATCCCTATTACATCCTCAACTATTTCTTCAAATCATAAACCAAATATATTCTCTATCTTTAAATTTTTTCATGAAAATAAAATTTTGAATGATGCTTATTTTCAGGGATTGTGCCGTCCGTCCGTCCGTCCAAGAGCCAGAGCCAGAGTAAGCGAGAGAGAGAGAGAGAGAGAGAGAGAGGGCCCATGGCCTTTAGGGACGAAGAGGAGGCGGAGCTTACACGGAGAGAGGCGGCTCTTGCTGCCACACCAATCCTCAAACCTGATTTCAAGTCCTCGAAGGTCACGCAGACACAACTCGACAAGTTCAAGGTGCGCTCGTCTTCTGTTGATTGGACCAGTATTTTCAGAAATCTTCCTGCATTTTCCAGTTTCTGAAATTGTTATCGGTTTCTCGTCGATCAAAGGGTAAACCTTTCATGGTTTCTATCCGAAAGGGGGATTTTGTTTGTTCTTTTTTATTAATTAGGTTGCATTAAATTACTTAAAAAACACAATTCTTACGCAGTTGGATGCTGTTAGGTTACCCAATTTGGAATTGATTGCTAGCCATATAAATAATCGAATATTTAGGCTTTTCTTATACTTTAGTTCTTTCTGTTGATGATGTTCCCTTTTTGATTCTGTGGTTTTCTTTGATATCAGGGTTTTGACTTGTAAGATTTAGAAGAAGCAGGTAGCCTTTTTGTATTGCAGTGGTTACTAAATTTGATTGTTTGATATAAATGTCATTAATTTGCAGCTGTAATTAATTTAGTTTTGCAAATTAGCCTTATCGTATTGACGGTCAACTTATTTGACAAATTTTTTGTTATGGTTATTTTTTAGAACTTCTGCTCCGTTATATGTTGTGGAGTTATGAATTAGTGTTGAGGAAAAAGACTTTATTTTCCATTGATGCCTGTCTTTGAGAGCATGGGTTTGTATTTGCTAAACTTGTGTCCATGCTTTAAGAATAAATTTAGATTTTAAGACAATGTATAATGTGCTTAGTTGATGTCTATGATGTAACGTGTAGTAATATTTGCTGTATTTGAGTTAGTTTCTTGGCTTCTTACTGTCACAGGAGTTAAACAAAAGAAGATTACAGTTAAAAGAGAAGTCTAAGGATATAGGAAAACCTAAAGGTTTCTTCTTCTGCTTTCTGTAGCTGGTCCGAATAATTTTCTACACTTTATGACCGGGCCTCTTTAGGTAAAGCAAGCCAAGTTGTAAAGGCATGCTCGGGTCTTATAGAAGTTGACTGCAAAAGCGAGCTTGAAGGATCAAATCTTTCAGCTGTGAAGGGAAAGGGTATCCAGGTAATACTTTTGAATAATTTTCTTTTTTACAAAGATTAGTTTTGATCCACATTAGTAAGCTTGTAGGGATGTGTAAGTAAGATATGAGTACCCTAACCTTAGCCATGGTGGCAGTTTATGATATGATCTCCTTTTTACCATGATGGAAGTTTGACCTTTTCTTTCTCTCAATCAATTTCTTTATTTAATTTTGATTTCTAAAGAGGAACACATCATAATCTCTGTTGCTGTTGACATGTTCTTATCTAATCATCATGATTTCTAGAATTTTGGTTGTTTTCCTGAATCATTTCAACGTTTATGCTCCACTTCATCTTGAGCTATTGGTTTTAAAATGTTTCTCTTGAGATGTTGAATATCTTCAACATTTTTCAACAAATTTGATGCATGATTTTTCTATATTTGAACAAAGAGGGGGTGAGCCTTAGAACTTTTTCTATTCATCTGCCACGCTAAACTTGAAATCAGCATTACCATTATAATCTTGATGCTACCACAAACTTTTTAGGATATTAAGATCGTTGGTCTAGATAAAGTTGATAGTGCTATTGTTGACCTACACGTATGTTCCATAATTCAAATTAAGCATATATAGTGAAATTTATGAAAATCGATGGCAAATGACAACGATGCATAATTGGAGATTAAAACCTCCTAATTGCGACCAAAATTAATTAAAATTTTTCAAATTCGAAAATTTCGTTTGCATAATTGCGTTCAAAATATTAAAATTAATTAAATAAAAAATTTTGGATTAATTAATAACCGATCAATTAATTAAAATCAAATTTTAATGAAATTACAAGTATATCAAGGTCGGGAGACCTCGATGACGTCCAAAAGCACTCCAATTGAAATCGATTATCATCAAATCTTCAACGATACCTCGATCAATTTGGTAAAGTCTACTGAAGCTTCTGAATCGCGTTGCAATTTAAGCTCAATTTGGCCGAGTCGACATTGTCCAAAGGAGCTCTGATCGCGAAATGGATATCGGCGTTGCATCTGGCACAATGAAAATACTCAAAATTGATACCCATATTGTTATGATTCATTGTACAAAATAATTTCATAAGAATTTTTGCACAAAATCATTAATTAAATTGCAATTAAGTGACTAATGACTGTTTAAACCTCATAATACCTGCCTAATCAGCCTTTCATGTTGGCCAATCTAATGGTCAGCCCATATATCCCCATCCCAATTAGCTTCTCTAATACCTAAGCAAAGGGATGATTTCTATTTGCTCAGTTGTCCCTCTCTAGTTTCTTGTTTTCGTCCATTTCTCTCGAGCCCGAGACCAAACCCCGTCCGTCCCTCTCTGTAGATCTTCCTTCTTCCCTACTCGTCCTGAGCAGCAGCCGCCCCATCTCTCCCTCAACAACAGTCGAATGGGCTGCTCTGGTTCTAGCCAGCCGAACCTACCGAGCTCCCCTCTTGGTCGAGCAACCCTAGTTAACCTCTTCCTCTCTTCCTCCCTCTCTTGCAATTGAAAGGCTCCAGTTTGTCTCTATTCAACCTTAAACATATTTTTATGCATTTTGAGCTTCCTTTGGATGATATGATTTGCTAGATTCTTCTTTCACATGCTCAAAGTGATATTGAGATTTAGATGTAAAGCTTGGGATAATGTATGGCCCAATACTTCGTATTGCTTGTGATTACTTGTGTATTTTCATGTCTTTTGGCTTCTTTAGGATGTCATGATCTTATGAAAGTTTCTTTTATATGCTTGCAAAGTGATATTGAGATTTAGATCTAAAGCTTGGGATGATGTATGGCCCAAGCTTCATGTTGCATGCAAGCATTTGTATATTTTCATGCTTTGGGTCCCTCTTGAATGACATGGCTTGATGATCCCCTCTTCACTGTTTTTTTTCTTTGCGTTTGTTGTAAAATACATGGAAAACAACAAGTTTGAAGGGTTGGCCTACTGTTTAAGATGGTTAAGGAGCCATTCTCTGCTGTAGAAATTTAATACTTGCTTATGTCTTGTTGTTCAAAGTGTTGAATTTTGAGAAAGATGGAGAAAAATGAGGTGTCGGCTTTCGTTTCTCATGCAACCGGGTTTTCATAATATTCTGATTTGAATGTGTAGCATGAGATAGGGAAAAATTTGAACTTGTTGGTGTAGGGAGCTTCCAATGTCTACAAAATCTAGTATTATTCTTTTGGTCAAAAAGAAACATGCTGAAATTGATTTTTCCGGTTTGCTACAAAGTTATCATGCTATTGATTCTTTTATTAGATCAAAAAAAAAGGGAGGAGATTTATACATGTTAGCCTAGTATAGTTGCTTGCTTCTTTATCACTTCTTGTTAATGATAGGCTTTATCTTTAATGAGTTTTATTAATATGCAAGTGTCCCTCTTAGCTAAATCTAGAATTTTAAGTCTATGTATGAGAGTTTAGTATGACATTGACTCTTTTGCACTGTTGTTAATGATGAGTTTTACTTCTACCTTATTTCATTAACATGGAAATGCTCTCTTAATCAAATCTGAAATCTTAGATTAATGTATGTTATTTCCTTGGTTTACCAAGCAAAAAAAGAGAGAGAAATGTGTAAGGACTATCATTCATGTAGGGTTGCTTAGCTTTGCTTTGATCTTTTTCTAGCATTTGACAATTTGTTATCATGTAAATAATTATTTTAGGTTAGCTGAAAATTTCAAGTTTTTGTAATGTTAAGTTGGCATGATAGTTCACTTTGCTTTATCCTTGCTTCCCTCCGTCGCTTGGTTGCTTATCATCATGCAAATGAATGTTTAGCTAAGGAAAATTTCAAATTCTTGTCCCCTTTTGCCAAAATCTAATGTGGTTGATTATCCTATGGAGTAGGGACTTGTTTTGACCATCATGTAAGTTATTACCTATTTAAAACAAAATTTTTCAGATCTTTTCAATGAAACCTTAGTATGGTTGCTTGCTTCTTTACACTACTTGCTAATGGTAGGCTTTGTCCTTAATGAGTTTTATTGACATGCAAGCATTTCTCTTGGTTAAATCTGAAATCTTAAATCTATGTTATGAGGTTAGCATGATATTGGCTCTCTTGTATTATTTGCTAATGATGGACTTTGCTCTTAACTTGTTTTATTGACATGCAAGCTTCCTTCTTAGCTAAATTTGAATTTTTTTTAACCCATGCATGTGAGTTTAGCATGGTGTTTGTTTCTTGCCACTAGTTGTTAATGATGGGTTTTGTTTTCATTTGATTTCATTGGCATACAAGTGTTTCCTTAGTCAAATCTGAAATTTTTAATGTCTATTCTATTGGATTTGACATGATTATGTGATTCATGTGACCAAAGTTTAAAAAAAAAAAAAGAGAAAGAGAGAAGAATGAAATGAAATCCTCCTTTGGCTTTGCTTTTTCTTTTTTCAATCATGATTGATTTCAAGTATTGAATCTATTTCTATGTTAGCATGGAATTGGAAAGCTCCCTATGGTTTGATGCAACTATATTTAGTGCTTCACATGTTCGGATTTGATTCCTATGTAGATTTTTTTGTTTTTTTATACATCAAGTTGAATGAATTCCTTGTGATAAATAAAATGGCTAAGTGTTAATCCTTAATAAAAGTTTACTTAGTTGTCCACAACATGATTCATGCTAGAAATCATTGGAGACTAGGTGTTTAATGTTCAATCTCATATTTAAATGAATTTGAAATGTGATAGAGTGAGATTTTCAGATTTTTGGACATTCATTTTGTCATTACTTGAAGTCCAATATGACTTTTGACTTGATTCTCTTATTTACTTGGTTTGGAAAAGATAGAAGAGAAAATTGAAGGGTTGAGTTTAATCTCTTTCCCTTTGTCTCATATCTCTATTCTTTGGTAAGTATTTGGCTTGAATTTTACGTAAATTTCATTATCATGTAAGCATATGTTTAGCCAAATAAAAAATGTTAGATTTATGCCCTATCAAATTTGATTTGAAATAATTATTTTGCATCACTTGTTCATATCAGATTTAATTATTATTTGAATCACATTGACTATTGAAGTCTCTTTTGATTAAATCTGAAATCTTTAATCTCTATCTTATTGAGCTTAAGGTGATAATGTATTACATGCAAGTAAAGTTACAGAAAGAGGAAAGATACGAAGTAGGATGAGTCTTGGGCTTTGCTATTATCTTGTTTTACTATGCTTATTATCAAACCAATAAGCTTTTCAAATGAAAGGTAAAACAAAGCTTTATTTGCATGTAATCTAAAATGATCTCTCTTTGGTTGATTAAGATGAGTAGTATGACATACTTTTTGATTGATTACAAGTTAAATCATTTGTATAAGGTTGCTAAAAATTCTTATTGTCTATGCAAAACTAATGTAAAGTAAAAAGTATATGAGCTTAGCATAAATTCAAAATCCTCTTTATATTGTTTGAGGTTCTCTTGTATTATGTTGTGATTCATTTGAGTATGTTATCCTCATATGTTATCACAAGATTGCTAAGCCGCTACTTTATTATGAAGCTAATATGAAATGAGAAAATGGATTTCAAGATACTTTGTATGCAAAATTAATATAAAGTGAAAAGTATATGAGCTTAGTGTCAATTCAAAATCTCCGTTATATTATTTGAGATTCTCTTGTCTTATATTGTGATTCATTTGAGTATATTATCCTCATATGTTATAACAAGATTGCTAAGTTGCCACTTTATTATGAAGCTAATATGAAATGAGAGAATGGATTTAAAGACACTTTGTAATTTTAGAATTTCATTATGACATGTGAAAATCAATTCAACTTTGACCACTAGTATGTGATGTCTTTTCTTTCCTTTTTGATTTGGAAAAAAATGAAAATAGAGTAAATGCTTATTCGTGAGGCTATCTAATCTTATCTTGATGTATGGCATGAAATAGATGAAGTTGATGATTTTACTTTATGTTAAATAAACTCTGTTTGTAAATGAGAAAATCATATGTACATGCACATGCAAATGCAAGTTTGTAAAAATCTTTTATAATAAGTATCCGTTCACATTGTTCCAATGTGGTGGAGAAATTTTGTAATAAGTACCCGTTTACATTATTTCAATGTGGCGGAGAAATTTGTGAATTAAGTACTTGATCATGTTGTTCCAATGTGGTAAGAAAATATGCATTAAAATTAAGTATTCGTTCACATTATTCCAATGTGGCGGGAAAACATGTGATATAAGTACTTGTACACTTTGTTCCAACGTGACAAGAAATATATTTTAAATTAAGTACTTATACACATTATTCCAATGCGATAAGAAAATGCTATACTATGCAACCCATGCACGTCTTTCTTGTCGTGGTGGATAAATAATATTTCGGTTACGGTATTTAACGACACCTATTATGCACGCCTTTCTTGGCATGGTGGGAAAGCCCAGTCTCCCAAAGTAGCCCTACGCGAGGATGACATCGGGAGGCTATTGAAATTTTTGATAAAATAGAAATCATGCAAAGAATAAAAAAGAAAATAAGACACTTTAAAATCAGTATGATTTAGGCCATGTATTTGAATTATAAGCATCATGATTTTGAAATACTTAGTGATTGTTTGTAGTGACAATTTAGTTTAAGTGGAATGATAAATATGGATGGACTTTCCCCCATCCATCTCTCTTCTCTCATGAATACTCAAAATATCATGCATGTTTCATGGAGGGGGTAAATAAAAATAAAAAAAAGTGAGGAAAGGGAACGTTCAAATGAATCCTTTATACAAGAAATACAATCTTAAGTTGAAACTTGAAATTGAACTTAGAACATTAAATTAAATATGACTTACGGGTTGATATGATGGGGTTTGAAATTAGCTCCAATTGTTGTCAAATTTTTTTAGAAATCTTAGGCTTGCAATGTTCCTTAAGAGAAAAATGCTAAGAAAATGGGAGATTAAATATTCATGAAAATCAGGTGCTCTCCTATTTATAATAAATTTTAGCTTGATCTCAAACCTTCTTCCTAAGTAAAATGTCTTCCAAGCTCATTACATGAAGCCAAAAATATTTTAAATCATAGATGACAAAATAAATAAAAAGGATTTATGTCATCTCATTAATGTCTATGGGTTTTTGCATGATATTAAGGAGAAGGAGAATTTCTCCTCCTCCCCTTTCTCTTCACGGCACTATGCCATGTAAAAAATAAATAAAATAAAAAGAGAAGGAAAAATTTAAATGTATGTATAATGACATGATAAAAGAAAATGGGAAAGAAAGCCCATCATCTCCATCATTTCCTTTGTCATTTTCTTTTTAAATTACCAATGAAATGGACATGACTTTAAGGAAACAAAAAAAAAAAAAAAGAAGGAAAGGTGTTCTCTTTTTTTATCATGGAATTATGTCATAAAAAAAAGAGAGAAGAGGGAAAATAATAAATGAAAAGAAGAAAAGAGAAGGAAAGAGGAAAAATGGGGGAGTATGGAAGAAGATACATTATAATTTGAATTTTTATTCTTTTCTTCATAAATTACCTATAAATGGGTATAAAAAAAAGGGAGTTGAGGAGAAGCTTCTCTTTCTCTTCACATAATCATGTCATGACAAAAATAAAATAAAAAATAAAAAAAGGAGTAATGATGTCATGAGAAGCGTGAGATTTTCTTTCCTTCATTTATGACCCATTTGAAATTCTTATTTGAAATTCTTAAGTGGGCTTATAAAAAAAAATAGTTTAGCCTACTTGAAATTCTTAAGCCCACATTCTTTTTATTTTAAGAGGCTCATTAGGTCCAAGCCTATAAATGGGCTTATAAAAAGAGAAAGAGAGACCCGTCTCATTAAATTTTTAAGCTCATGATTTTCTTTTAAATCTAAGGGGCCCGTTGGGCCCAAGTCTATATACGTGCTACAAAAAAAAGCTAGAATTGGACTAATCTTCATATGCATATTTTCAAATCCTAACATGTAGGAATTAAATGTGGCTAGCTCCTATGTGTATATTATAATGCTACATTTTCTTTCTTGATTTCGATAGTAATATGTGCTATGAGAAAATTAAATACTTGGTTTCATTGTGAATATTCGAATGAAGTAAGCTTGCATATGTCTTATGACATAGTATCCTATCATGTAGATTCATTGATCCATGACATGCCTTTAAATCATTATTGGAACTTAGATAGATATTATACTTGACATTTAGCAAATATTTGAAGGAATTGAATATACATATTCTAAAGGCAGATACACTTGACTTATTACAAGCTTAGAAAGGGTTAAACTTGCATCTTTCAGAATATATCTAAACTTGATTTACAAACAAATATTTTGTATCCTTTAGTTCAGACACACACTTGATCTATGACGAGTGCTTGAAAGAACCAAGCATATATCATTTAGAACATATATTCACTTGGTTTTAACAAGTATTTGAGAAAATTAAACACATATTTTTAAAGAACAGATCTTCACTTGATTTATAACAAGTATTTGAATGAGTCAAAATTCTCATATTTTACAAGACAGAGTTACGCTTGATTTATAATTTTTAGGTATCAAAACCTATGCTTGCAATTTGACACATGTCATGCCAAACATAATTATTTCAAGTTAGATATTTTAATGTCCGTACAATACTTTAGAGAACAGATACTTGTATGTGTGTTGAAGTGTTCACTATATCAAATACTTAAGAAAATATACAAGTTATGTGCAAAATAAGAAATCATATACCTACAGTCATTTAAAATCAATCAAACACCCGCATAAGCCCCGAGACATGTGTTAAAATATGAACTTATTAGGAGGTTGTTTATTGGGTTGAACTCCGGTGTTTAGGCCAGGTCAGTTAACAAAGCTTAAAATCGATAATAATATTATAAAAATTTCCATTTAATAAAAATGCTACTTACGTCGTCATGTTATAAAGGATAAACTCATTGACATGACTTCAAGTTCAATTTCTCAAAAGAAAGTCTAGCCGATCTTACATGCTCAGCTAGAGTTTATAAAATTTGGAGGGTATATATGTGGAAAACGATGAATCAGGCGATCATGAGGAAATAAGTAGAGTTGGACAGTCATTAGTTAACAATCATATGATCAAAAGGCTATCATTATTAAGGCTTAAATGATTAATGATTACATATTCAAATTTAAATCAATCACAAGATAATCATATGTTCAACAACAACAAGACTTTATCCTAGTGAGTGGGGTCGACAACATGAATCTTGTCTCCATTATGTCCTATTATGTGTCAAATTCTCATTTAATTCAAGTATACTAAGGTCATTTTTTATACATCTTAACAAAGTTCTTTTAGGTATACCTTTACCTTTTCTTAACATAAGGCAAATCTAATTTACTCTCCTAACTGAGTCATCAGATGACCGTTGCTTTATGTGGCCAAACCATCTAAGACGACTCTCTCTAATCTAATTTGCCACTGGAGCTACTTTAACTTTTTCCTGAACATACTCATTTCCCATTTTATCTCTAAGAGTAAAGCCACTCATCCACCTGAGCATTCTCATCTCTGCAACACTTAACTTAGGGTCTGTTTGGCACAGCTGCAGCTGTATGAAGAAGCAGCTGTGAGAAAAAAGGCTTTTAGAAATGTGATTCTGAAGAAGCAGTTTAACTGTTTGGAATATTGAGCTGTGCAGGTGTTGTGCTGCAGCTGTTTGCAAAAAAAAATTATAAAACTACCCTTATGGTCATATAGCCTCAACAGAGTAAGAAAAAAAAAAGTGCAATTTTAGAAGTCCATATATACTCATAAGTCTAGTATTCGACATTTGAATTTAACACATCACATTACACTATATAACATGAAAATTAAGATAACTTTTGCAACTAGTAGTGCCAACATAATATTATGTTTTTTATCCAAATGATCAAGTATTGTAGAAAATTTATTTTTCAAAGCTCTTCTCTAAACATTATCACTAAATGCAGTTATTTCTCTTCTCCAAAATGGGGTTGCAAATGATATTCAGGCTTATGCATTTGAAGTTTTCTTAAGTACGGATCCATGAAATGTTAATATGCTTGAAGGTAATTATAAATCAAATCCCACTAAGCAATACTGATGTTTATATCTTAGGTGATCAATCAAGCTCAGTTTATCACCCAATCTACTTGAATGATAAAATACTAATTTATATGATGGCAGAAGCTTATTTATCCTTGAAACTTGTATTTTGCATTTCTATATCAGCGGAGAAACAAAAAAAAGTGTACAACTATGTGTAAGCCATGTTGTTTCTATCTTTCCTTAAAATGACATACAAAAGAAGGAAGATTTTTACTATCTATGTTATGTCAAAAAAATTATCATTCACACAAAGTTAATGCAAAAATCTACTGCTCTATTGCACTCCCTTGGGGTTGACATCATGCAATCAACTAACAACTACAACTATGAAATTAATTGATGACGAATAAACATGATCTTTAAAAAAAAAAATGAGAAAAACAGTCATAGCAACCAACAATAACTACAAAGCAATTTTCTACTAACATCAAAAAGAAACTATAGAGTTGACATCATGCAACCATTTCAGGAGATAGGTAGCTCCATCTATGACAACAAAAATTGAGATAGAAAGACTAAGGATTTACAGCGGTATGAAATAGGTTCGGTGTTGGAGTCAAGAGCGACGGGACAAACCGAGAGCTAAATCCCGTC
This sequence comes from Cymbidium sinense, assembly GCA_021442155.1. Taxonomy (NCBI): domain Eukaryota; kingdom Viridiplantae; phylum Streptophyta; class Magnoliopsida; order Asparagales; family Orchidaceae; genus Cymbidium; species Cymbidium sinense. Next base: position 93,021,792 of record CM038228.1, on the reverse strand, counting down.
GACACACACGGGTCGGAATTTCGGAGTACTAGGAAGAGGAATCGAAGAGAGATGGAGATGTCGAAGATGAGAGATGAAGATGCTGAAGAGGGGAGATGGAGCTAAAGCCCTCAGTACAGTAAATCCCTATGCCTTTCTAGGTTCAAATGTGGAAGTGCCGAATATGAGAGACGGAGGCTTTCGTGTGGTATACGAGGATAGATTTGTAAGAAATTTTTTAAGAAAGGTGGAACGGATTTCAAACTGGACAGTTTAGCTCGTCTAAAAATGGCATTCTTGCGATTTTATCTGAACCGACATTTAGAAATGAGGCTCTCAAACTCGTGACCCAGCTTTTTGAAAACCGGAAGCTGACCTATCGCGCAGCCAAATGACACCTTAGTCTTATGCTTCCCTTTTATTAGCCAACATTCTGCCCCATAAATCATTACAGGTCTTGCCACCATCTTATAAAATTTTTCCTTAAGTTTAAGCGGTACTTTTCTATCACACAACTGGCTAGATGCATTCCTCTAGTTCAACCATCTAGCTTGAATTCTACTAATAACATAGCCATTTATTTCACCATCATATTGAAAAATAGAGCATAAATATCTGAATCGCTCACTCGTTTTAATGACTTGTTCACCTAATGTCACAATACTACCACTAGAACTTCTGCAACTAAAATTACACTTCATATATTCAGTTTTAGATTTACTTAAATGAAAACCTTTAGACTCTAAGGTTGGCCTCCATAATTCAAGTTTCTCTTGGACTCCCTCTCTAGTCTTATCAATAAGAAGAATGCCATCAGCAAAAAGCATACACCAAGATAATCATATGTTCAAATAAAAAAATATAAAGTAAATGAAATTAATTATTTAAATTTAAAGCTAAAATTCATCCACTCATTCACAACTGTTTGTCGAGATGACAAATTAAGAAAATTTTTTGCTCACAAAGAGTTAATGTTAAATCAAATGCATAGTTATTTTTACGCTCACATAATCTTAAGTCAGTAAGGATATGGCCTTTGTCTGTCAGTGATTTTGCCCAAAATAAATGTGATTCTGATGAGCCTTGGCCGTGGTTTCTTGCGATATACATGCTAAATTACGATTCTGACAACTGTATGTTCAACAACTTTGCTCTTTGAGTTATGAATTATATAATATATTTAATTGGACAAAAAACTCTTAGTTAGCTAAGGTCGAGTTATATTTGTTTCTTTTAGGCATCTATTATAAGGGGAAGACGACATGTAATCTGGTTCGATAAAGATCCTTCCCGGTCGTTGGGTCTACCTCACGATTAAATGGACGGGACCAAAACCCGAGATATGAACCATGGGATCTTGATCGAGCACGTCATCGTTCCTCCAAACATAAGCTTTAAATTAAATGATAAATCTCATAAATTTCAAACTCCACTTACTGCTATTATATGCTCGCATTTAGCGATTGATACTTGTCGAAAGTATCTCTCGGTATTAAGAATTAGTGTATAGGTGCTTTGCATAGAAACCCTGAACAGATCTAAAATCCTCACAAAATGAGGGCAAAATCTTTGGGTAGTGTTTTATCTACTATTTCATCTATTTTCTGAAAATTTAACCGACATTTAACCCACTCTCTTCACGCGAGAGGTTGGTGATGAATTTTCGGAGCCCACAACCATATATCTTCAATTTCCGTTGAACATCACCAACTACTTGGGGCTAATTGCCGAACTAGTTTGTTTAGCTTGTCTAGGCTCGTTTAAGTGATGTAGGGCATCATCATCACCATCATTTGACGTAGTCATCATAAATTTAAATTTAAGCATTCAACATGTATTGGGCCTTTATATTATAGTTTTGGTTGTGTATTATCGGACTTTTATATTTTTTTTTGTATTATGTTGTTATTTTTTGGACTTATATATATGTAAGGTTATTCTTATATTATTGCCCAGATAGGGATTTATGTAGTTAAGTATGATAATAGTGGTAGGTTTGATAATGATGATATGTATGGTTATAATGGTAATAGATTTGAATTTGGAAATAGATTTGTATATTTTTGAACTTTCCCTCTCAATCCTATAAATAGGGAGGCTCTTATAATATTAAGCACTTGACAAAAAAAAATTTTCTTGATTTGTTTACTCTTGTGTGCTTTTCTTCTAAGTGAAGGTCTACTTCAGCATATGAGCTCACAACTCTTAGAGAAGGACTTCTAAAAAATGAGATCTTCACAACGATGAACTATTTATAGAGGTTAACTCTAAATTATTCTTGCTTTATCATTGATTATTTTAAATCTACCTTAATTTAGATCATTTATAGCTTCTCAACTCTTTTTATATACTTATAAGAATTAGACCTCTAGTGTGGTTAATATAATGCTAGCTTGAATCAATTTACTCTTATTACATTTTTATTTTTGAGATTATGTTGAATAGTAGTGTATGTTTATCACTATTCGTAAAAGTTTAAGAATTATTGGTGCAATCAAAATTTTTTTATAGTAGATTACACTTATCCTGTATCATATTTGATATTAGAGTGAATATATTTCTTCGGAAACATCTTGTTTGATGATGAATTTCATTGTTGACATTAAAATGAACCTGCAATCTATTATTAAACTAAATGAAAACTTTAAATTACTATTTAATTAAATTTTTAACTCACTTATATAATTGTGTTTTTAATTTCATTGTATCGAATATGATTCTATGATAAAACATTTACTTGTATCAAAAGTTTTTCATTTTTTATTTTTTTAATAGCATTCACTATATTGGCCATATCTTTATCATTTTTAATCCAAATTTTATATATGAGTGCTTGATTTTTCTGTACTCGATGAGATTTATAACAATGTGATAGAATTTTTTTTTCAAATTCAATCATTTAGACCATAAAATCATCAAAATTGATGGCAAATAATAAATTTGTCATTACATACAACAAAGGTCACTCTTGTGCATTAACAAACTTACAAAGAATTTTTTTTTTTTTTAAGCCTTAGAACAAAAAAATATATACCATTAAAGAATTTTAAAGTAAAAAATATACTATTAAATTTTCATGATTAACTCATGAATAAGATGACCACAATCCAATAAAGATATTCAACTGTTGTTGAGTATATGACACATTTTGATGAGTATATGACTCGTTCTGATGTTAGAGAGGATCATTATTAAGGGTGTGCATTATTTGGTTTTAACCAAATCGAACCAAAGTTTTTGAGTAATTTGGTTCGGTTTTGAACTTAGTAATTTGGATTTTGGTTTTAATTAATGAAAACTTTGGTTTTTGGTTTTTGGATCGGTTTGTTAAATAAAATTTTGGATAGAACCAAATAAACCGAATTTATTCATTACTCGGTAAATTTTTTTCAGCCATCATAAAAATTTAAATATTTTTAAAGCGTGAAAGTAATTAATTGCTTTTCTAATTATATATATATATATATATATATATATATATATATATATATATATATATATATATATATTTGCTTATTACTTTTTCATTATGCAAAAAAATTCTATAATGAATATAAATTTCACAAATAGTTTTTAAATATAGTAAACTTTGGTCTATCCAAAACCAAACAAAAATAACCGAACCAAATTGTTATTTGGTTTGTTTGGTTTTATATTCTATTTGGTTTGTTTGGTCTAATTTTTTGGAAATCCAAAACTAATTGATTTTTAAAATTCATCATCCAAACTATCCAAACTATCCAAACAAACTAAATGCACACCCCTAATCATTATACAATTATCTTAAGATTTTTATTTGGATTAATAATTGATATTCGTAATAAAATGTTAATTCGAGAAGTTTATTTTTTTGAGAATGTATTTTGAGTGACAACTTAGATTGAATAATATTTTAGATCACTTCTAGTATGTCACCCACCTTAGTAGTTCCTAAAAGTAGAGAAGAAAATGCTTTAGTTAGAACTTCTAATTCTGAAACATCTAATATTACTTGCTTTACATGTGATAAAATTGACAACTCTGAAAGTATTTGCACTTGACAAAACTTTCACATAGATGTTGAGGAGGAAGATTACCAAATTAATGTTGACTAAATTATTGTGGGCTTTTGTGGAGAGGCTAGTGCTACAAAATAAGCTTTAGATGGGTCTCACTTGACTATTATGCATTGTGTATTAGCTATTGCATGAACTAATATTTTGATTGGAGGCATGCGTCAATTTTTCATACTTATTTTAAGAGTTGTGAAAATATATATAAACTGATTATTAATAGTATTAGCATGAATGTTATTGCTACATCTACTTTTACTAAGGATGAAAGTCACCTTGGAGTCTCACTCGTAAGTTAAAAGTTCTTAGTGAATTTTTTTTGACTTTTTTCATATAGGTTAATGTCATTAAGTGACACCTTAACAAATAAGTTCAGATAGATAAAAAAATTCTTAGTAGATTTCTTCTAATCTATTTTATAAAGGTTAATGTCATAAAAAAAAATTCTGAGAAACAATCTCAAATAGGTCAAAAATCTTAAATATTTTTTTTCGACCTCTTTTGTATAAGTTAATTTTATTGAATAACACTCTAATAAACACCTTTGGATAGGTAAAAAATATTTGGTGGATTTCTCTTGGTCTCTTCCGCATAGATTTACATTGCCATACAATGCTTTGATAAATAATATTGGATAGGTCAAATATCTCCGGCAGATTTCTTTTGACTTATTTTGCGCTGATTAGCATCGCCAAATAATACTCCTACAAGAAATTAATGGATAGATCAAACATCCTTGGTGGTTTCTTTTTGATCTCTTTTGGTTAAACATCCTTGGTGAATTTTCTCACACATGTTAAAGTTGTTGAATTATACTTTGACAAGTAGTCTTGGTCTACATTGGACCCTTCTTTTATTCAAAATGCTAAATCACACTCTGCCACAAAAAAATTTCTCTTGATATGCTTTGCGATAGGTGGCATCCCATTCTAACGACTTAATGGCCTCCTTAAGGTGAATAAAGAACCTAATTAAAAATATTGCATCAACACACATTAGTATCATGAAAAATACTATTATATAGAAGAAAATATAAGTATTTGAATTGACAAAAAAATCTGAAGAAGTATACATTCTTGAGCTATACAAAAAAGAGCAAAGATGAAAATTTTGAATTTGCAAATCCCATCTCAAACGAGTCCCATCAAAGTAGATGTTAATACTTGACACTACTAATATTGGTAGCTAACGCCAACATTAAGTAAAAAATTTAGTCTATCCGATGAGGATAATTAACGCCCAATTCAAAAAATAATCGGAGCTTTGTAGGAACTACGGGCTTTAATCACCTTCAATCCTCGTTCTGCTTTGAGAAATGGAGAAGGATATCCACACTTTGAATGAGCTATTTGAAAGAGAAACGAATCCACACTTTTAATAGAATGTGTTTTATATCTATAAACATCGCAAAATGCTTGTAGGGAAGTGTAAATAAGATATGAGTATCCTTATCTTTGCCATGGTGACAATTTATGATATGATCTCCTTTTTTTTTGCCATGGTGGAAGTTTAACCCTTTCTTTCTCTCAGTCGATTTCTTCTTTATTTACGTCATAAAAGTTTTGTGAAATAGAAATTTCAACATTTCCATTGCTTATCAAGCTTATCCAATTTTAGTGTTCTTCTTTAGTAGATAACCATCTTAGTAATTAGTGGAAATTCTACTAAAAAGTTTTTACTATAAGGCTTACAAGAATACCGGCGACGTTAAACATTTAACTAAGGGGATTTCGTCATGATTCAACTCTGCAAAGATAGCGCCCATTCCAAATTGCAGTCCCCCGCACTTGGACTCTTATAGAGAAAAAGATCAACGATGGTGCATTCATTATCTTCCTTTATCTAGTTTTGTATATCTCTTCAACCTAAAATATTTCTGTCATCTATAATTATTTTCCACTTGATAACAGTCTCGTGCAGGTTGAAGAAATTGAGCCAATTTTTTTAAGTTGGGAAAACTTTATACAAGCTAACGTGATCACCACCTGATCCAATTGGTATAGGAGAACATTCCTCACCCATATGTACGACGCATAATTAATTTTTATTTTTAGTTGGCACTTTTTAATTTTGATTCATAGTTGGTCACTTATCTTAGAATGAGGCTCTACCTCCTGGGAGATGAGAATACAGTTTTGATCAAGTATGGTAAAAGAAAAATTACTGTATCTCTGTGATATGAACCCAAATAAATAAACAAATGTAAGAAAAAAAAAGAAAACCCCAAATTGGTTAAAGGATTTTAATCAAGAAAAATAAGAAGTTACAAGAAGAAAGTAACCGTAAGCTAAAATAAGAGACAAAAGTTTATAAATATACCGGATCAACGAATATAGGAGAAATTACATATACAAAGACTAATATCACAGTACAAAATAGCCTCCAACAAAGTAACCACATAACACTACAGAAGGCCAGAATAACAGAAGGATGTGCTCTTCCAGAATAAATCCTACAATAATATCCAGAGACAGAAGCCATGCAAATACAAACAAAGAATATTAACTCTCCACGAGCCGATCACAAAACAAACAGTAATTCAAAACAGAAGCAAAAAAGAAATCTTGACAAGACGAGAAGACTAATGCTTATAACCTGAATAACAAGAAAGAAATCAACTTACTAAAACAGAAAGAGATCGACAAACTGAATGTAAATAACTACCAAACAGAAGGATGGTTCTTGAATATGTAAAGAAGTCTAGATCAGCATACTAAAGAAAGTAGAGAGTATAAATAATCGAGAGAACAAATGAAGGTAACCAATCTTATTTTGAAAGGACTCTTCTCTTCCTCTGTTCTTCCTTCTTCTCCTTCTTCCTCTGACTTCTGTATTCACGGAATCTCCATCTTCCCTAGAAACCCAGGTTTCCCTCCGCCACTCTCCCGCCTCTTCCTCCTGAGTCTAATCACGTCAAGAGCCGATCAAGGAAATAACCCTTAACCCATTCCTTCCCAGAAGCATCAAAGCGGTAAAGAAAAGCTACTCGACTTGGGCCACGATCCCTTATCCACAATTGAGTTCCCAGATAGATCGAAGAGCCGTTAAACCACGCCGATCTAACGCTCGATAGCGGGCCATCCCACTTGATTAATCTGCTCGATAAAACGGTCTCTCTTGATCAGCTCGATCCAATCCGGTTCATTATGGTGCTCGTTGACTCGCAAAAAGCAATGGCGTAAGTGCATACAAAGAAAACACTGATGAATGCGAAGACTAAATAAAGCGATGAACAAACGTCCTCAATTCTATATCATATGAAGTTAAGAAGGTTAGTTTATAAGCCAAATTGAAAACAAATTCTCAAGAAAAAGAATAATCCTGTGTGTGTAATTCTTCTTATACCGAATTTTCTTCCCGTATCAGATCACACACAACAAAAAAATACTGACCGGGTAGATATGCCAAGATTTAATGGAGAAAATCCAAGAGGTACTGCTCAAAGCAGATCGCTTTTTCAAGACTATAGTTTATCGAGAACCAAAATTCATAATTTCCAAGATATATGGACGCTTGAGTATCTGGATGTATTTAAACAAACAATCAGATACACGCTCAAAGAATGCGGTCATTCAAAGATTTGGACCTCTCTATAGACTTGAGGATAATTTTTACAACAAAAAATCACGCTCAATTCTACAATGAATTTAGGTAATCAAATTTCGCGTATTTCACCGAATTTTTACAAAGTTGTTTTGAATCGCGCTTAGACAAGATATTAAGAGGAAGAGCTTTTACGTACCAATTCTCTTCAACAAGCTTTCGCAATAAACTAATGGAAGATAAAGGCTGATAGTGTTTATGACAAGAACATCAAGATTCAATCAAGTACCAGCAATAAAACATCAACAGCCATATCAATAACCTCTGCTCCCTACTCCAACAATGCCAATTCACAACAACAATATTAATAACAAGCTAACTATTCCAATACAAAGAATCACACCAACACAGTTAGAAGAAAGAAGAAAAAAAGGATTATGTTTTAACTGTGATGAGAAATTCCATAGGGGCCACATATGTAAATCAAAGTTATTTTGCCCTCATGGTGATCAATGAGGAGCAGGATGACAACCTGCAGCAAGGAAATCAAGAAGAAAATCAGTCAATAAAAGAAGATATTTTAGAAATTAGTTTCAATGCATTCACAGGTCAGTCAAATCCTAGAACTTTAAGATTACAAGGGATAATTGGAAATAAAAAAGTGCAAGTACTTATTGATAGTGGTTCCACAACTTTATTCAGTCCAAATTAGCCAAGTTTATAATTCACACAAGAACACCGCATCGCTTTTCAAAGTTAGTAGGAAACGGTGAAACTTTAAATTGTTCAGGAATATGCTCTAATATTCCTATCCACCTACAAGAATACACCTTCATCACTAATTGTTATTTGCTGCCAATGCAAGGAGCAGATGTGGTATTAGGTGTTCAATGCTAGAAACAATTAATGTACAACCAATTACAAAAGCTCACAATGAAATTTAAGTATACACCTTGGTACAACCTGGAGATACAACATCCAAGGTTCAAGGCATTACATTGCAGGTTCACCAAATTACAGAATAAACATGAAATCATACCGCAAATAATGATGTCCAAAGTTCGCAGGAGGCTACAACAGTGAGTTCCAAAGTCACCGAAAACATTCAAGCAATATTACATCAATACCAAGACATATTTCAAGCTCCACAGAACTTACCTCCCCAAAGAAGCATTGACCACCATATCAATTTAGCCCCTAGAACTCAGCCAATCAAGGTCAAAAGTTACAGATACCCACATTTCTACAAAACAGAAATTGAGAAACTTATAAAGGACATGTTGGACAGTGGAATAATTAGAGAAAATATCAGTCCCTTCTCTTCTCCAACACTTTTAATCAAGAAAAAGGATGGAACTTGGAGATTCTGTGTGGATTACAAAGCTCTAAATAAAATAACAATCCCTGACAGATTCTCAATTCCCACCCCAAAAGAGCTTATGGATGAATTATATGGAGCCACAATATTTTCAAAGCTGGACTTAAGATCAGGATATCATCAAATCAGAATGGCTGAAGAAGATGTTTACAAAATTGCTTTTAGAACACATGAGGGGCACTATGAATTTATTGCAATGCCATTTGGATTATCAAATGCACTCTCAACATTCCAAGCTATGATGAATACAGTTCTGAAATCTCTCCTAAGGAAATTTGTATTAGTCTTTTTTGATGACATCTTAATATACAACAATACAACATCAAATCCATCTACAAACAGTATTAGAAAAACTGAAATAGCACAATTTGTTTATTAAACCATCAAAATGCTCTTTCATTCAAGCAAAAATAGAATATCAGTATATTCTATCACCAGGGTAAGCATGTAAGACCAAAGAAAGAAGTCCAATCATGGCCAATACCAACATCCGTTAAGCAACCGAGATTTTTTGGGTTTGATGCTACTACGTAAAATTTGACAATATGCAATTGCGCACCATTAACATTATTATTGGCTAAACAACAGTTCTAGTAGAATGAAGAAGCTCAAAGAGCATTTTTATAATTGAAACAAGAAATGACATCTTTACCAGTATTAGCCTATCCTAATTTTTCTCAACCTTTCATAATAGAAACAGATGCATCTGGCACTATAATTGGAGCTATTTTAATACAAAACAACCACCCTATTGCCTATTTTAGTAAGAAGTTAGCCCCATCATTACAGAAAGCATCTACATATGTAAGAGAACTCTATGCTATCACGTAAATAAGGCAAGATGAAGACGATTTTCTTTGGGAAAGAAGTTTACCATCGTGATGACCAAAAGAGCATATGAGCTAATGCAATGACAATTTAGACTCTAGAACAGCAAATGTTTCTTATTAAACTCCTGGGCTTTGATTGTACTATTGAATATAAATCAGGGATCACCAATAAGACAGCTGATGCCCTATCCAGAAAATTATACAATATAGATGAGCAAGTAACAGCAGAAGGCTCAACACAACACACTTTATATGTTTATACTCAGCTCATACTGCTACAACAGATTAAAGAAGAAACACGCCTAATCCCAAATACGTGCATAAGCAAATTTCAGTAAGTCAAGAATTATTTCCCAAATACAGATGTATTAATGGACTGCTATATTACAAAAACAGAATAGTCATACCTAAAAATTCTGAAATAAGAAATATGTTTATAAGAGAATTGCATTCAACACTAGTAGGAGGCCATTGGGGAATTAAGAGGACATGGGCCAGAATTACTCAACAATTCTACTGGAAAAAGATGAAACAGGATATACAACACTTCATACATGTCCCAGATGTCAAGCCAAATATGATACGAAACCGCAGCATTACCTCTACCTATTCCAACATTTGGGAGGAAGTATCGATGGATTTTATGTCCTACCCAAATTCAAACAAAACTACTATACTAAGAAGTGGTAGATGACTTTCAAAGTATGCTCATTTCTCAGCCCTTCCAACTAGTTTTATAGCTACCTATATAGCTCAAACTTTCATTTCAGATATAGCTAAACTGCATGGAATTCCACAAGCAATAGTTTCAAACAGAGACCCTATCTTTATGAGCAATTTTTGGCAAGAACTATTCAAATTAAGTGAAACACCATTAAGTCATAGCAGTGCTTATCATCCTCAATCGATGGCCAAACAGAGGTAACAAACAGAACACTAGAACAATACCTAAGAAGTTTTGTATTGGAGACACTCAGAAATTGGTTACAATTCCTCCCATGGGCAGAGTTTTTCTATAATACATCAATTAACACTTCCACAAAAATGACTCCTTTCCAAATAATATATGGTAGACTACCACCTGAAGTTATACCCTATAATGACAATACAGCTACCAATATAGAGGTAGAAACATTACTACAACAAAGGGACAAGGTCTTACAAAGAATCAAGAAAACTTACAAGAAGCTCGAATAATGCAACAAATAGCAAACAAACACGAGGAGCTTCAGCTCAATATAAATGATCTAGTTAATTAAACTACAACCATATGAGCATTGCCTCAAAGAAATTATACAAAGCTACAAAGACGATATGGTCCCATTAAAGTTCTAGTAGATGGTTACAAAGTGGACCTTCCAAACAAAGAAGGATCCACGATGTCTTCCATGTCTCTAGACTTGTAATTGCAGGATTCACATACCATACTCACTGGGCATCCCTCAAGGGCCATCAAAATTTTAGATCGAGGATAAGAATACAAAGGAGTGCACCACGTAAGTTTTAGTACAATGGGATGATATCCTGCAGAGGCTTCGGGTGGCAATTGATGAAATTCCGTGGAACTTTTCGACTTTGACCTTGAGGACAAGGTCAATGTGTGTAATGATATGAACCCAAATAAATAGATAAACAAGAAAACCCCAAATTGGTTAAGGATTTTAATCAAGAAATAAGAAGTTACAGAAGAAAGAATCGTAAGCAAACTAAGAGACAAAGCTATAAATATACTTAGATCAACAGAATATAGGAGAAATTACATATACAGAGACTAATATCACAGTACAAAATAGCCCCAACAAAATAACCACATAACACTACAGATGGCCAGAATAACAGAAGGATGTGTTCTTCCAGAATAAATCCTACAATAATATCCAGAGACAGAAGCCATGCAAATACAAACAGCAATATTAACTCTCCACATAGTCAGATCAGTTACAAGAAACAAACAGGTAATTCAAAACAGGAAGCAAAAAGAAATCTTGACAAATACAGAGCAGAAGACTAACAGTTATAACTGAATAACAAGAAAGAAATCAACTTCGACTAAAACAAAGAGATCGACAAACTGTAATGTAAATAACTCCAAAAGAAGGATGGTTCTTGAATATGAAGTCTTAGATCAGGATAATAAAGAAAGTAGAGTATAAATAGGAGAACAAAAGAAGGTAACCAATCTTATTTTGAAAGGACTCTTCTCTTCCTGTTCTTCCTTCTTCTCCTTCTTCCTCCGCACTCGCCGTATTCGCGAAATCTCCATCTTCAGAGAAACCCTAGGGTTTCCGCCACTCTCCAGCAGCCCCTTCCCTCGAGTCTAATCGTCGCCGATCAAGGAAATAACCCTTAACCCATTCCTTCCCCGAGAAGCTACATCAAACGGTGGTAAAGAAAAGCTACTCGCACTTTAGACGGCTACGATCCCTTATCCACAATTCGAGTTCCCAGACAGATCGAAGAGCCAGCGTTAAACCACGCTGATCTAACGGTTCAGATAGCAGCCGGTCATCCCACTTGATCAACGGTTCAGATAGAATCTGGTCAGCTCTCTTGATCAACGGTTCTGATCCAATCCGGTGCCTATCACTCTGCCTTGCTATTATATTGAGTACCATTTCCTTGCCTTTTCAATTCTCCATTCGCACCAGAATGCTGCCAACTAGGCTCAAATAGATACAAATGGTTTTGACTGAATCAAATCAAATCTATCCATTCTGAACTAGCTCTGCTAAAGCTAGTTTATTTTCCTCATTGCCTAGGTTTGCACACCCACACTAGGAAGGTGTGATTGTAACACTAACATCATTGATGTCCCCAGTGCTAGGGGGACTAGTTGAATAGCCCTTTCAACACTAACCACCTATGACACACACCACAATCTTTGTTGCTGTTGATAAGCTCTTATGTAGTCATCATAATTTCCAGAATTTTAGTTTTTATCTAAATTATTTCTACGTTTATGCTCCACCTCATCTTGAGCCATTGGTTTTAAAATGTTTCTCTTGAGATGCAGAACAGTTCCAACATTTTTCAAAAAAATTGATGCATGATTTATCTATATTTCGGCAAGGAGATGGTTAACCTCCTTGAGATATTAGGATTGTTGGTCTAGTTAAAATTGATAGCTTTAATTGCATTGAGCATCGCCAACCACTTGGAGCCAAAATAGTTTGTTTTGGTTGTTTGAGGTTGTTCGAGCTATGCAGGTTATCATCATCACCATCATTTGGCGTCATTGTCATAAATTTAAATACATGTATTTAAGATGTATTGGGCCAGATTATTTTATTACAATATATTTTTATCATACCAAAAAACTAGGTATCTAAATTAAGATTATCTGCATATAAAATAGATTATTGTATCGATAGTTGTATGTTTAATTATAAAGAAGATACATTAGATAATGAGTGCAAATATTGTGGAGCTTCAAGATGCAAACAACAAAATAGAAAATAATGCAAACAGAAGAATATCCCACATAAAAGATTATTTTATTTATTTTTCATTGCATGTCTATAGAGACTATTTGCATCAATGAGTTTTGTTGAACATATGAGGTGAAATAAAATAATTGAGTTGTATATTTTGAGTCATCCATCAGATGCAAAAGTGTGAAAAATATTTTGATTGCACACATCTAGATTTTGCTACTAAACTAAGAAATATTCGCTTTGGCCTATATGCCGATGGATTCATGCCTTACAGTCAAGTTGCTGCACCTTCGGATAAGCTCTTACTTGCTTCTTACGCTAATTATTAATGGGTCATATAATTCAAAAGTTAAAATAGATATGTGCTTACAACTGTTAATAGATGATTTCAAAATTTTATGGAATATGGAAGCACGCTATCTTCACAACTATTAATGGCTTGAGGGTTTGTCTCTATCATATAGAGGTGTTAAAAAATGACCCAACTTGATAACCTAACTTCAGCCTAAAAAATCTGGGTTTGAGTTGAATTGTTTATTATTCAAGTTCAAGCTAGGTTGATTTAGGTTGAGCCAGGTTAAAGTTAAATATTTTGACCTATATAATAAATGGGTCAAGTTCAATTCAAGTATGTTCTAATCGGGCCAACTTTGGGTTAAACTCAAACTTGATCTGTCAACCCTAAATTGATTCCCCTCCTTTTTTTTTCTTTAAAAAAAAAAAGAAAAAAAAGTTTGAGTTTAATCCAAAGTTGGCCCGATTTGAACATACTTGAATTGAACTTGACCCATTTATTATATAGGTCAAAATATAACCTTGAAGTTCACTGTAGTCCCCATATTCAATCTTGCGTTTATGCTGCCTTAGGGTGTGCTGTAGGCACTACCTCTACTTCAACTGTTTAACTACCAACCTTAAGCGTGTTGCTGCAATCACCCCCTTGTGCTTTTCGCTTATGTCGCCTTCAGCTTGGTGCTACTTCGTCCCCATCTTTCTGCAACAATCTTTCAGAGCTTCTATCTTTGGACATGCCTCAATCATCACCTCTGGGTATGATATAGTCGCTTGCCTTCATTCAATTGTAGTCTCCTTCTTCGAGCTTCTTATAGTGGTTACATTTGATCCTATCATGATCTGTACTATTTATTAGGTTTGTCATTACCACTGCCCTTTGGGTACTCCATTAACAACATTCCCATATCTTCCAGTTACTGTACAAGGATCCAACGCTCTAGTTATTGCTCATATCCATGTTTATATTGACTCATTATTACCACTAAGGCACTAATTGGTGTCTTTTTTTGGTCATCACCTTTTCAAATGCAATTGCCTACAAGGCATCATCATACCGACTCTTTTAGACTGTTCAAAGCGGGTGGGCTTCTATATTCAAGTTTTATTAGTTTCATAAATTAATCTTTTGGCTTAGCCTCAGCCTCATGGTCTTCCTATTTATGCTCTGTTTGGTACTGCGGTGCGATGAGGTGCCAAAACGCACCGCAATTATCGTTGGGGTAAATAAGTTTTGGAAAAGCTGCGGTGGGAAGTTCCTTTTTCTTACCTCACTTGATAGAGCGTGATGCTGTCAAAAAGTTATAATATGACTTTTTTTTTATAAAAAAAGATTTGACATCAACCTCATCTTTTTAGACATCTTCAGCGGCAGTTTCACTGTTTCATTTTCATACTGGCACAGCTCCTCTAAACTTAGTTAAATGAAACAGTAATGCAATTGGTATAAATCAGAACTGTTATATCAAAACATTCACATGGTTGCATTAATTTGGACCCAATTGTATGGTGGTTTGTTGTGGCTTCTTTTCAGGCAAATTCTTACCACAGTCCAAATGCTTTCCTCTTCATTCAATTCATCTGCTTGTGAAATCTGGAATAAGGTCGATAGCCATTAGTTTACTTTTCAATTTCTTCCAGTGTTTATTTTCCTTCTTGGACAAATAGCAAATCACAACCTTTCCTTTTCTTTTATGTTGAGCTAAAAGGTCTTCAAATGCTTCTTTTAATTGCTTTTTTTCTGATTTTATCAGGATGATAAGGTAGCTATATCTTTGCCGAGAAAGAAGAAGTTACATTGGGGTCTTGAAGCAAAGGAAAGATGGGAGCGGAAAGCTAATATGTAGCTTAATTCTACGTTATTTTTCACTTTAAAATGTGGTTCCAGAAGAACATCCAATCTTGTTAGGTGAGCATTTCTCTGTGATTATTACTTCAATATCTTCTCGAAGAAAAATAATATTGATATCACGAATATTATGGTTGTTGTGACTTGTTATTACAATCATAAGGATTTATTAGAGTCTTTTGCGCTTCAATCCACATGAATGGTATGATTGAGATAGCAAGCTGTCTAAAGTGAAGTGCATAATACCTATTGTAGCATTTCAAGGTGGCTTGCCTTTCTCTAAATGCTAGACTAGTGATTCTTTATCCTCAAATTTATAGTTGAAGTCTAGCTAGCCTATGGAATTATGAGTAACATATTGAAGGTATCTATCATTGGATTGTTCTTATTATAGTTTTTAGATTACAATTCATATGCTCTGCTTCCACCGGCCTTCTCAAGAGTATTTTCTTTATAATGTCTTGTAAAAGTCTAAAAATGTTTTCTTTGTACAATCAACTAAGCCCTTCTTTGAGCCAATCTTATGTGAGTCAACACTCTTCACTAATAACTCTTTTCGCCTTCCATATAGTAAACTTTCCTCTACTTTTGTTTTTATTCCACTTAATATTTTTCACGTAAAATTTGCGCATTATTCTTTTTGTTTCTTTTGTTATTCATTGCTCTTATTTCTTAACAAAAACAAACTCAAGTTGTAAACTCAATTACATCTTCAGAGCTAGGATTTAGCTCGATAGCCTTTAGAAATCCAAATCCTTTATTTGTGACAAACATAGTGTGCTCACTCACCATTTGGTTTTGATGTTGTCAGCCATCGTTACCTTATGTTCTCTTCTTGTTGCTCATGGCCATGTTAGATTGTAAGCCATCAAGTCAGGAAATTTTTTATACTAATGGTTCTCTTCTCTCTTGCTGTATTTTAAAAACATTTTATATTCTATTTCTGCTGTCCATGTATATTATATTTTGATTCGATTACCGTCCATTTCAGAGCATTTTGGATCTGCTTAGCTTAAAACCGTTGTTCTTGATTAGCATAATCTGTGCCCATATTGAACTTATCTTAATAGTTTATTATTGATATTCTGAACTTCAGTTTTATTTAGGGTATTTGGGATAACTTTCTTATTTTTGATTTTTATAAAAGAAAAAAGCGACTTTATTTGGTTCGCTTTTTTTTTAGTTTTGAAAGTTTTGTGGTGAAAAAAGCTTTTGAGAATCAATGTTAGAGTGGTGGTATAAAACTATTTTTTTAAAATTTCAAAAAGAAAAATATTTGTAACAGTTTTTTCAAATACGACTTTACGGTAAACTTTTCTGATTTTTAAAAGTTATAACTTTTCAAATAGGCCCTTAATATGATTGATAAGGATCTTGAAAGTTGTTATCAAGATTTTAGGATCTGATTGCACAATAATAAAATCTTATATTTAAGATATTAAATAAATTTTTTATATTAAAATAAAAATTTATTTTGAACTGCCTTTAATTTGTTTGATTTCTGTTTTAGTTGATTGAAAACATCTATATTGATAATCCTGTATTGAGAACAAACTCGGTTCGCGTTTTCCTTGCTGCTGGTTAGGCATCTGTCATGGGCTGGGCTGTTTTGTTTGTTAGTTGGGCCTTGACGATGGCTTCCATTTGGATGGGCCTCGGCCCATCTCAATGGCTGAGTAGTGCAAGTCATTTTATCTGTGTATATTATTGTGATGACTGGATTTTAGATAGATTGAGATTGTTGACTTAGTTATTTTTTATTTTATTATCAATAGTAACAATAACAAGTATTTATCCCACTTCGTGGGCTCGGCTACATGAATCCTTTTTCTTTATAGAGTTACTCGCCAAGGCCGACAAATAATACTATTGCCTTACACCTCCATCTTTCAAAATATTAGTTAGAAGTATGTGTATGGGATTGAATTTGGTTAAATTTTTGTTTGGGCACTCACAAATTATCTATTGAGATGAATTTTTGTTTGTTTTCCTTGGTTTTTATATAAAAGTTGAGTTTTTGTCTAAATTTTTGAGGAACTATGAATTTGATTTTGTGCGTCTCATCTTAGATTTATATTAGATAAATTGTTGCATAATCTTGTGAAATTAGATGTGGGGGCATAAAATCAAATTGATTAACAAATTGTTATTGACGTGCGGATTAGAAATTAGGCAATTTGTAATCCATTGAACTATAGAAGTTTAAGGTAGGTGGTTTTTTTAGGGTGTGTTTGGGATGTCGTTCTGCCTGCGATGCGATTTGAATCACACTGCTTAGATGTTTAGTGAGCAATGACAGAATTCTGGTGGGACTGTCTTTTGAGAGATCTGCAATAGAAAAGTTATATTTTTCAACTTGACTTAAACTATATCTATAGTGGTGGTCATAAAGTTACAATTTAGTTTTTATAAATTTTTTAAAAAAATTTATACCTATTATAGCTTTTTCATATAATAGTTTTCAAATAGAAATTATTATTTGGGCCTTCTTAGCGTTAGTCTTCTTGGGCTCTGATAGGCCTTGCTTTGGTTTCTTACTATTTGGGCCTTCTGTTTGGATCTATTAGTTATTATTCTGATTACATGTTAGAATTGCTTTTTAATAATAAATTTGAATTTTTATTAAAGGATTTGTTCAAAGATTGATCTAAATTTTTGTTTGCAGTGTAACTTTGATTTGTCATGCAGTGTTTGTTTTTTATTCCTAAATTTTTTAATTAATATTTTACTAGTCTTATCTTTAAATTATGCTTTGGACTGAATTGCCTTTTCTGATTTTTATTCACAGAATTTTTTTCTAAATAAAAAAAAAATCGAGAACAACAAATTTAACATTTAATATGCAATTTTGTGCATCTTATATTACATCTTGACATGCTAAATTGATATTTTTAAAATTTTTAATTTTTAATTTTTTTAGAAAATTATAACTAGGGCTGCAAATGAACCGAGCCTTCGACAAGCTATTTGTGGCTCAGCTCGATTAGAGCTTGTTCATATTTGTTTGATTAACTAATTAAACGAGCTTGAACACTTTTTAAAATACATGATTGTTAAATGAACAAATTTGAATAGTTTATCGTTCGATTCATTTATGTTCATGAACATCATTATTTAAAGCTCGTGAACAAGTTCGCTAAGAAGTTCGATTATGGCTCGATTACGGCTCGATTAAGGCTTGTTTGTGAACAGTTTGGTTCAAATTATTATTTTTTTAGGCTTAATAAGCTTTAATTTATACAACTCATGTATGTTTTTCAACAAGCTGCTCGTGAATAAGCTCAATTAAGTATTGATTAAAGCTCGTTTATTTTATTAAACGAGTTGCTCGTTAACAAGCTCGATAATCTGATTTGAACCGAGCTTGTGAATAAATTTGAATCGAGCTCGAGGTCGAAGATGATAAACAAGCTTAAGCTTGAACACTATTCTTAAAAGTTTGAATCGAGCTCGAATGCGATAATATTAAATAATCTTAAGTTTGAACATATATATATTTGATTTGATTCGTTTGTTGTCCCATTTATAATCTTTGTTTGATAAATATTATAAAAAAAAAAATAAATAAAAAAAAAAAAAAAAACTTACTTTGCCAAGTGCTTGGGTGTTGTGCGCACAATGGTGGACAGAGTGATCAGATTCAGAGAAACATAATTTTCAACTACAGTGATGAATCTGTAAATATATTAATATTTTATTATTTAATATTATATTTTAAGCTAAATGCCCTTATTATTTTTTAAATTTGTTAAGCAAATAAAAATATATATTTAATTTCCTATCATTTAAATATAATATTATTATTTATCAAAATTTTAAATCTATTTTTAACAAAATTGCACTAGAATATTCTAAGTTAAATCTTTATGTATTATAATATTTTTAAAATGAAGATTCCAATTTTGTATTTTAATATCCCAGTTCTTGAATTTATAATAAATAAGTAATTTGTAATTTTTTTTCATAGCAAATATAATAATTTTAAGGTTTATTTTGATCAGAAATATAATTAAGAGTTTCTTATTTAATTTTTTTCTCCATTATTTGTATATTAGTATTATTAACAATAATATTAAACTTGCAGGCTACTAAAAATTTCATCGATCAGCAATTATAATTAGATAATTAATCAAAATTTATATTATATTTATTTAAAAATAAATATTATAAATGTAAAATTTATTCTAATTCATCAAAAATAAGGATTTTTTTAAATATTTATCTTATTTTTTCTTTAAACCAAAAAAAAAAAAAAAAAAATCAAATCTTGGAATATTCTTCTGAAGGTAAAAGGTTATGTATAGTGTTTTAGTATTGTGGGACTATTGATTTTTTCGGTGGGCTGTCTGCCACATAATAATATGATATTTATAAATAATTTGCGTGGATTGTGGTTAATGGCACTCCACATGGGTACGTGCGGCCCAATGATGACTTCACACGTGTGGGCAGACTGTGAACACCTGTCTATTACAGTGGTCAATGCATGAGTCTTAATTATATTAATAATTATTTAATTAATAATATAATCATCATTTAAAATACTTAAAAAATGCTTTATTTTGGCTTTCATTTTGATTAATTAATTTTAGCTTATACAACACTTGTTAAATAAATTTAAAATATTATGTGGTGGTCAGGGATGAAATTAGCCTCTATTTTAAGGATGAGTAAATTTATATTTTATGATAAAAAAATAGAATAAAAATAATTATTATTATTATTGGAGTCAAAAGACTAATTTGATATCTCATATATGAAAAATTATAAAATTCAGGGGATAATTGCCCCCTCTTAATTGTACCTCAATCCTAGTGGCTAGTGATTAAGGGTTTTGATGAGTTGTTGTATGATACTTATTTATATAAGGTTTGTGTATTTATTTTGATAATTGAATGAATTTGAATTTTTTTTAATTTTGATATATAAGGGAATAAATATAAATGTTAGCTCTTTTCTTTATTTATATGTATGAATGTGATTATTTGTTGTTTAATGAGTGGTTTGTTAAAATTTTGATAAATTGCTCATTTAATAATAATATGGTTAATTTTTGATAATTTTTTTATTAATATTTTAATATAAAAAATGTATAAAGATGATGAAAATTTTGAATAGAAGTTAGATGAATAGCATTAATAAATAAATTTAATGAGTGTTTGTAAGATCCTATGATTAAATTTACCCTCTAAAAAAAAATAAATGTTTGAATAAGATTTTAAAATTTGTATCAAAATTGAAATTTGGCTTAATCTCGATAAAACCTTGTTAAATAAATTTAAATAATATAATACTCGACTCGATTTATTTGCAACTCAAGTGGTCACTAATGAAACTCTGAAAAAGTCATATAGAATGCCTAAATCAATCCCTTTGTTAGAGATCTCATAAAAACAAGATTAAGGGTACAAATAGAGAAACATAAGTGGAAAGAGAAGAGTGCCTCACTATGATATAAGACTCATAAAGCCTCTTTGAGGAAAGGTAAAAAAAAAAAAGGTGGTGGTGACCTTCCCTTTTAGGTTGTAAATTCTCCACTATATCATTTTCATTAGATAGATTCCACCTTCCAATTTCCACTTCTCCAACAATTTTTTTTTTAATTTAAGTTTTAAAAGAAATTGATATATTATAATTTAAATATTTTGATAAAAATGTGATGTAAAAAGTATTATATTTTATGTATTTCTCTATCACTTAAATATAGTGATTAGGATTATGGATAATGCACGTAACAAAATAAGTTGATCGTCTAATAATGAATATTTTTTTATGCAAAAAATTGCAATATTATAAAAAATAATCGTATAATACAAAGCTCAAATGCTCGTCTCTTGTTCGAAGAGATCAAATTTTCAAATTGGGTTTGCTTAATAAATTTTATTATATTATATGTTTAACACTAAAAATATGTATTTATGTTAATTCCATTGATTTTTTTTCATTAAAAAAAAGAGTTTGTTAACTCCAACTAATCATAATTGATATAATGTTCATGATGCAAATGTGGTGACAATCCAATTATTTAATGGTCATAGTAAAGGCTAATAAATAAAGTTTAAAAGACAATTTAATTCTTACTAGTTATGAATTTGATTAAAAAAATGTTTAAATGAGGAATTTATATGGTCCTTAAGGTTGTGTGCCTAATCAAACTTCTTCTTAGTGGATGCTTGTGGCAAAGTAACCTCATACAACATATATTATTAGAGATTTTCATCCACTCTTATAATAATGGATGGATTTTCTTCTTCTAATAGGGGATTTGGCCTACTCCAAAAGTTTCTACAAATATGATCTTAAAAAGCTTCGTCTAGAAATAAAACTCTTCCATGAATGAACAAATCAATCCATTCTTTCAAAGAATTAGGCTTTTGAGTGGCAGCCTTATAAAAAAATTAGGATAATTGCCATAAAAAAAAAACTTTGATCTTTAGCTCTTTTCTTTATGTAAGGATAATAAGTAATATTTTCTAGTTATAATATTTATATGATAGAGGATATTTTGGCATATTAAATAGAATGTTATAAATTGGAATGAGTTCTTAGTTAGAACATAGTTTGCTCGAAGAATACTCTTGAGCAAAAAGATTTGTGATTTGGTTAATCTATTATGATGACTATTTATTATATAGCAAAAATTAAGTCTTTATTTAAGGATAGTTGGGTCTTATATTTGTTAATAGCCCACAAGTGAAGGCTAAAGATTTATGGGGATTGCAAGTGATTGGTCTAGCCTAGTGAGAGTGGAAGGGACTTGGAGTTTATATATTCGACATAAATTAGATTCAAGATTTGATGGAAGCCATAGTTTACATTTTTATATTTAATAAAGAAAGCCCATGATACTTGATATTTATATATTTAGGATGAACCTAACCTAAATATTAGGATTAATTTAATTTATTTCTACTTTATGTTTGTGTTGAACCTCATGTGATTTAACTTGGTATATAATAATATTATATTATTCATTGTAATGAGCCAACATTTTTCTAAAAAATATTTATGGTGTGTTGGCATGTTTATCTATGTTTATTTATGTTGAACATAAATTTTTTTAGTATACTTTATCTTGAAGCAAAGATTTTATAAAAACTGTAGAGTTTTAGAAGATTGTGCTAATTGTGAGTTATATATATGATCTTTCGATCACATATGAATGATTGACTTATTAAGTGACGTATAATCTTTGACTTAATATCTATATCATTAGCTAAGAGTTGTCCTACATGTTTGATTTTTCTTGAGTTATTTAATATCTATTTTGTGTACAATCTTCATTGTATTATTGCACACATTTTAAGAATTATATTAAGCATATTTTAATAATTTTTTTAACATCATATGTGAGAAATTAATATGGAGTGTTTTACTTCTCTCTTTTAGGCTTCTAAAAAAAAAGATTAAGAGGCTTGGTTTATAAACTCTAAAGTAGCCCTTCTCAACTATTTTTACCCATTTTAAAGTGAGAAGAGTTGGGAGAAGAAGGGAGAGAGCTTAAAGAAGGTCTAAGGAGCTTCAAAGGCTAATTTAGTGAAAGAATTATTTTGGTATTTTAAATCTTGTAAGGTTAGTTATCCTTTCCTACTAGAGGAATTAAGAATCTTTATTTCTTGCATGTGATTTCATATTTAATGGATGAATCAATTGATGAATTTTTTTTGATGGTTTTATAGGGGATTTTATGATCGTAATCTCTTCATATAATTCTAATTATTACAAAGCTTCATTACACTTTGAGTATAAATTATTATGGCTACTATAATATTATTATGATTTAATAAATTTTATTGATCTTATAATAATTATTTGGCATATATGACATAGCATGCATACTATATGACATGACATATATGTGCTTCTTTAAAAATCACTATATATTCATAAAATCCTACTTGATTTACATAAAAAAGGGTGTGATACTATATGTTTCCTACATACCACATACAAGTTATGATGTCATATGTTCATCTAATATACTTGATGTAAATAAATAAATTTTTGGGTATGTGTTCACATCATGCTCTATATTGTATAGTTGTGCCATGTGATGAATGACATAGTATATCTGAATGTTGGCTATGTTGTTGTGGATGAAATTAAATATATGTTCATGTAATCAAACACTGGTGATGATCACACAATTTGTTTGATCTAAATATCTTTTATGTCGGAAGATGAGTTGATGAAATTATTGAAATAATGATAGATAAAACATATAGTTCGCTCTCTATGTATGGTTAGATGATATTAGTATTATAAATACATGAGCTTGGATTGTTATCCATCTAATAAGCATTTTATGAAGTATTACCATAAGAAGTTGATAACTATCCAAAGAGCTCCATGGTGATGATCATATCTTGCGTAATGATGGTCTATTATGCAAATAAATATACTAATGGTAATGAATAATAATTCATATTTTGAATATGTGAAAGATCATGCTAATTCTTAACACACATGTAATATAATGATGCATATGAAATGATTATAAAAAACATGCATTTAAGATTATTATAAAAGATATATATGAATTATTTCATTACTTATGTGTGATATGATATGATATTGCTATATGTGTTATGTAAGGGTTGTTTAGTTCAATGAAAAAAGATATAGTGTAAAAAGAATACAATATAAAGTGAAAATAATGTATTTAGAATATATTTGATTATTTGGTTAAAACTTCTATAAATACATGAGTTTAATTTTTGTTTGGTTAAGTAATACAAAGTAAAATAGGTGTCTAGCATGTAGTGATGATTAGCGAATGACGTCCATTAGAGCGATGGCAATGAACAGTGGTTAACGGTGGGTGACTGTAGGTGGTGAGAATGGTGGTCAGTGTTGATGATAGTGATGAGGATGATGACATGCAATGATAGTGAGGGCAGTGGGCAATAGCTAACAGGCAATAACGAGTGATGGATGCCAAGTGATAGCAGTGGTGGGAATGATAGCTAGTAGTGATGATAGGGTTGGTGGCCGATAGTGACCATGGCTGGTTGGTAGCAGTGTCGATGATGAGTGTTTGAAGGCAATGATAATCAACAATGATAGGTGAAAGTTGGTTTTGCTCATCTTACTTCACACCCAACTGTGTATTTAGAATTCACTCAAATTTAATTAATTTTAAATACACTATATTTAAACTAGATTGTTCATTTGAAATATTGTCATACACTCTTAAAATACTCTACATTTGAAATGTAGCTCACCAACCAATATACATTTCAAAACGTTAAAAGTTATTTTACACAACTCCTAAAATGTAAGCGACCAAACAACCCATTAGTATACATGAACATATACTAATATGAAATGTATAAACATTAACATAACATGCCTAAATTATACTTGAAGCTTACAATATGCTTTTCTATTATGCATCAAATTTTGTATTGGATTCTATGAGATATAATACACTTTTATGCTTATCACTATTGCACTTGCTTTTTTTGTTAGTTTTAAGGGAAGTTAAGGAGCATGTTATTTGCATATCTTTGATGTTTGTTATTCTCTTTTATAATCATGATACATATGTATAAATTTTGTTGTTTTCATAGAATTATGATGATAATGTATATTAAATCTTTTAGAGTTATGGAATAATATTAATTTTTATAACTACAAGTTAATGGTTTCTTAATTTGTTACATATTTCTTGTAATGCTTTTATGGTTTTGTGTATGGAAATGAGAAGGTGAAGTAATCTTAATTTTGATGGGAATAATTTATTAAAGCTAAGATTATATTGTCCATTAAACAATGTTATAGGAAGTTAAGAATGTATTGTCACTTAAGCATTAAGTGATAATGCATATGAGTTAGATATATCCTTAGGGCATATCATCAATATTCAATATATCTAACTTAATTATATGATGAGAGTCAACTAGTGAAGCGTTGCCTTTCTCCCTTTTTGTTATGTTTCATCTCTACCTTCTTCATCTTGTAATATACTCATGAGTGCTTTTTTTTAACCGTCCCCATGCCAATTCCATTATTGTCCCATCTTTTATGTTATGAGATTCTTGATCAAAATTTTGATGATTAAAGTATTTTATTAGTGATGGTGGAATTCAAGCTAGTCAGTTCAAAATAAAGGTACATTACTTCTTAATAACTCTTTGATGACATTGAGAAATTATAATAGTTAGCTCCCTTATTACTTATAAAGTAAAAGGATATTTATTGGATAGAGTCAACTTCTTTGAAGTTGGTGAGTGTTGTTGTGGGATGTCACATCTCTCATCATTATCTCACCATTATAGTCTAGATCTTGTGTGCTTAGAACATTCTAGTTAAACTTTTCATTTTTCATATATTCAATTTCATTGCATCCTTATTTTGTTCTATGTCATGATGTAATTTGGTTATTTTGATTGATGTATTTTATTATGGGCCATGTGATGTATTGAATTATATGTATTATTGATTTAATAGGTATTGACCAACCCTTCTCAAAATGATAATGAATAATACTTGTGCGTGAAATCCTTTTATTTTTTAAATTCTTCATCACCTTTCTTAATCTCTTTACAACCATTTTTTGACTTCTCTATCATCATTTTTAGACATCTCTATTTACCTCAACTCCTCATATTTGAATAGTGATTGCCATTGCTTGTGTCCTAAGCTATATATTTGAGTCTTTTATACCTCATTTAAGTATGAAGAAAAGAGTGATGAAATGAAAGCTCGAGTTTTCAACTTCTTCTTATGCTTGTGTACTTTCTTTACTGAAATAAAAGACTTTTTAAATAAAGATAGTCGTTATCTTCGGTGAAAGACTTCTAATGCTTAGAAGATTGTTATTATAATGAATTACTTATAACAATTTTTTTTTAAATTTTTGTTATCATTCTTATTTCAATATTATCTTCATTAAACCTCCCTTTTAAGATTTCATTTATATTGGTGTCTTTGTGGTTAGCTTAAGTTTGAGCTTAAATCAAATCATAAATTACTTTATATTTTTATAGTGAATTGTTTAGTTTTATCTTGTGAATGCTTTATCAAGTTTATCCTAAACTTTAAGTATTCCATTGTGATTATTCCAATCGTCTAATTAATTAATTTTAGAAGTAAATTTTATCTATTATTAAAATTTTAAGAGAATTTGACTGTAAAAAGTTAAACTTAGCCCAATGAGTTGCCTAATAGACTATGATGTGATCCTCAAATGATAGAAATTGAAATAAAGATAGTGATATTGCTCTTTACTTTAGGATTTATGCTGAACTATTTCCATAAAAGAAGATAGGATCACACTTACCTTTTTTTTTTTTTTTTTTTTTTGTAAGGTTTATGCTGAATATTTGTAAATTTAAATTATGTTCTTTTGGCTACATAGAAATGTTTAGAAAGATTTATATAGATACCACACAATTTCATGTATTTATATATATAATACTTAAAGTTTGATATTTACTTATTTACCACTTTCCTATACTTAAAAAGAAGCATTTCACTTCAAAAATATGAGAATGATAATACATGTGATATTTAAGATTGATATGTTATATATGTAAAAATGAAAGTCTATGTTTTAGATATGTAAATACATAAGAATTGTGTAATATGTATGTAAATCCTCATTTTATTGACTTTATATAATGAAATGAACATTTATAATTTAATAAATATGATCGATAATTCTCTCAATTGCTACTCAACTTAATAAAATTTATTGCAATAAGATATTTATACTAATTAGGTGTGATAAACCTAGTCCAGTATAAGGCAATCGCGCCCTAATTTTCTTTTCTAGATAATCATATTATTCGCTTTCTGTCACTCTTCGCTCGATCGTCTGTAATATCATTACTTATTTTAATTGACTTGCTCTGCAAATAACATATAAATTTAATTAAATGATTATTAATGTATTTTGAAAAGAGTTTCAAATCTAAAACCCATAATGTTCATTTAGTTGATCTCAACATGCAATTTAATATATTTTATTATTTGATTAAATTTAATTAAAAATGCCATAAATTCCAAATTCTACAAGCCATTAAATTTAATAATATCATTTTCACTTTAAAAAAGAGTGATAATGATATCACAATTATAAGTCTTTAACAAATGTTAATTTTATTCCGATGAGATTTTGTGGGTTTATCATCACATTTAATTTAATTTCATTCATAACTTTGACAAAAAGCATTAAATAAATAAAAATTTCAAATCATAAATAAAAAAAATACCAATATAATAATTCAAATTAAATTCTATTAAAAAATAAACTTTGCAATATATCATCCTTCGAACAAATTTAAAATATTCAATTGATTATTTAAAAAAAATACTAATTTTAAAAATATTCAAACAATCAATCAAAGTCATCTGTTGATGAGTTCCATTGACTCCAAACTTTGACTGTTTGCCGTACACTCAATGCTTGTTTCAATAACACAAATTAGACATATTTAAAATAATATTAAATTTATTTTAAAATAAATCTAATATACAAACAATCAATTATCTTTTTACATTATATTTATCATAAAATAAATTTAATTTTTAATTTTTTTTGAAGATATTTTAATAAAATATTTTAACCAAAAAATAAAAAAATAAAAAAAATCTTATATATATCTTACCTAACGAGTAAGCACGAACCAAAAATCAATTTGGCATTGTACTATTAATTTGGTCCAAATTGTCTCTATCAATCATCGTGGGCATTCTTGTCACACTCCCATATAGTTTGGCCTCTAGTGGATTTTTATATTTGCTTTTAATTCTTCTTGCATGGTGCTATATTTTTTTAATTTCTATTTTTTTTAGGGTTTAATTTTTATTTATTATATGATAAAATCATAAAAAAAACTATTTAATATGTTGATATGCCAATTTTTAAATAATAAAATAATTTTTTAGGGTTTATTTTTTATTTATTGGTCCAAATTAGTGTAGTATAGCATCAAATATGTTGATATGCCACTATTTAATAATAAAATAATTTTGAAAGTGATTTTAGGTGTTAGAAAATATTTTATATTGATTTTGAAAATATTATAAAATGATTGTCATTTTAATCTAATAGAAAGCTTTTTAACATCATTTTTGAAATTGCGATTGAAGAGATTCACACTTTATGTATGTATGCTTCAAGAATCTGAATGCATGTATGTATGTATGCTTCAAGAATTTGAATGCAAGAATAAAAAAAAGCTTATTTTATAAGAATAAATCATATCACAATGAATTAAAATGAAATAAAATCTCAATTAAGCAATAATTTATCATTTAATACCAAGCAAATTTTTATAAGCGAAAGAAAACATCAAACCATTACTAAACAATATGTTTGAAATTTAAATACATGTTTTAATAAAATTGCTCAATTAGAGATAGAATGAAATCAAACATCTAATCATACACTAAAATTTTAACAATATAAACAAATATATTAATCAACTAATGTTGATAAATGATTGAATAAGAGGTCCAAAAAAAAAAAAAAAACCCTAAGTTGTAGAGAATAAAGATCTTACCTCAAACCTCAATGAGTGAAGGAGAGTAAGACGTGGTGATTGGGTCAGCCAGTGGAGCAAGGGGCGGCATCGAGCAGCCATAACTCGAGGCGGCTATGGGAGGCGAATTTGCAATCTAGTAGGAGATGAAATTACAAGTTTGGTTTGATTTGAGATTGCTAGTACAATTTTGGCAGCTAAATTTAGCTATTATTTTTGGAGCTAAGTTGTTAGTGAATAGCACTAAATATGACGTATTTTGGTAGTGTGTTACCTAAAATAATCATTTGCAATTTTTGATTCAGTATTAATTCTTAAAGCATCAATTTATTTAAATAAGAAAATTTAGATCCAACTTTAAAATAGGTAGACCTCCATTTTCAACAAACTAATGGTCCAAATGAGTATTTGGGTAAGATCAATCCAATGATACTAACAATATTGTACTAAATTGAGATGATTCTACATCAAGCACTCTTAAGTATAATGGGAAAATCTATGTACCATTGAAGGAATTAAAGTGTATCTAATTCTTGTGTGCTTACAATTTAAATAAATATTTAGATTAGATGAATTTGATGAGCTTAATATTTCTCTGGTATAATATCATTAAATTCACTAATATGTATTTAAAATATTGCTTAACAAAGAGGGAATAATTTTAATTGTCATATATAATGTCTTAATTTCAAGTATAAAATGACCATAATGCCCCCTCTATGCCATATTTCTACACATATGAGAGGTCTCATAGAATTTTGGTGGAGAGAATTCTAAGACTTACAAAATTCAAAATTTTGATTATTCATTCTCAGTGCCCATTGATGTCCAACACTTATTCATAGTTCCAATATATTATTTCATATTTCATGTTAGTTACTTCATATTAATTTCTTTCTCATATAGAAAATGTATATTTTTTATAATATATGAGTCTTATTAGTAGAATCCTTACTTATTTGTGTATGAGATTTTAATGTAATATTAAAATAATAAACTATTTCTATTGTAATAAATGCTTCTACATACAACTTTAATGTTATCTATATGAGTGATTCAAGATTAAAGACAACACTAACTATAGCCTTAAAAAGGATGCTCATATTAATATCTTTGGTAGAATTATAATTGGCTAACTATTTTTCTTTGTCATTTATGGGACAACACAATATAGTGCAATTAGTCTTAAGCATACTTGATTCAACCATTGCCATTATAAGTTTAATATTGAGTAATATTATGAAAATAACCTAGAATATATAAAAATTTTTTTATTGAATTTTTATCGATATCTTCTATTAAAAATTAAGTTAACTGGGAAACATCCGCCCTATCTTCATAACTCAGGGTAGGGCTAACTCATAAAATTTCTCATTATCATTTTTTTTCACGGATTATAGCCTTTAAGAACAACTTAGGTTGGTGGTCTGAGGATCTTTGCTAACACTTATATTAGTAAGGAATGCTTGAGTGACATGTAGTGTTGGGCATGGTCCTTATTAGAAAAATAAAAGTGATAGACTTTGACTCAAAATGTAAAAGATATTCTTATAAGATGCCTCAAAGGGTATCCAATTTCAAAAATAGTCCTCACTAAATTTTTTTCATAAAAATAACTATAGATCGGGAATCAAAAGACATAAACATTATAAGTTGCATGATCTTCATCCACAAAAAAAAAAAAAAAAAAAAATTTATAAAAATGGACATATTGAGCAACCCAATTCTAGTGGCATAGTTATTCCCTCTTATATAACTTGATTCATATGAGTGAATCACCTTTAAAGGAGAAGAAAAATGATCATAAGTTTATTTGACTCGACAAGAAGACATTTGGATAAAATTTCTTATTGACTTAGACACTAAGAAGAGGTCTCAATAGGCTTACTAGTAATTGAAATGACCCCGAGAAGCTTAATATGCTATCGAGAGAAGTCGAGCTCCACATAAATTTATAAAAGGCCTTAGCAATATGCCTAATATGTTAGGGACTCTGTGATCAAGAATATTATTATAGAATATTTACAATGCTAACTTATCATCACTAAATCATGAAGCCAGTCTCATATTTAATAATATCACATTGAAAATCATGCATTGAGTGTCATGACTTCTTATGATCCATGTTTTAATTGTTTAATTATAATCAATATTCATTACTTATCATATCACCTTCTTGGTGGTTGCTCTCTCACCAACATTTATACTTACTAAATAAATTAATATTTTAAGTTATTATTTTAGGTTATTAGCTGAGTTATTATTTAGTTTAGTTATTTAATATGAAGATCAATGTAAGATTATAGGCTTAATTTTTAAATTAGTCCTAATTAATAACGTAATTAGCTAATTAACCTATTTAAAAAAATTTAAATATACGCATCATGACGGTCGCCACGGGTCGGGACGATTCAGGCGTCGCCGATCACCGGCCGGCGATCCCTTGATTTAGGAGAAATGAGCTCCTCGAGTTTTCTCATCTCGTCTGCTTCCAAATCCGGCATTTGTCCTCGTCGCCGGCCAGGGCTCATCTCGCCGCCGGCCAAGAAGTGTTTTCGTTGGATTTTTTCGCCGATTTTGATATTTTTCACCCTAAATGAAAAAAATTTGTTAGATTTTTATTTTTATGCATATAGTAGGTATGTTTAAGCTATTTAGTTTGATTTTCATGATAATTTATGGTAGATCTCATTTTCTATGCAGTTTTTATATTTTTGTAGGGAAGGTTAATTTGTCGTAGATCTCATTTTCATAATATATGTGTTCCAATTAATTTTTTTTCTTTTCTTCAAACTCAAACTGACATATAAAATATATAAACATAGCAAAATAATCCATATAGCTATGTGCAGATAAGTTTACAGGTGTCAGTATATGATATTTGTACAATATATTAGAAGCTAATATATGTGTTCTAATAATAAGCTCATTATAAATGATGACAGTCTCCATAATAGTACTACACAAACTTTTTTGAGGCATTTGCTATTTTTCTCATTCTTGTGGTGTGTTCTGGCACCTAATATTGTTATTATTGTAGGGAGACTTATATATAGAGGGAGTTGAGTGGATGAGCTATGGAGTTAAGGAAAAGAATGATTATTAGTATCCATTTGTATGTTGATTCCCTTCATCTTCGGGAGATTGGCTACTACTATCTTATGCATTGCTTGCTTTTAGATGTAAATTTGAAATTTTGTTTATCGTTAATTGGTAAATTAGTATTTATAGATAGTTTTTATATTAGTTTCCAGATTCTATAATTAATTTTCACTATTGAAATTGAAATAAATAGTATTTTATGTGTTAACTTTTACTGTTGAGTTCTATAAAATTTTGTATGTGAAAGTGTATGTTTCCACTCTCATTCTTTTCATGTGTTTATCGAGGCAAAAATAAAAGTGGCTTTTTGTTCAATGGCAATGTGGCAAATATTATTTTGATTTTGTTCAAATTTGATATTCTTAGTCTCCAAAATCAAGCCTAACTTGAGCTTCCCAAATGAGCTCAAGCTCATAAGCCGAGCTTGAGCCTTGAATTCTTTTGCAAGTCGAGTTTGAGCTCCTCAATTGAGATCGAATTGAGCTCGAGCTCGAGTTTGAGCCACCCAAAAAATAAACAAATTGAGCTCGATATGGCTCTGATTTGAGCTCGACTCAACTCATTTACAGAGACAAGTGTGCAAAGGCACTTAAATTTTTTTTCTTTTCTTCAAACTCAAACCCATATAAAATATATAAGCATAGCAAAATAATCCATATAGCTATGAGATAAGTTTACAGGTGTCGATATATGATATTTGTATAATATATTAGAAGCTAATATATGTGTTTTAATAATAAGCTCATTATAAATGATGACAGTCTCCATAATAGTACTACACAAACTTTCAATAATAAGCTCATTATTTTTCAACTTGAGTTAATCATCAATTGATTATTATTATTATTATAACATTATTTGAGTAATGAATCGATCTTTGTTCAATCGATCAGAATATTTTAAGATGGTTCAATCATGTTTCAAGTATAGTTCGAATATTATTTGATCATATTTTAGCTCATCGCCTCTTCTAGAATTGAGTAATTTGTATTGTCTTATTACATATTTTAATTTATGATATAATTAGACACATTAAAAGGCATTACAATGGTTGTATTTTGTATAGGGTTAGTGGTGTAATGCAAAAATTAATTAAGTTGTTTAAGATTAATTATTTCATTGATAATGCTTAAAATCCCCATTTGATCAATATTTAAAACTCCTTAAATACAGTTTTTTGTGACGTGATTCATCAATGAAAGATAGTTAACAATATCAAGAATAAAGTGGGAAAAGGATGGGAAAAAATAATAAGTTGCTTAATAGCTATTTGAATGAGAATAAAAACTTTGAGAAAAATGTATTTAGGGGCTGTTTGTTTTGTTTATTTTCAGAGTAAAATAATGTAAATACAAGAAAATGAGATTGTATAATTATCACTGTTTGTTATTCTAAGTTGTGACTTGTTAGTTTCCGAAGTGAGGTTGTGTCATATTCAATCTTTGTGGTTTAAAATGATTTCTGTAAGTTATTACGTAGTGGATACTTGATGTATCGATAAATGAGCTATGCGATTTAGCACTTATTATATGAATATATGATAAATGAGAGTATAACATTTATGATATAAAATGTTAATATTCTTTTGTAGTCTATATCATATATGAATTCATTCATTTTTGTAATAATGTAGCATTTCATTTAGTCCCTGCATTTCTCCTTAATTAAATTATTTGTATTTTAGTGCGAAAGATTGTTGTTGTTGTTATTAACTTAGTGATGAGTCCAAACCGTATAGTTCTTTATTATGGCGGTGAGTAAACGACGATTTCATTCCAACATATATTGATGGAAAAAAATCAAATCCCACTGGATTAGATTAGAATTAAAGAAACGAATCAGGTCGTTGAAGATAGATCCAACAAAGTTTTTTTGTGAATCGGTGGGTCGCTTTTCCTGGTGGATTTATTGCAACTCTCATTGATGATGAAGAAGTCGGTATACCTACTACGATGTGATTTATGTGGTTATGCGTGTAGAGGCAGGAGGTTAACAATATAGAGGAATGTGAGAGCTCAAACGAGCATACATCGCCACTTCTCGCCTAAGTACTCTAGTGGAATGTTATGGGTGCAAGAGAACATGATTTCTTTCTTTGGGACAAGTTCGATGTTATGGGTGACTTAGAAGATAATGACATGAATGTACCATCAAGATGTTGGATATACTAGAGTTAGCGATGATGATGATGAGGATGATAACTACGAATGGGCTAACTTATCGCCACGAATCATCCCAGTGTTGGGGACTTGTTGATTACTCAATTAGAACAAGTCATACGGAAGAGCACCGATACGAATAATAATGATTATTTATGGCACAAGAGAATGGGATGAGGACCTTACATTCGATGGCCCATCATCATTCAATCTTTGAGGAGGATAATAGCGCATTCCGGATGAATTGTTTGAAGATATGTGTTTTCAATTCAAGAAGCGTTGCAATTTCTATTCAAGGTTATCATGAACAATGTTGAGTATGTCATTTGTACTTCAAATCAATTAAAATTCACACAGGCACATCATTCTCACCCGTGGTGATCATGTTTGTGGAGCTTACATGCAAGATCAATTAAGAGGTTGGGCGCGTGGAGTTCATTAGGCTCACCATAAGCGGTCATTCAATTTATCTTTAACACGCGTACAATGCCGCTTCATTAGTTATTTCATCCCATCGTCAGACTGTGATTTGAAGCCCGTGAAAATTATAGTATTAAAGTTCAATATAAGAGTGTCCCACATGAAGGATCTGGCGTCAAAAGGCTATTAAGGTTATTTTGAAAGTTGGGAGGAAAATTCATATATTCGTTTGCATCTATGGGTCGATATGATACACTCAACAAAATCAAACATATTCCAATGGTTGTTTTGGTCATTTTAGCCTTCAATAAGAGGTTGGCAGTATTGTCGCCCAGTTCTATGCCTTGATGGGACTTTTCTCTTGGGTAAGTAGGAACATTCTACTTGCATTGGGATAGCGAAATAAATGGCTTGTTCCCACTAGCCTTTGCAGTTGTGGAATCAGAGTGCATCGAGTCATGGGTTTGGTTTTTGCACACATTACACGACTTGATTTCATCAATTTCTACAAGGGGTGATCTCTACCTCATCTCGATGCTTAGTTAGGTAGTTGCAGAGATCTTTCCCTGACATCACATCGCTTTCGTTTGCCATTTAAGGGAGAACTTCAAACGGCCATTAGATAATTGCATAGGTGATGTTGACTTCATATGTCGGAAGATGTACGTTGCGAAACACGGATGACATTTTGCAAGATATGAGACATCAAGAATATCAAGCGAGGCATATAACTTATTTTAAGGGACGTTTAACAATGGTCTCTTACTCATGATGATGACAGTGCATACGACTACAACGAAACTTCAATGGTGTGCTTAAAAAAGCACGTGATTTACCGATTCAAGTCTTGATTACAGCAGTATAATGTAACATAGTATCCTTTTTCATGAAACATCTTGAATCAGCTGCAACTCTCGAAAGACAACAGGAAACCTTGTTCTCTCCACAGATTAAGGTAACGTTGCAGGCTAATGAATGAGAGGTAAGAAGATTTCCTGAACCAGCGAATAAGCATGTCATACGTGTGTTTGATGTCACTAGCGACCAAGGTTGAATTATGTGTAAATAACGAGTGTATGTGTATATATAGACAACCGCAAGCTTACCATCTGCCATGTGCGCACGTGATTGCTGTTTCAAGTCAACGACACATAAACTACGTCCATTATGTCTCAACATACTATAGTTTGCAAAACTATATCAACACCTACCGTAAGTCCACGTAATGCCCGATCAAAAGAGGGGTGAACACATCAATAGTAGCACATGCCCAGATTATAATCCACCAAATGTCAAAAGAAAGACAGGTCGGCCAAGGACAAACAGATTTAAAAATACTATGGGCGAACACTACTGAAGTTCTAGGGTTTGTAGTGTGTGCTGACACAACATGTGTCGGCTCAAATCGCATGATTATGATACATCATTGGTTGTTGATTATAACGGAATCTTATTCAGATATGTTATACAGTGATTCAGTGATTGTTGTTGTTCCATTTGGATTAGTACTCATGTAGTACCCTATTGTCTATGTGTGTCTTCAATGCTATTAGTTAGTGTTGTTTGTTACACTAGCTCTGTTGAGTGTAATTGAATTGTGGTGTTTAGTGTTGTTTGTTACACTAGCTCTCTTGAGTGTAATTGAATTATTGTGTTGTGTTGTTTGTTACACTAGCCTGAGTGTAATCAATTATGGTGTTCGGTGTTGTTTGTTACACTCCACTGTTGAGTGTAATTGAATTGTGGTATTCAGTGTTGTTTGTCACACTAGCTCTGTTCAGTCTGATTGTATTGTTACACTTGCTATAGTTGTTACATTTGGTACGCTTGTTACACTTGTTATAGTTGTTACACTTGGTGTACTTGTTACACTTATTATTTTTGTTATGCTTGTTATAGTTGCTACACTTGGTTAAATGTTATGCTTCTTCATAGCTTGTCTTATTAATGTTTAACTAATTGCATTATTGTTGTTGTATCAGGGAAAGATGTCCGATGACACTCGCCCCGCGTAGGAGGAGGCGAGAAGATGAGACGATTGACCAACCCACCCGGTTGAAGTGCACCCAAGTATATCACTTCATTGGTAGACGCATGCGATCAGTAAAGTTTCTTTAACAATTTTAAAATGTTTCTATACATATACATTTGTTATGTTGACACAACCCTACATATGAATGATCAGGTTACGTGTTTCGGATTGAGGCCGCCGCGGCACCTACCGATGTTTGGGAATGGCCCGTTAACCGTCCTGCATTTATGGATGCTTTGGCGAAGCCGCCGCCAGATAGGTTCCCCGATGCAAGATATTAAGTCGATCACCACTCGACTGCCGCGGGAGTGGTGTTCGCATGAATTCCTTCCACCCTGCTGGGTGAGACGACATTACAGGATGTCATATGATTCTTGGTATTCGATAGATGGCCCACCGTGATTGGCGCGTTGCCGCCGATGGTGGGAAACAAGGGGCTACATGGCTGATTTGATGAGTTGCTTGAGCGCATCACCCGCATTGTATACCATGATCCGGCCCATCCACATATTACATCGAGTTCGAATGAGACAGCTCATGCGTACTTGCTCGCTTACGATGGTCGGATATATACTACCAATGATTCATATTTAGATCTACCGGAGCTACAGTTCACTATGCATGTCAGAGCATACATACCGCTTGCCATTGATTTTTTTTTTTGTCGATACTTCGTGTTCTCGAGGTTCATCCGCAGATTCCGCCATTACTTCGTGATATTGACATTCACCTGAGTCGTTGTTCAGTTCACCTCATTTATACATGGAATTACATAAAGCAACAAAACCAATGGATACCAACATGGCTGGATGTGTTCATTTACTACAGATATGGGCGTGGGAGCACATTCATGTGGGAAGACCTACATTACGTGTTCCATATCCTACAGACATTGACGGACTTAGCATAAGATTTCGATGGAATGAAGGTTATGTTCGGGAAATGCCAGCATCCAATATCAGAGCTTATAGGGATGAGTTGGACGGACTTCTGCAAAGTCAGATATGCTGATTTGATGTAATGTTTATTGGCTGTTTATTAAAATAATAACTTATGTTATATACGCAGGTCATCTGGGAGCCATATGGACATCAGATCCGCTTGCGTGTCGCGGATATATGTTTACAGGGACAGAAAATATGGCTACCAGATCAATCATATGTTGGAAGAGGGTAGAGTGGTACCGCTGATCGCGGTGCTCGCATAGTTGGCATGTCTCCTACCATTGATGTTGCCGATAGATCCATCGCTGCACGAGTTGATGGCGAAAAGCGTTGATTGGGTCCATTACCATAACTCTTACATTACACCGTGGAGCGAAGACGCGTGAGTCGGTTGTCGCTGGATTCATCACGCATCGAGCCAACGATCAACCGATACATGAGGTATCGCTCATGGGCTTCACTATACATGTTGAAGGCGCCCACACTTCCTTCTGACACATACTACCTCTGAGCGCCTGCAGAACGCTTGATGGTTAGTCTAAATGCATAATATTAAAATTTGCTTTTCTTTGTAACAACGATACACTCAAATAAAATTCTGTATATGCAGCGTGACCAATCTTGAATGCTTAGGACATATTCTGGCATTATTTCGGCAGAGGTAACGATACAGAATATCAGACATCTTTTGATGAATATGAAAAATTGTTGGTGGCGAGAGATATGCATATCTCGCACCGATATAGGGATACGACATTCCGCATTAACTCTCGCATCGACGCAGATGTTCCATCGATGGATGCGGGGTCATTCTCTTCCCAATGGTGGGACAGTCTACCTATACATTTACACAGCCACCCCAGTATTCATATCAGGAAGCAATGTGGTCTCAAATACACCCATGGATAGCTAGCCTCCCAGATATGATCCATCGATTTCATATGACACCATATGGAGTTTACCACGGTATTCGCTGTCGCGAAGCTTCGGTTGATATACCTCATGTTCTGAGTTGGGATCGCAACACCCCGTGGAGAGCGATGGAAGAGGAGGAAGACCATCGACAAAGATCATCTGGATCGTGCGGGTACCACCATCCCAATACACTCTGATGCGCGATTCCACCAGCGCATCGACGATGATAATGTATTATATTTTTTATACGCTTGATCATGTATTTCGACATATATGTTTTTTTTTTTGTGTTTACTCATTCACCTACTTCATCAGTGTTATCCTAGTGATGTTTATTATTTATTTAATTTGGTTAATTCAATGGAGAGAGTGAAGATTTAATGAAATTTCATATAGTTCAAATCTAATTTAAAACTATTTGTCATTATATGTATTTATTATGGTAAAGAGTCAAATGAAAATACATCTAGAGTCAAAATTCACATTACAAGTTTTAATGTGTTTTGAAAAAAGTAAATGTTACAAGTGTAAAATAACATCTTCAAATATAAGAAAAGAAATTGATTATTTTTAAGAATAAGTAAACCCATTAAAGCTTAATTTATATATAAAATATATTGAGAGTGTTTGATATTATCAAGAAATTATATGTATTCAACAATCCTCAGATATTATAAAAAAAATGGGTAATAACTTTCACTTTAACTTCAAAATTTATACATACGCAAAACCGCTTATCCCGCAAGATTCGTCAAGACCGCCAACAGTAATTTTTTATTACCTTTCCAACGATACCAACCACGCAGAACTGATCACGATGATGATACTACCAAAAAATGAAAAGTTGATTTTTTTAAAAAATCATTTACGCCTAAGTCCGCCATACTACCGACCTGAATGACGCTATTTTTAAATTTTTTAGTAGATTAATTAGCTAATTATATTATTAATTAGGACTAATTTAAAAATTAAGTCAAGATTATATCTAAATAAAATATTTCATTAAAATAAAATATTTTATTAAAATATCAGTAAAATTATAATGCTAGAGGGGTTAAATCAATACACATTTCTTCATATTATATAGCAAATATAATAATAAAAAAAAATATTATCAAATGAATTTGAAGACCATATTAATCCCTTAAGGAGACAAATGTGCTTCACGTCGCTTCATTGCAAGTCGTATTCAGAGATGGGCAGCGGTAGTTTGAATCAGTGGGCCCGGCTGATTGTGGGACCCATTGGTCGTTGTGCCTATGCCTCGGGCAGTACACGTGTGGATCAATCGTTGGCACGCTTCCGAAGCCGGCCCCTCACGTGCCGCGTTGGGCAGGGCTCATGGTAATACCGTGTCCTCATAACTCCGCAAAATCATTTTTTTTAAAATTTAAATAATATGCTGATTTAAAAAAAATACATAAATTAATTTTGTTTCTTGATTGTTTAATTAGTTAATTAAATTTATATGTTTTTATAAATACTCGATTGATAATTTATGATGATAAATAATATTTGGTGAATGAACTTGTTATGAAATTCAATTAAAGCTCAATAATCTGCATATTTAAAATTATTTGATAAATTCTTTTAATATTTTAAATATTAAATATTAAATTATTTTATATATTTAAATATTCAAAATATTTGCTAAATGACGTGTCACAGTAGCTATCCCTAATTCCCTATCTATTTGTACGTGATTGGCATTCCTACCATATATATATTTTATTTTATTTTGAAATTATAATGCGAACTCAGTAATAATACTTCAGCAATATTATTGTTAAATTTTAATGTCAAATATCATTTTTTCATAAATTTTCAAAATTTGTTCTAAATCTCATGTTCTCATAATTTCTTATTCAAATATGTCCAATATTTTTTTTTTATTTTACATACTAACAATCAATTTTTATATTTTTATGCATCTAATACATATAATTTTATATTAACTTATATAATATTCTAATATTTAAATATCATTAAATTTAATCATAAGATTTATATTTTACTCTGCATAAATTAATATTAATAATATTTTTAAATATTACTTAGAAATTAAAATATTAAATAAGTAAAAATAAACTTTTGATAAATTTTTTGCATAATTTACTGAATTAACCTCGAATTATAATATTTATGAATTTGTAAAATATTTTCACATGAATTTAGAGTATCAACCAATAAATTATATTTTCGTATATTTTATATATTTAAAAAAATATTAAAAAAATTAATAACTAATGAGTATTTTTTGACAATTATAATTATCTGAAAAAATAATAATAAATTTTTTCAAAAATTATTATAATATATATAAATTTTATTTTATTTTATAAAAATTAAATCATAACTTTTACCTCCATCATCTTTTTTTATCATAAAATTTTTAAAATATAACTAAAATATAATTACCAAATTACAAAAAAATAATATTTGTTGGCGGTTCCCTCAAACTCACCCTAAGAGAAATTGTTTAATTACCGGCGGGGCGAGGGGAACCCTGTGGCCGTTAACAGCCCGGGAGAGATAGAACCATGTGAAATGACTAGAAAGCCCTTCTCCAATCCCGCCAATCCCATGTGTGGCCAACACGTGTGCCTTCGAACACTACTGCTGACGTGGTGCGCCTCTTCATGGAATCCACGTGTCATCCTTAAGAAAAGCTAACATTTGCTTAATGCTGGCCGACCGTAGTATGAATCTTACGTGGCACTAGGAAATTCCGCCGAATGCCCTTACGGTTAGTCTCTTCCTCGCTACTGTCTTCTTACGTCTTCATGCTGACAATTTACAAAGCAGTATAAGGGTATATATGACATTTAATAATTACACCGCCGATGAAATAAATTTTTGCTACCATTATCACAACCAACGAAGCCTCTGATTT
This sequence comes from Cymbidium sinense, assembly GCA_021442155.1. Classification (NCBI taxonomy): domain Eukaryota; kingdom Viridiplantae; phylum Streptophyta; class Magnoliopsida; order Asparagales; family Orchidaceae; genus Cymbidium; species Cymbidium sinense. The sequence continues at coordinate 92,980,481 of CM038228.1, read as the reverse complement.
TATCTCCCTCCGCGCTCTGCTCGGCGCTTTCGAGAGATTTCGAGAGAAAAAAAGAGTGTTAAGAAGAGGAGAGGGGAGAGTGACGCAGGGTAAGAGATCTGCGAAACCTAGTTCACGGAGATGGAGGCGCCATTTGTGGGGGATGGAGTCATGGCACTTATGCCTCAGGAGCCGGTGAGTTCGATCGATCCGGCCGCGGTTTCCTCCTCGACCTCGTCTTCTTCAGCAGCGGCTTCTGGTGGGAGCAAGTCGACGGATAACTCGCCTATGTTGATATTTGTCTTATTTCATAAGGCGATCAGGTCCGAGCTCGACCGGCTTCACCACGCCGCGGTGTCGTTTGCGACCGATGGAGGTGGAGATATTCGCTGGTTGTCGGAGCGATGCCGATTTCTATTCGATATTTACAAACACCACTGCAATGCGGAGGACGCGGTGACTATCTATTCTTTTTTTTATGATTAGTTTCTGTTGTTCTAAGTATTTTCTTGGATAATGATCGCATTTGCTAGGGTTATCACGGTTAATGCTATTGGTTGGGATGATTTAGTATGGATATGTGAGTTTCCATGTCAATGATGTGTATCTGCGGGTTTTGGGGATTTAAGAGGTTTGATTTGTACGGGTTGGTTAATTTCCTGATTTAGTGAAATAATATGATATGTGTTGGGGTTTTAATGACGACTGCGAATCATCAATTAAGATTGAGAGTGATGCTCTGCAAAATAAACAAAAGAGAAAGAAAAGATACAACTCAGAAAACACAAAATTTAGGTGGTTGTTTTGGCTTCAATCATACTGACTCATAGAAAAATATCGCCTGAATCTACACCACTAGTGATTTTCACTTGGCTAATGCTTTCTTTTATTCGATGTCATATAATATTTTTTGATATGCCCTGCCCTTACTTCTTGATGAGTCTTATTTGTTTTAATAAAATTGCCTCCAGAGGTGGAATCTTTCTCCATTTGTCTCCCCTAGATGAATAATGGACTCCAATTTTTTCTCATCAACACCCTTAAGCATATGATTCATCTCTTTTGACAAAAGTGAATGTGGTAACTCATTATACCTTATGCTGTTTCAAAAATGCTTACAAGATGGAGAAAGAGAGTACAAGAATATTAAAGTTTGACGTCTTCATCAACATCACATAATATTTCCTTGATTCATAAATAATGAAACCAAACTTTTTTAGATGTAGTTTGTTAGAGAGGCTTTTGGCTATAAATAATAATCCCAACTTAAGTCGTAAACTTATGTGGTTGATTTCTTCAAGATTCCCAATGTCAAAGAGCCTATTTGCCAAATATAATTGGATGGCTGTAAGCGCTTTTTCATACATATTTATTTTTTTATCTTCATTCATTATCAATGACATCTTCAAATACTCTGCCTTCACAAGACCTTATTGGATGAGAGCATCATGCATCTTGGTTCTGAAAGTCTAAAATTCTTAAACCAATCAAATTTTATGACCTTGAATTTTAAAGGTCCTATTTCATAACTTCTCTTTGATACTAATTTTTTGCAATGATTGTCCCAAATGATGATCTGGAAGGGTCAATTAGGATTGAGAATGATGTATCACAAAGTAAACTCAAAAGAGAAATGAAAAAATACAACATAGAAGACACTTAGATTTATGTGTTGTATAAATTCAGACCATATATCAGTCCTTACCTATCTCTCAAGAACACACACAACGAAAAAGAAGTGACTAAGAATCTTATACAACTAGAGATTGCCTTACACAACGTTTTTTTTTTCTTGCATGCAGCACTGAGGCTACCAAATCCTCTTAAAAATTCTAGATCATAGTGAGTATGTGAACTAAAGATATCTTTATATTGCCTCTAACAGTAGTCAAGCATGTGCTACATTATGGCTAACCAATCCAACATGAAAACTCACGTAAATGAAGGAAAGAAGAGACATGCAATCTAAGACGCATGAATTTTAAGATGCGTGAATCTCCAAAGCCAGCTCAAATTCTGTATCCTATTACACCACATGGGTAATAAAGGAATATACTTTATTCAGTTTGAGGTTGATATTTTCAATTATAGTTACCATGTTAATTCTGTGAAATCTATGGCTGCCATAATGCATAGTTGCATACAATGCCAATGCTTCGCCTTTGAGTAAGGCTAAACTTCCAATAAACAATAGATCATTGGTAGGTAAATGCCATGTTAATGCAGTCTGCTTCTTGATATGAACCAATGTTTGACATGTCTGTTGAATCTTCACCTGATTGATTTTTAAATAAATTATTTAGCATATAGTGAATCAGTGATATAGATATTTTTATTGAAAAAAAAGGTAATTTTCTACTAGAATGAGTAGATATATTTAAGTAACATATTAGACGTACACTTAGTGAGTTAAGAAATGTGCACATACTCGACTTATGTATGACTTAATTTCTTTCTCTATAAGATTACTTAATATTTACTTTTAACATGTTACTACATCATATGTAAGATGGGATCTGATGAGGTACTTAAAAAGAAAAATGAAGTCCCTATTTTGTGTAGAGTATGTGTTAGTTAGGCATAATGTTGTAAATTCCAGATTCTTAGCGACATGGAATATGCACCACAAGGGGGTAGTAGCAGCAAGGAAGTGACTTGGCACTGATTTCATCTCAGATTTGTTTGCGTACATTGTGTTATCCTTTTTTTTTGTCCCAACTAACAGTCTAATGGGACTACATTATAGAAATTGAGCGGCTGTTTCTGATGTTAGTGATACCAGTTGAGATGTGGTGCTTTATGAAGGATGGGCAATTTTTTTTCAAACAGGATTATGGAAAGTCATTGTTGACTTCAACATGTAGCCGAAGAGTGCATTTTTCTATCATGTTTTTGAAAACTACTGCTTGGGTAATGTTGGCACTTTATTGTACAGAATTAGAAATGTAAGGTTGATTGAATGACTGTATACTGTCATACTTATTTTGAGTTTCCATGGCTGCATTTTTCGTCTGTTAGAGCAATTCTTGTGTTGGAATGAAGGCCACATTTTTTTATTTGTTTGGCAAGCTCATTTTCAACTGTAGTTACCAGGACGGGATGGGTGCTTTACATAGATTCGTGACTTTTTACTCTGAGCACAATTGCTGGTTGTTGATGTTTAGTGGTTGGATTTACGGATTGGTATATCATTGACTGGAAGTTATTACTGCCATATTCTCCGCTTGCGTGGCTTCCATGAGAACTCAGATATAATTGTATTCTGTGGAGTCCTACTTTTGTATACAGGGAGGTTATTAGTGTTAGATTTATCATCCTTCATTATGGCAGTGGCACCGTCAGTTAATCATTTTTGGAATACTCTGAAAATATTGTCTAATCAGTATAAAACGTGCTGCATATCAGATTTTTTGAAGTATTATGCTTATTAAAAATACCCATTGATTTTTGTTGTGAGCCTGTGGCAAAGATATTCAGCAGTGATATTTTTTTAATTTTTTATTTTGTCTGTAAAACAATCTAAAGCTTGATGTAAGCGCTTAGAAATGATTGTGTAACCTTGCTTTTTTTTTTGTTTGTACATGCTTGATAAAGATACCATGTAATTGGGTGTTTGGCTGTGCTTAATGGTGCTTATAGGAGAGCACTTTGAAAAGGACCTTGTTTAATACCACTTTGAAAAAGAGTTTATATAATTCTATAAATGACATTACCACTTAACTCTATTTGATGCTTTTTTATTGTCTTTTACTGATCAAAATAATTCCTTTACTGTTCAGTCTCAAACTTTTTATCATTACCCATGTTTGTAAGCTAATTTACTAGTTTGGTTGCTGACGCAAAAAGTCCTTTTATGTTCATATTTGTCATAATGTCGTCTTTTATTTTCCTATCACATTATTATGAAGGCCAACCACGGGGGATTGCAAATTGCTTAGGGTCATAGTTATTAAATCAGAACTATCTAGTGTTTTGACTGACTCACCCAAGACTTGCACTTATTTGTTATTTTTATAGGAATGCTATTGTAATCAACCTAGTTAGGCATGGATTGAACTAGTACCCTTTGTCTCTTTTATGAATATTGCATTAGATTGATTTAATGGCCTTATGGTATTTCCAACCAAATCAATGAACAAAAAAAAACCGCAAATTCATCTATTAAGTACTATCATCAAAGATATATTTATTAATATATATCTAGTGGTACTTAAAAATATAATTTAACATAATTTGAGTGATCTGTGAACCAACGACTCTTTTGACTTGATCAATTGTCCGTAGTCCTATGCAACTTAAAATAATTATGGTAAGGACAATATGAATAAACTCACTTCTTTAGAGCAAAAAAAAAAAAATCAATTACTAGGTGAACCATGTAATAATCAAAGCTTTGGAGAAATAAAATTTATTTAGTTTATGAAAAATTTCCCTTTTTACATGGCAGGTTATTTTTCCAGCTCTTGATATCAGGGTGAAGAATGTAGCTAGGACATATTCTCTTGAGCACGAAGGAGAAAGTGACCTCTTTGGTCAATTGCTTGACCTATTAGGCTCAGACATACAAGGTGATGATAGATTTTGGAGAGAATTTGCTTCACGTGCTGGAGCCGTTAAGACATCACTTAATCAGCACATGTCGAAGGAAGAGGAACAGGTTTGTTTATTTGCAAGTGTTCATGCAAAAATGGTTTTGTGATTTATTTATATATAATTGCTTTCATATGATCACTAATCATTTTTGTAAAGTTGACATTTTTCTTTGCCATATATTGGTCCTAAGCATCACCCTTCCTGTTCTTCCCTTAAGCAGAATGCAATAATTAAATTATTATAATTCAGATTGAAATGAACATTAGAGTAAGGTTAAGCAGAATACTGTAAAGGCGACTCATTAGCGTACAACAACGTACAAAAATGGATGGTTATGCATTGAGTAACTCTAACCTCTTTAACAGTTTTGAATTATGTTACGTGGAACAAAACCTCTTACGTACGACAGGGCTGTGCTTTACAGTTTTTGGTAGGCAGATATAAAAGAGGAACAAGATGGATGGAATTTCGAGATCTGATGAAATGATCTAAAACTAAATGCGTTAGTCTCAACTTTTTTGGGTTACTTTGTTTATGGATCATAGAAATTAAGATCATAAAGCTAACCTCTGATAGAAATCTTAAGAAAACAAGGTTTAGGTCATGCAAATTCCTGAAAATGAAAAAAAACAAAAATCAGGGAAACACTACCGAACAAAAATACCCAAGAGTCTTCCTTTTGGATCCCGTTAAGCCATAAAAAACTGGCTGTTCACTTTGTAAATGTTCAGGAGATGCATATCCACTTTATCCTGCAATTGTATTGGAATAGCCTTTCAGGAAGTAGTCATATTAGCTTTTTTTTTACTTTCTCTGATAAAAGTTATGATCGTCTTAACATGTTTTAGAGATCATTAAAATCTTATTCTTGGGCTGTCCGCTCCAGGCATTGTCGTCTCTAGATCCTGCTTGATATCCGCCATGCCATCATTGCATTGGTTCTGGTGTTCAACTTCACCCAACATCACTTTTTTTACTTAACGTTCTAACCTTTTATTGCTGTGGAAGGATTTTACTATCTTAGATGTTTCTTTTATTTGTTGGTAGTCACACTTGATCAACCTACATGTGGACATGTTTATATTGATATTGGCATGGAGATTTGCTTATATAAATCTAAGTAGATGTTGGTCATTTGCATATTGTTAGATTGGTTTGTTGATTTAGATGTGCATAAATCAGGGAATACAATTTTATTATTTGTTGTTTTACATGTTTTTATGCCATTGATTCATGTTATATGGCTTTAGTTTGTTGATTATATGCTATTACAAATGCTAAAATGTTGGCATTGCTATTGCATATGTTTATGTTGCAGGTCTTTCCATTGCTCATAGAGAAGTTTTCATTTGAAGAGCAGGCTGATCTGGCATGGCAATTTTTTTGTAGCATCCCTGTGAACATGATGGCGGAATTCCTCCCTTGGCTCTCTTCTTGCGTTTCATCCGATGAACGTCAAGATATGATAAAATGTTTGCTGAAGATTGTTCCAGAAGAAAAGCTTCTTCAAGAAGTAAAATTTCTCTTTCTGAGCATTTTATCTGTGTTCTTAGCTAACTTTAAATGACATTCAGACACTTTTAATTTCTTAGGTGATATTCACCTGGTTGGAAGGCAAAAATATGAACGTTATTGACCAAAATTATAGAAATGATTCAAACTATGAGCTACATTTTGATACTGGATCATGCAAATTGCCTGACCAAGTAGAAAAACGGTTTTCATCTGAAAACTTAAGATTTCAAAAGCGAAAGTGCGTAGATTTGGACTGCAAGCCTGGAGATTTTCTTGGACCCCATCCAATAAATGAGATATTGCATTGGCATAATGCAATCAAGAATGAGTTGAATGATATCACAGCAGAGGCAAAGAAGATACAACTTTCTGGAGATTTCCATAATCTTTCCAAATTTGATGCAAGACTGCAATTTATTGCTGATGTTTGTATTTTTCATGGGTACGAGGCTTCTTATAATTTTATGTTGAATCACTATTTTATTGTTTCTTATTATCAGTAACTTTTTTCAGTCACTGCTTTGTATTTATCATCTTTTTTTTTAATCCTAGTTTTTTCTTAAAAGGACTATTTTGCCATAAAAGTCACGAAGGTCATCTTGAAATTTTTTACCTTCTTTGGAGAGTCAATTTGGTTTCATTCCAACAAAATCTACCTAGGAAGTGATTTTTAATATTAAGGCAATTAATGGAGAAGTAAATAAAACATAGAAAGAGTTTTTATTTGATTTTCTTGATCTTGAGAAGGTACATATTTAAATATCATGGAAATTAATTTGTGCTTTTAGAAAAAAAGACATGTTAAATGTATGTTAAAGTTCTTTAAAGTATGTGTGATGGAATACTTACGAGCATGAGTAGTTGTGGAGTGATTGAAAACTTTCTAATTATAATAGAGTTATCTTTAGGTTGTCATAGTTATGATGATACTTACAAAGGATATTCAAAGCTAGATGTCCTTGCAATTGCTTTTAAAATTATATAGTTATACAAGAAAATTTTAGAAGATAAATGAGTTAGAATTATTAAAATAAAAATTTAGCATATGATATAAAATTTTAGTGGGTATAAGTCATCTAATAATAAAATTATACATAGAGGTGATAGGTTTATATTATATTTGGGAAATATAGTCGCTAATCTATGAGGGAATGAGTGGGTTGGTGAGGGAGCAAGGAGTGAGCAAAGAGTTGTCTGATTTAGCTTTTCTTTTTTTTTATTTTAATGGATTTAGAAGTAACTTTGAGACATCTTTTTTGAGACATATTTAAGCTCACCTAAATTGAAAATTTTGGGGATCATTATGCTTGTTGGGCATAAAAAGTGTGCCTCAGGTTCTCAGGATGACATGTCGATTTGTGGGGTGTCTTATCAGCTGAACGCCTCTCCTGATTTCCTTAAGGTAATTCTTGCCCATGTTGTCTTGTGTTGAGCCCCAAAAATGCCACTTAAAATGCTGATTAGCAAAGAGAAGGCATACTAAGGGGCCGCTTGGGATTATTTTATTTTTATTTTGAGTTTTTGTTTAATTTTATTTATGTTTTGCTTAAAAATAAAACTTGTTCGATTATTTATTATTTTTAAAAACACTCAAAACATCTAAAAATGTTTTTGAGTATTTTTAAAAACAATGTTATTTGTTTTTGAAAACAAAAAATAAAATCATATAAAAAACATTCTAAACAAACATGTTTTTAAAAACAACATAAAAATAAAAACAAAACAGAAAATAAAATTGATCCCAAAGAGCCCCTAAGATAATATGGAGAAAAGTTGCTCAAAATAATTTGGGAAGAATGGGTTTTAAGATCTCATGTAGCACTTAATAGTAATGAATGAAAAGTGAAGATGGATAAAACTAGCTTCAAATAATTGGGATGAGGTTAATAATGATAATGTTTCTTTTCAAGGCTTTGTCCCTCATGTGAGTTGTGACTTAAGGATTTGGTTTGCATATAGTTTTGGTTTTCATAAATTTCAGCATTGTAAGGGAGAAAGATAAATACTGTACTATAATATTTTGTGGAGGCAAAGTTCATTGGAACTATAAACACACTAATTTGTAACTCTAATCCTATAAAAATTTGCGCTGAATTGTATAATGTATTCGTGTGTTGTGTGCTTGCATTTAGTTCTATTTTTTATAATAATTATTTGGTAATTCAAGATTTATTCATGTATTCATTAGTTTAAGGATTCTAAAATATTTGTATTCCACTTCAAAGATTACTACATTGTTTTTTTCTTAGAGGCAATGCAATTTTAGTTGAAAATAAGCTTAAGCAGAGTGACATATAAGGCAAAAATTAGCGTTGGAGAACTAGAAAAATTAAGGGCTAGATAGTAGGTAAAATGTATAGCTGTCAAAAATATTTTTGAAGATTAAATTTAACACCTTAAGTGACATGTAGTTGAACAAATGGAACATAAGGATTCATATAGACAACTCGAGTTTTAATGATGATGATGATGATGATGAGTAGAGAGGCATGCCATTTTGATTGTTTATGACTCGAGATCATGGTTTATATATAAGGATAAACATTTTACTGCTAACAAACGAGGAAAAAAAAAATCTGTGAAAGGACAATTAATATCATTGCTTTTTTGCTGTCCTGCTAATATTCAATGATCATCTGTTACCCTCTATAACCTTTAATATTCATGACTGTGTAAGCTTTGACATGCATTTGAGTTCGGTTATTTTTCTTTATGTTTTGTGAGGGATTCTTAGTTATTGAAACCTCTGCTGTCTTCACCATTTCTATGCCAGACTTTTTGCATGCCTCCATTTAGCAAAATTTTATTAGTATGATGTGAGAAATTGTTCACACTAAGTTGGTATCGAGCAAAAGCATTTATCATAACAAAAGATTTTTCTGGTTTTACGGTCAAGTCCATTTGGTGTGGATGGATGATGAAGTTGGATAATATTTATATTGTATGCAGCATTGCGGAAGATCAGATTATTTTTCCAGCAGTAGATGGACAAGTTTCCTTTGCACAGGAGCATGCAGAAGAGGAAAATCAGTTTAATAAATTTAGACTTCTAATTGAAGAAATCAAAAGTGCAGGAACAAATTCAAGCACTGCTGAGTTTTACTCAAATTTATGTTCATATCGCTGATCAGATTATGGAAGCAATTCGGAAGCATTTTCATAGTGAAGAAGTTGAGGTAGGTCTGACTATGGCTCATCATTATCACAACTATGCTTGACTTGCCTCCTAAAGTTTCCCTTCATCCTTTATTATCCGGGCTTTTGATCCATGATGGTGTTTTAAATTGGCCTGACTTTACCTGTATAAATTGAATTATATTCTAGTAAATGGAGCAGTATGCTTATCTTAGTTTGTTATTCTAGGTTCTTCCTCTTGCTAGGAGGCATTTCTCTCCGGATAAACAGCGGCAATTGCTGTACAAAAGTTTGTGTATAATGCCTCTCAGACTATTGGAGCGTGTTCTACCTTGGTTGGTTTCAAAGCTCACTGATTTAGAGGCTAGGGCTTTTCTCCATAACATGTGTTTTGCAGGTTGGTATGCCATCCTTTTCCATTTGGATGATCTCGTCATATCATGCATGTTTTTTTTTGTTTCTTTTCAAGCAGTGTCTTACTTGTGTGATGCAGCACCGCCATGGGAGTCTGCACTGGTGACTCTCTTCTATGGTTGGGCATGTAAGGGTCGGACCCTGAATATCTCTGATTCTCGCAAGTTTCGATGTTTATCTTCAGAGGCGGTTATTGGTTGTTGTCTATCAGAGGTTAAGAATGAGAGAGGTGCAGGTTTTAGTTCTGAATATTGTGCATGTACCTGCACGTCTAGCAACAAAGTTAAAGCCCAATCACAGATCAAACATAAGGAGCGTGGAGGTAATCAGTCAATATCATGCTCACATACTAGGGATGGTCATCAGTCAGGAAGAGTAGATGTTCAAAGTTTGTCATGTGTTACAGCTTGTCGCATCCCTAAATTAGGAGTTGATGGTGGCAACAATTTAGGATTTAGTTCCCTTGCTTCTGGGAAAGTTCTCCGGTCATTTCTTACAACTCAACAGCTCCTCTAAATTCCAGTCTCTTTCTCTGGGAAACAGATTCATTATCATCCAATATGGAGAATGCTGTGAGACCAATTGATAACATTTTCAAGTTTCATAAAGCAATCCAAAAAGATTTAGAGTACCTTGATGTTGAATCTGGAAAGCTTATAAACTGTGGTGAAGCTTTTCTGCGGCAGTTCAGTGGAAGATTTCGTTTACTGTGGGGCCTATACAGAGCTCACAGCAATGCCGAAGATGACATTGTTTTCCCTGCTTTAGAGTCAAGAGAGTCACTTCACAATGTCAGCCATTCATATACTCTTGATCATAAGCAGGAGGAGAAGTTGTTTAAAGATATATCTGAACTTCTTTCAGAACTTTCACAATTGCATGATGGCCTGACAAGGGCAGATGCCAATACGGAAGTTTTAACTAATACAAGTTGGAAAAGAAAGCATAATGAAGTTGTTACAAAGCTTCAAGGCATGTGTAAATCAATACGAGTTACACTGGACCAACATATTTTTAGAGAAGAACTTGAGTTATGGCCTTTATTTGATAAACATTTTTCTATTGAGGAGCAGGATAAGATTGTTGGCCGTATAATTGGAACAACTGGAGCGGAGGTCCTACAGTCAATGTTGCCGTGGGTTACTTCAGCACTCACACAAGAGGAGCAGAACATGATGATGGATATGTGGAGGCAGGCAACAAGAAATACTATGTTCAATGAGTGGCTAAATGAGTGGTGGAAGGGTGCTCCAAGTTGTTCACAAGATGAAACAAGGAATGGTGGTCTTCCAGAAGGTGTATAATTTTTTTTATATAGTTTATTGTGTCTTTAGCCTTAAATGACTGGAAATTTCACTTTTGGCTCTATAGGAGGTGATTACCAAGAAAATTTTGATCAAAATGGCCAAATGTTCAAGCCTGGATGGAAAGATATTTTTAGAATGAATCAGAATGAGCTTGAGGCTGAGATACGGAAAGTCTCTAGAGACCCTACTCTAGATCCACGAAGAAAAGCATATCTAATTCAAAACCTTATGACAAGGTTATAAATGTCATAATTTTTTTTAAATTTCCGTTTTAGTTTTACATATTCAAATGAGATTTTAACATTATGCCAGTCATTTAAATTATTGCATCTCCATTATAGTCGCTGGATTGCTGCTCAACAGAATCTACCTCAAGCTAAAAAAGGAGATAGTAAGGGGGAAGATCTATTGGGATTTACCCCATCATTTCGAGATCCTGAAAAGAAAATATACGGCTGTGAGCACTACAAAAGAAACTGCAAGCTCCTAGCAACTTGCTGTAATAAGTTGTTTACATGCCGGTTCTGCCATGACAAAGTTAGTGATCATTCGATGGAAAGGTAACAATTCTTGTACTGTGAACCAATGCATGGTTTGTATCTTTTCATTTTGCATGCTTGATAGACTGAAATTGTGAGTAATATGTGATATTGTGTTTATGGTTTGATGATTTCTATCTTATATATCCCTAACTTTTATTATCGGATTTAGTAATATCTTAAGAATTCTTGTTTCTAATCGTATGTTGTTTGCGGCATTGGCAAGCTTACCTTTTTTTCACCTGGGTTTCGACCAGTGAAGAAATCTTCTCTTAGAAAAGGAAAATAAAAAATATAAAACAAAATGTGAAGGTTAAGTGGTATGCAAAAAAAATTCAAGATTGCACTTCAGGTTAATGTTGCATCTTGATTTATTTAATTTATTGACAATCTGAGTTGTTTTTTTTTTCTTGTGTAAAGACCTTTATTGTTTGCAATATTTTATAATACTTGTTACTTTTCGCATTGTGCTTGTTTCTTTTGTCAACCTTTCTAATTCAGAACTTTGATTGGCTGTTCTTTAAGGTTATGTTTATCAGCAACTCGGAACTCTAAAAACGAGGAAGATAGGTAGTATGTTAAAAAATATTAGGTGAAACTCACTTCTCTCCATATTTGTTTTTTGATCTTTTCCTTGTAGGTTATGATATATTCAGGATGTAGCTTCTTTCAGATTTGTTAGCCATACGTGAGCTGATCATCTTAGATCTTGCACCACCAGCCATGCTTCTTTGTTTTCATTAGTGATTCAAACTATGATCTTAATGAGCCTTTCCTTTTCTCACTAGGGGGTCAGGTTTTGGTAGTTTGAAGGTTTTAGCATGGTCTCATTTAGCCATATATATTGGGTTTGTGATGGAAGATGTAGAAGTAGAGGATGAATAATTCCTTAATAACTTGCTTTCTAAAAGATGCCTTTATCGGTATCTTCGCTAGAGTATCAATTGGTCGACGGGTTGGATTGACCGAATTTGACTAATAGGTTTGATCCGAACCTGACCCATTTATTAAACGGGTCAAAAACTTTAACTCAAACTCGACCTAACTTCAACCTGATTGACCTAACACGACCTGAATGATCTATTTATATATGTATTTTAAAATGTTAAAAATCGATCAAATTGGGTTAAGGTAAAATCTCAATTTCGAGTTCGTCAAATTCAATTCAGTCAATTTCGGTTGTGGGCAACGAATCCAACTCAAATATCAATCGTTAATTTCTTCAACCAACTCAATTCAAAATTATTCGTCAACGAACTCAATTTTTCGAGTGTAAGGTCAATTTTTGGCACCCCTATCTTCTTCCACACTTTGTCACCAACCCTAAAAGGAAATCTCATTAACATAGTAGGTTGGCATGATTGAAAATTAAAAATAATTCTTGTGGGCTTCAAAAATTTATATCTAGCTCTTGTGGGAGAGTTTTTTATTTTGGTTCAAATTCTTAGAAGTAGATTTGAACGCTGATAAGATATTACTCTTATATTTCATTTTAATTTTCATTTTGTGAGGACTTTAACATTTGGTTTCAGCTTCTCTCATGTGCAAATACATATGATTAATTACTCCTCTCAATGATGAGAGAGAACTTTCAATTAAGGCTAATCATTAGATATTAAAGATTTAGCATATAGTAGTAGCAGTTTGGTTTTAGGATTCATGGAATTCATCACCCTTCGCTTGGAGTGGATGGTAGGGGGAATGGTGATGAATCTACTTTAGATGTCATAGCTTCGTTGTCCCGGTTTATCATTATCCTTAGTTTATTTAATCAAAAGTTACTCGACCTAATTTGACATAATGGTCCTTGTCGATAATCATTGAGTTGTTTTGTCTAATGAGACTTTGCAGACTTAGAGTGAATATTTAATGAGACCAGTTTTAAGCAATGTTTAAAATTGCTAGCCTCGAGGTGTCTTTGTGCCTTTCGACCACTAGCGCCACGAGGGTGCGCCTTATATGGACATGGTGAGGTGTGCGTCTCACCAGCTGACCCCACTTATTCAAAAGCTACAAAACCGAGAGCCTTGTATCCCATGACCTAATTGAAATCGAGCAGCTTCGTGCCCAATCTCCCTCTCAACCGTTTGCCGTCGCTATCACTTCTCGTCGCCGTCACTGCCATTTTAATATGGACTTTGTTTTAGATGACTTGAGGAGAATATTATTGAATACTATGTTGTCTTGAATTATTTTGTGTTGTTTTTTTATTTTTTTGACATTATATGCTTGGTGATTTCATATGATCATATTAGGTTTTTAAAGTTTGACTTTTATATGATTGCATTTGTTTTATATGATTTTTTGTAATTCATGTAATTTTTTTATTGTGAGGGTTATGGCTCAAACCGCCTCGACTTACGCTTCGCTTCACAGACGACAAACTCCTTAATACTCGAAAAAATAATTTTAAACATTGGCTTTAATTCGATATTTGCTGGCATAGGGTTTTGTGTTCTATCAAATGCACTCTATGATTTATAATTTAAGGAACTAAGCCATTGAGAAACATACTAGCTTTGACTATGATCATAATATGGTGTAAACATTGATGGGTCAAACCACTTAATTAGAGGGATCTAATTGTGACCGTAATGTAGTAGGACTTTTGAGGGGTTAACCACCTGGTTAAATGACCAGAATTATAAACACCTTTTCTATGGTATCATTTAAGGGCAAAATCATGCAATTAGAGGGTATGTGTCATGTCATTATTGATTTGAGATTATTTGAGAATGATTATAAGGACACATTTGAAATGACATTTGTGAATTAGAGTTTCTTTAAGCATGTAGTTCTTAACAAATAGTTATAGATAGTGAATGAATTTTGATTTAAGCTTTAAGATAGTAAATTTCATTTGAATTTTTTAGATTTTTAATTATGATTTTTTCTTAATTTTTTTATTTTATTATACTTAAAATGATTGACATAAGGATTTAGAGAATTTTGATGATAATAATCTCATCGGTTGAGATCTTCTTTCAATATAACCATCATCAGAGTATTTAAATAAATTTATTTTTTTTTAGTTTAGATTTTATCAACTCTATATTCTCGCTTACAAAAGTTTAGATTTGTGATTTACATGACTTAAATTTGTTTAAAGATGTATTAAATCACAGACCTTGTCCACTTTATCCATATGTAGAGATTGTTTTTGAATCACATATAAATTAAATTTTTCTCGGAGATCAATGATATTGTAGACGTTGTCTACTCTATGTCAAGCAATTAAATTTATTTTCTTCATTGAACTTCAAAGAACCCTTGTGCATTGATGTTCCAACTAAGTCAATTTGTGGAATTAAATGGCGGAGAGAAAATGATGAGTTTTTATAAATTAAAAAATAAAGGAATTATATCATCATAACAAATACAATCAAATTAATATTTCTTGACAATGTAGGGTATTTAAATGTTTTTTGTATCATATTTTTCTATGACCATCTTAATGTTGGTGAGTGAAGTACCTTTATATTTTGTGTATATGCTGATTTTTTTTGTAAAGATAGAAGTCCATTAAAGGTGAAAATCATAAAGTATTTTTCTTAGTATCATCAATTTCTTCAACTGAACTCAGTTAGTCAACCCAACCCCGATTTTCGAGTGTGTGTTGAGTTGTCGTGTTGAGTCAATTTTTGGCACCCCTATCTTCTGCCACACTTTGTCACCAACCCTAAAAGAAATCACATTAACATAGTAGGTTGACATGATTGAAAATTAAAAATAATTCTTATGGGCTTCAAAAATTTATATCTAGCTCTTGTGGGAGAGTTTTTTATTTTGGGTCAAATTCATAGAAGTAGATTTGAACGCTGATACGATTTTACTCTTAGATTTCATTTTAATTTTCATTTTGTGAGGACTTCAACATTTGGTTTCAGTTTCTCTCATGCGCAAATACATATGATTAATTACTCCTCTCAATGATGAGAGAGAATTTTTAATTAAGGCTAATCATTAGATATTAAAGATTTAGCATGTAGTAGTAGCAGTTAGGTTTTAGGATTCATGGAATTCATCACCCTTGGCTTGGAGTGGATGGTAGGGGGAATGGTGATGAATCTTCTTTAGATCTCATAGCTTCGTTGTCCCGGTTTATCATGATCCTTAGTTTACTTAATCATAAGAGTTACTCAACTTAATTTGACTAATGGTCCTTGTCGATAATCATGAGTTGTTTTGTCTAATAAGACCTTGCAGACTTAGAGTGAATATTTAATGAGACCAATTTTAAGTAATGTTTAAAATTGTTAGCCTCGAGGCATGCCTTTGTGCCTTTCGACCACTGGCGCCACGAGGCGCATGCATTATATGGACATGGTGAAGTGCGTCTCACCAGCTGACCCCACTTATTCAAAAGCTACAAAACCGAGAGCCTTGTATCCCATGATCTAATTGAAATTGAGCTGTCTCGATCTCCTCACGTACCTGCTTTTTCCATCGCCACTGCCGTCATTGTCATTTTAATATGGTCTTTGTTTTAGATGACTTGGGGAGAATATTATTGAAAACTATGTTGTTTTGAATTGTTTTGTGTTACTTTTTTATTTTTTTTGACATTATATGCTTGGTGATTTCATATGATCATATTAGGTTTTTAAAGTTTGATTTTTATATGATTGCATTTGCTTTATATGATTTTTTGTAATTCATGTAATTTTTTTATTGTGAGGGTTATGCCTCAAACCACCTCGAGGCTTACGCTTCGCTTCACAGACGAAAAACTCTTCAATAGTCGAAAAAACAATTTTAAACATTGGCTTTAAGTCGATACTTGCTGGCATTGGGTTTTGTGTTTTATCAAATGCACTCTATGATTTATAATTCAAGGAACTAAGCTATTGAGAAACATACCAACTTTGACTATGATCATAATAAGGTGTAATCATTGATGGGTCAAACCACTTAATTAGAGGGATCTAGTTGTGACCGTAATGTAGGACTTTTGAGGGGTTAACCACTTGGTTAAAGGACCATAATTATAAACACTTTGCTATGGTATCATTTATGGGCAAAATCATGCAATTAGAGGGTATGTGTTATGTCATTATTGATTTGAGATCATTTGATAATGATTATAGGGATACATTTGAAATGACATTTGTGAATTAGAGTTTCTTTAATCATGTAGTTCTTAACAAATAGTTATAGATAGTGAATGGATTTTGATTTAAGCTTTAAGAAAGTAAATTTCATTTGAGTATTTTAGATTTTTAATTATGATTTTTTCTTTTTTTATTTTTTAATTTTATTATACTTAAATGATTGACATAAGGATTTAGAGTATTTTGATGATAATAATCTCTTCGGTTGAGATCTTCTTTCAATATAGCCATCATCAGAGTATTTAAATAACTCTATATTCTTGCTTGCAAAAGATTAGATTTGTGATTTACATATGACTAAAATTTGTTTAAAGATGTATTAAATTACAGACCTTGTCCACTTTATCCATATGTAGAGGATTGTTTTTGAATCACATATGAATTAAATTTATCTTGGAGATCAATGATATTGTAGATGTTGTCTACTCTATGTCAAGCAATTAAATTTATTTTCTTCATTGAATTTCAAAGAACCCTTGTGCATTGATGTTCCAACTAAGTCAATTTGTTGAATTAAATGGCAGAGAAAATAATGAGTTTTTATAAATTCAAAAATAAAGGAATTATAGCATCATGACAAATACAATCAATTTAATATTTTTTGACAATGTAGGATATTTAAATATTTCTTTGTATCATATTTTTATGACCATCTGATTGTTGGTGAGTGAAGTACCTTTATATTTTGTGCATATGCTGATTTTTTTTGTAAAGATAGAAGTCCATTAAAGGTGAAAATCATAAAGTATTTTTCTTAGAAGAGGATATTAAACATAAATTGATAAAATATTTTGATGAACTTTTCAATGAAGGTTGTGAGACTAGGATTGACTTTAGCAACCTTAGTAGCTTAATGAAAATAGAGAAGTTTGTTTTTATTATCATATTAGTAAAATCGAAGTTGAAGAGGTTTTAATGAAAATGAAGTGTAAAAAAGTAATAAGACCTGATGATATTTTAATAGAAGTGTGGAAACATTTAGGAGATCAAGAAAGTTCTTGGCTTATTAATCTTTTTAATATTATTTTAAAGACAAAAGATATTTGATGAGTGGAGAAAGAGTTTGTTGATTCCTCTTTTTAAGAATAAAGGTGATGCACATAAGTGTGCAAATTATAAAAGAATTAAATTAATGTGTCATACATTAAAATTATGAGAGAGAGAGAGAGAGAGTAATTAAACACAAGTTACGATGCGATACAAAAGTTTCTCAAATTCAGTTTGGTTTTATACCGGGTAGATTTACTATGGATGCTATACATTTGTTAAGAGGTTTGATGGAGAAGTATAGAGAGAGGGAGGATTTACATATGATATTTGTAATTTAGAGAGCATATGATAAAGTTCCAAGAGAAGTGCTTTGAATAATTCTAGAAATTCAAGTCATTAAGGATATGTATATTGGAGCTATTATTTGTGTTCAAATAGAAGGAGGATTGATCAAGTATTTTTCTATTTTAGTTGGATTACATCAAGGATTGACTTTAAGCCTATATCTTTTTGCTTTACTTATGGATGTTCTTACTAGACATTTACAGGAGGATGTACCTTGGTGTATACTCTTTGCTGATGATATTCTTCTTGTTGATAAGACTATAGAGGGAGTTCAAGAGAAACTTGAGTTATAGAAGTCAACCTTAGAATCTAAAGGTTTCATTTAATTAGATCTAAAACAGAATATATGGAGTATAATTTTAGTTAAAAAAGATCTAGTGGCATTATTGTGACATTGAGCTATCAAGTTATTAAAAAGAGTGAATGTTTTAGATATCTCGGGTTGATTGTTCAAAACGATGGTGAAGTAGATAAGGATGTTATTAGTAGAATTCAAGCTTGATGGTTGAAGTGGAGGAATGCATTTGGCCTGTTGTGTGATAGAAAAGTATCACCTAGGCTTAAAGGGAAAAATTTTATAAGATGGTGGTAAGACTTGCAATGATTTATGGAGCAAAATGTTGGCCAATGAAAGAGAAGCATAAATTTAAGTGTTGTAGAGATGAGGATGCTCAAGTGGATGAGTGGCTTTGCACTTAGAGACAAAATGCTAAACGTGTATATACGTGAAAAGGTTGGAGTAGCTCCAATGATAGATAAGATTCGAAAGGCGCTTTAGATGATTTGGTCACATAAAACGTTGGTCATCTGATGACCTAATTAGAAGAGTAGATATATTAGATTTGATCTGTGTAAAGAAAGGTAGAGGTAGACCTAAGAAAACTTGATTAGGTAGTATAAAAATGATCTTATTTCATTAAAATTAAGAGAAAAATATAGTACATTTTCTATGCTTTTATATATTTAACACCTAAAGTTTGGTATTTATAAATATAGCACATTTTCTATGCTTTAAAATGTGCATTTCACTTTAAAAAAATAATAATGTATTATTTTTATGTAATATTAAAGAATTAGGTACTAAATATGTAAATATCAAAATTTATTTGTTAGATATGTAAATATATAAGAATTGTGTGCTATGTATGTAAATGTCTCTAGAATTAAATGAGAATTTGATTTAATAGGACATAATGAAGAAGAAGGATTCATGTAGCATCCCCATGCAGTAGGATAAAGGCTTTTTGTTGTTGTTGTTATTGCTATTACTGATCTTTTTGTAACTTTTCTGTTACCCTGTAAAGATATTTGATAAATATTAACCATAGTTAATTTTGAGTAGGATCTCTCCTGCTTCACAGTAAAATTTGAAGTTATTCTCAACGGTGACAATAATCCGCCCAACTGGAAAACTTACTTTTAGATGAATATTATGTGTTTCTTAAAAATTCTACTAGCTATGATTGCTTCATCCAATTGTAAGCATTAATTTGTGCTTCTTGTTTTAAATTTTCTGAAAATAAACAGAGCAGTTATGGGGATTCATACATACCATATTGTGGAAATTTAAGTTTATATATAAAAGTTTATAGCATACGTATTTTTCCTGAATTTTTGTTTTCCATCTTCTATAAATGTTTATACTTATGAGACCATTTGTGAACATAAAACCTTGTGATTTTAAAGATATCAGAACTTGAATTTTATTGTGACTTCATTCTCTGTTTCACTGCAGAAAAACAACTTTGGAAATGATGTGCATGCGTTGCTTAAAACTTCAGCCAATTGCTGCAACTTGTAAAACGCCTTCCTGTAATGGATTTTCAATGGCTAAGTACTACTGCAACATCTGTAAATTTTTTGATGATGAACGGTAAGTGGGAATAGTAGACGTATGTGACTTGAACTTGTCCTTTTTTTTGTATGTATATTTCCCATTTATTATGATTGTCTACTGATAAACAAGCGAAAAAGAACTATTATTTAATTTCATAACGGGTGAAGTCCAAATTGGTACAGTTTTAGAAAAATGATACTTGAAATTACTGATCATGTGATAGTTTTGGGGTGTTTTATGGACATGGTAGTTCCTCCTGTTTCTAGTCGTCTGACTGATCAGCTTTGACTATTCCATTTCTTTAGGGGCTGTCTGGGATCAATTTTGTTTTCTATTTTTTGTTTTTATTTTATTTTTTTTATATTTTGATTTGAAATAAAACATATTTTGTGGCATAATAGTTGTTTTTAAAAACATTTAAAACATCCAAAAATTGTTTGAAGTGTTTTTAAAATAATGTGATTTATTTTTAAAAATATAAATACTTAAACAAATATATTTTAAAAAATAACATAAAAAAAAAAATACAACAAAATTGATCCCAACAAGCCCTTGCTGATATCTTCAGATTGTTTATTTTGAGAAAAAGATCATTACATCTATTTTAATAGCTAAATTATCTAGCTATGGCTGTATACAGTTTTCATCAAAACTCTGGTTGATCGCATGATGTGAATTATAACGCAGTTAGTCTGTGCTTTTTATCACCATAACAACAACTTAGAAAAGGCCTAATAACACGGAACATTTTGAAGGCATATCACAATAGCAGCTGACCATGCAATGTGTTTGATAGTCCTTAGAAGTGATTTAATGCAACAATTACTTTCTGCTCAAGAAACATATTACTGCTTCAGGATGGTCTATCACTGCCCCTTCTGCAACTTGTGTCGTGTCGGCAGAGGACTTGGTGTGGACTTCTTTCATCTTCATGGTCGAGTTATTTTTTTGTGTTTTATCCTTTTCATCAAGTTAAGCTAATTTTTGTCCTATTTTTTGTGTGTATTATGTAGATGATCAAATAAGCTGATGGCTAACTATCTTCGCTCTGTTATCTGCAGGCATACACTTGCAGTCACTACACGTGTCCGATTTGCAGCAAATCCTTGGGAGATATGGCGGTATGCTTTTTCTTTTTGGCTTTTTTAACCTTTTTTACCATTGGTGAAAATAGTTAATTTTTTTTCTTTTAACTTTAACGCTTGGTAGAATAGCACTAGACCTTATCTGTATTTTGATGTCTCATTATTTTTGTTTCTGTTACTAATGACTATTAACTTTCCGATGATCTATTCAATTATCCTATTATATGCGTTCAACCTACTCTAGTTGTGCAGAGATTGCTCAGAAGCTCTCTCTTCTAATGTTTACATCCATAAATTGTTTTTAAATCATAGTCCATGAACTTTGCGAACCAATTTTTCATAAGTTCTTTACGTTTTTTTCTTTATTAATTTCTCTCTTTTTAGTGAATGTTTTACATATCTAGGGTCTATTGTTCAAAGTGATGATGAAATAGATGGGATGTATTAGTAAAATTCAAGTTGGATGGTTGAAGTGAAGGAATGCATCAAGCCTATTTTGTGATATAAAAGTACCACTTAGACTTGAGTGTTGCAGAGATGAGGATGTTCAAGTGGATGAGTGACTTTACATTTAAAGTCAAAATGCAAAAATATATACGTGAAAAGATTGGAGTAGCTCTAGTGACAAATAAGATTAGAGAGTTGCCTTAGATGGTTTGGCCACATAAAATGTCAGCCGTTTGATGACCTGGTAAGGAGAGTAAATGTATTAGGCTTGGCCTTTGTTAAGAAAGGTAGAGGTAGACCTAAACAGAGTTTGTTATGAAGTATAAAAAATGAACTTAATTTATTAAAATTAAATGAGAATATGATATTTAATAGGATACAATGGAGATGAAAGATTCATGTAATTGACCCCATGTAGTTGGATAAAGGCTTATTGTTGTTATTGTTGTGCAGTTCTATGCTATCGGATGCATTTAGAAACCTATACTATTCAAGTGTGTTGCTTCTTGATTTGCCCATTTTGGCGTGTCCTCTAGTGAATTAAAACACATATTTTCCGCATAAGGGCCTACTTACTGTATTGTTCCTCTCCTTGGACGACCACATTTTTCCTATCATTCACACATACCAAATTAATAATACATGTAACACATTATTATTTTGATCTGCACAGGTATATTTCGGCATGCTAGATGCATTACTGGCTACCGAACAGCTGCCCGAGGAATACAGAGACAAGTGTCAGGTGCAAAACTCTCCTCTCCCATGTGTTAATAATCCATCCTTCAACAGAAACAACAGTTTGAAGAATCTTACCGAAAAGGTTCATTGCTAACCTTCATTCAGGACATACTGTGCAATGACTGTGATAAGAAGGGAACATCTCGATTCCACTGGCTCTACCACAAATGTGCTTTCTGCGGTTCCTATAACACTCGGGTGATCAAAACTGAAACTTACTGTTCTACATCCAATGCTTGAGCCTCTTTACCTTTTTTAATTCTCAAAAGTTTTAACCGAGGCATGTAAATATGAAATTTACATCTCTGCATGACATCAAAATGTATAGAAAAATATAGAAATAGGCATCATAGAACCCCCCCAGTGAGTGGCTCGAAGTCATATTCATTTGGGCTGAGAGAGAGATGATCAGGCAGACTTAAATGAATAGGATTATTTAGCTAGTTAGAAAAATTTACAAAAAGACAAAAACAAAATGATTATTGTAACTATTGCTGTACCATCTTCGATATGCAACGCGTTATCGACATAGTTCGGACCTGAAATTGCTGTACTGATTACATGTTTCATTATAATCAGGCTGCTATTCATCAGTTATACATCAGATTTATTTCATAAATGCTTGTGGCAGTTCCAATTTTATATAAAATGGCTTGGGTTCTTTTTCTAGTTGTTAATGACACCTAACAATCAAATTGTGATTAATTCATCTTAATGTTGTACGTACCAACAAGAGATTCACTGTTGTAATTACTTTTGGTAGGGAGTTTGTTAAGGTAACATTTGTATTGCTATTTACTTTGCTGAAAGTAAATAGTTTTATTTCAGTCTCTTTTGATTGTGGCGTTTATCTCTCTCTCTCTCTCTCTCTCTGTCCTTTTTAACTTTTTGGATTATATGCAGATTTATTTTCTTAAATGTGAATTATGTTGGATCTAAATTTGTTTGGTGAATTTGACTGTACTTGGTTTGTGGGCTTGTTACTGGCATAAACTTGGTGTATCTAGCCTGGGTGAATAAGAGTTTATAAAGTCTCAAGTTGATATATCTGACTGACATAGCTTTTTGAGAAGCTGAAAAGAATAAAACAATGAATTAGTGAATGAACAAATGGTGCAAGAAACTTTAACCTAGTGGTTAAGAGCTTAGACTGTCAACTAAGTGATCTTGAGTTCAAATCTTTATACATGCATTATGTGTGACAGTTTGTCATTAATTTCGTTTAAATGTCCCAAAAAAAAAAAAAAATGAACAAGTCTTATGAGTGTTTTATGTCCTGGCCCAATGTTGTAGGATTAATATAAAATATATGCAACTGTGAAAATATTAGATATATATTAAGCACACAATAGCTATATACTTATTAGTTTAACCATGAGAACATCAATTAAATCTTGATGCTAGTTCTAGCTATGTTAACAACTAAGATTTTGGTTATTATTAATGTCAAGCTTTGATAAAGATATAATTTTGCATAGGTGTTAACACGATCATTAGCAAAGTTGTGAATAATAGAATTTGTCCTCCATGAGTAGTCTTTCATTACAATTATCTTCTTTTTATATTAGAAGTTCTGCTTCAAGGGGTGTGTACTTGCGTATTAAAGTTTACATTCACTTGTGGATAGAAATTGAACATAAGATAGCAATATATTCAAATAAAATGATTTTCATTTAACTATCAAGGATCAAACTCATGAAAAGGCATGTGGTGTGTCTAAACGTGAGCGCATAAGGTGCCAAAAGCAAGAGATGTAGGGAGAGGAGTAATTGAGGGAAGATTTTGTCAAGTTCATGTAGATTTTTAGAAGTTTTGAGATTTTTTTTTTAAAGCAAAAAACTTTCGATTCAACATCAATATAAATGCTTTTTGTGAATTTATGATTAAGTACAAGTTGATAGGAGATTAGGGTTGTTGAGTGTGGGCGTGTTTATGGCGAGGGGAGGCATGAGGATTATTATGTGTTGTGTTAAAAAATGAGGTGAAAATTTAACTTGATGATATAAAAGTAATGTTTGTAATAGCTATCAACGGGTGATTAAAAGGGTCAAAATAGGCTAATTTGACAAGGTTAAGGATCAAATATCAAAGGGTGATTAGAAAGGGTCAAAATAGGCTAATTTGACTAGGTTAAGAATCAATGATGGAGAAGGAATTTAAGAATTCATTATTCATATATTTAGCATATACATGTTTTGCACTCCATAACATAACAAAATGACCAACATAAAAATCTCTATAATGTAATTTTACAATAATATAACATAATGAAAAAGACCAAATCTATTGAGGTAAAAAAAGTAAAAGAATATGCAAGTATACCAAAATATGCTAAAATATAAGAGATAGAATTCTAGCATTTTGAAAAATTAAAGTAACTCTAAAGTATCTTTTGCATCATCCTTTTTGTATCGAAGAATGTGATACTAGTGAATGAAGCTCTGAAGCATAAGAAAGAATATAAGAAGGTTATTGTAGATACTTCAAGTCATACATGATTACTAAGAGATATGTGATGATCTTATTGAGTGATAGTACTTGATAATAGTAGTATTATTAGTGATGAAGATGTATCAATGTGCACTATATATATGTTAGTATTATTCATAGAAGAATGACAAATAACATCATGATTCCTTAAGGTCACTTATGTGAAAGTTGAATATGTTTAGGCAATTTAGTGATAGTGATGATGGAAATAGATTTGTTAACTAATTTGGGTTGTTTGATTCTTTAATAAAAAAAAAAGTCTTTGTCCTTTCTCACTATATGCATCTATATATTTTGATTAGAGAAAATTCCAATTCTTCCCTCTTTAGTATAAGAGTATAAGATTTTCTTAAATAATACAATCATGATTATTGATAGAGAACCTCATATTAGATTGGATTGACTATCTTCTTGACTAAGTTAAATTAGCCTTATAACTTACATTGGAAAAAAAAAGCATAAAATCAAGATGGGGTAATATGAAACACGGCATGAGCTTTTTTTTATGAGTTTTGATAGGTTAAGTTGGTTTTAAAATTCTCTATATCTCATCCAAATCTTCTCACATAAATTTTCTCTATGAATCCATTTCATATTGTTCTTTCTCCCTCTTCAAAAAATTGAGATAGCATATCACGATTAGGGGTGTAAATTAGCTGAGCGAACCTTGTGTATTATTTCGTTTAAAATAGTTTTGTTAGGTTTGACTTGTTTGAAAATTATTTTGTTAGGTGTTGAAATTGAAATGGCTTTGTTTTGTTAGTGTTGGTTTGAAAATTATTTTTTTATTGTTCGGCCCGTGTTCAAAATAGCTCAAAATCTGATAATTCAGCTCGTAGAGGAAGGATTGAATCAATTGATCTTTTCTTTTTAAAATTTTAAAGCTGAGTTATCTTTGTTTGTGATATATATATAAATGCTACTAATTATCCACGAACAACGAGTTTTTTTGATAGCCTTAACCTCCAAAATCAACAATTACTCTAATACTACTATCACAATTATCACAAATAGGAAGCATTCCATTAGTGACATGAGATATAAAGGTTAAAATCAATTTTACGTTAGAGAGGGAGTAATTCGATGAAGAGCAGATAAGTAGGGTTTGTAAGGAACATTGAAACTCACATGGAGAGGATAATATATTCTTTATTCCAAATATATACTTATAAGAAAAATTCTCTCTCTCTCTCTCTCTCTCTCTCTCTCTCTCTCTTTCTCTCTCTCTCTATATATATATATATATTAATTGCTATCAAATTGAACTGATCCCACCTTGCTCATCTCATTAAATAAGCCTCATATTTGAAGTTAATTAATTAGTATTTTGTTTAATAAATGGGAAAATTAAATTCTAAGAATCATTTCACATTGCTTCAAATGGAATCCAACATTTTCATATTAATAATGGTTGGTAAATGCCGCTTGGAATATTAATTATCAAAGCACACCTTCAATGTATCCAAAAGCCAAAGTTTATAAGGATATGAAAGTGGTTAGGTTGATGAAGATTTATAACAAATTATAGTTAAGTGCATGCATGGGGGGAATGAAAAGAGTGAGATCATATAATTATACTAAATATTTTAATAGTATTGATGATATTTTTTTATTAATGGGAAAATGAATTTGGTGGGCAAATCCTTAATGTTTCATAGTTCAAAACAATATGTTTTGGATAATGATGACTTGTAAGAACAAGAAGCTCCACATTTGATTTTTTTGATTCCTATAAACATTGGGGTTTGTCTCCACTTTGGCCCACATTGAAGGACTCATTTGATTGCTTATAGTTAGAAATCATATTTTTTAAAACCTTTTGTGCCACAATTGCTATATAATATAATATATAACATATTTATTAATATTTTCTTGTAGAAAAAAAATAATATTTTAAAAGACTTTGAAAATATCCAAAATTATAAAAATTCCAAACAAATCATTTTTATCATGAATGGAAGATATTTTCTATAAATTAGTGTCCTCAGCAATATTGAAGAACAGTAGTCTTCTTAATTAATGTCCTTAGCAATATTGAAGAACAGTAGCCTTCTTAAAGGTTTCTTAATGCAGCCAAAGCTGAGCAAATTACAAGAATAGGTACAAATAATCCCAACAAAGACTCTATAGTGCCTATGAAAGCAAGCGGCAAAGAAAAATATGCAAATTATAATAAAAGAAAATCAACAGAAACAATGGAAGAAAAGTAATTTTGTTTATAATGTTCTAAAATTATAATAATATATTAAAGAGGTTTATATTTAGGGTAATGCCCTGCTCACTCAACACAAACAACTCACTGCATGAATGATTAAAATTTTATTTTGGCATTATTCTTTTTCTTTTCTTGTCAGTTTCATTTCGTGCTACTGTATTCATATATTGAGAAATTCTTGGATATCATATTATTAAAGACGAAAAGGTTAATGAGAAAAGGATTAATTTGTAGCTAGAAGAAGAGTAGCAGATGGGTTACAGGCGGCTGCAATTCAATAATGGGATCACAAGTGTCTTGAGGGGAACATAACTCCATAACTGAAAGAAACCCTATAGTAGGTTGGGACTTGAAAGTTTAGCTTGAACTCACTCTCTCCTCATGTTAATATTATATTAAGTCTCTTGCTCAGTTGGTGGACAAAAGCGACCGAAAACCCTCGGGGTTATTCCGGTGGGCGCCATATGTAATGGTGGGGAGTAAGTGAGGCTGACGTGTGAGTGATGATAATGGCCTCTGTGAGATTAGTCATACAACATCTACTCAGATGGTTGGGATGTTGGATGGATACCCATTCCAAAGAAAAGAATTCACTGGAGAGAGAGAGAGAGAGAGAGAGAGAGAGAGAGAGAGAGAGAGAGTAAAGTAACGACAAATAAGTTTAATTTAGCTGTATCTCTATATATCTATCTTCTGGCTTAAGGTTATCGGCATCTGGAAGATAGCTTGCTTGATAATTTTATTTAGCTTACTGTTGCCCTAAATCTTAGAATGACAGGCATTATAAAAGAATTAAATAATCTTAAAAGAACCAAGGTGGGAGCTACACACTTAAATCAATCTATTTTTAGATAATTAGAGTTAAAATGGTCCAACGCTTAAAGTAAAAGAGACTTTAAATACAAATTTATGAATTGAAGTTACGAAATAATCTAAGTTTATTATGTGTCATGCTTTAAGATGTTTAATAATATTAATTTTATATTACAACTAACTAAATTGTTATGAAATAGGGCTTATTATTTCTCAATAATAATGACTATACCATTAAAAAAACTACTCAAAAAAATGACTTAAGTCATTATAAAAGAAGACTAATCTCAAACATAGATCGATAGCTCTGATGATCTCGAGAGTCGTGAATATAAGGTTGTTAACAAGTCAATTTCGAGCCGATCCGAGGCTAGCACGAAATTGGCTAGAAATATTTTCGGCGCCGAGATCGGCTCGAACTATTCGATTTGAAATGGCCATTTTCTAATCGATTAACGAAGCTTGAATTTCGAGCATTTTTTTTATCTCAATTGAATAGGCTCATTTTGATTGAATAGCTCGAATATGAAATGATCCAAGTTTATTATGTATCATGTTTTAAGATGTTTAATAGTATTAATCTTATATTACAATTAACTAAATTGTTATAAAACAGGGTTTATTATTTCTCAATAAAAACGGCTATACCATTAAAGAAACTACTCAAAAAGATGAGTTATACCACTATAAAAATGCTCACAAGTACTCATAATAAAATATAACAAATGACACTATAATGGAGTGATAAATAATTGAAGGAACATATGAATATTTATTTTATTATAATGTCTGAAGATCAATTATGTATGAAGAGATCTGTCTCCATGAGACCCCTAAACCGACTAAATATATTGGTCAAAGGTTTTGTGATTTTAATAAATAATGCGTGCGGGTAAGATGTAGGCTTATTTGGGCTATAATTGCATGCACTTTTATAGGAACATGTACATCCTCAGTTTTGTTAATTCTCAGGGTACTATAGGCATGTTCCCTTTGTCCTCACCATTAAATATTTGGCTGAGTGGGATTAATAATTGAGCCATTGTTCGTCAAACCTTCCTTCTCTCTCTCTCTCTCTCTCTCTCTCTACACTTATTTCATTTTAGTTATATAATATTTATGATTCATAAGGCCTCTATTTGATGATTGTGACATCTCATTTTCTACACTTAATTAAAATCATTCGAATGATATGATGATTTGATCACTCAAATGTGATGTTGCTTCTCAATTAAAGGAAAAAATTTCGATCCATATTCTCGATCATCTATTTCGTTCTAATTTGATCGGATCATTAAACTCCCATATGAATTGTCTCATCATGATCGATCAAAAAATATCACGAGAATAATTTCATCTATAACACCCATATATTATTGGGATAGAGGGCCAAAAAAGTTTCTTGTTTCATGAATAACTCACGTTCAGCATGTATCATGTTTCTGCTCGTTAACTAAACGAAATAAAAAATGGTAAACACCTAACAAACATTTCGCTCGATATAAACTAAATACGTGAATAATCATTTGTTCGAGGTTTCGATGATAAATAAAAAATTATATTATATTATATAATATTATTATTATTTATTATTATTATTATTATTATTATTGTATTACTATTATTTTTATTTATTATTATTATTATTTTATTACTATTATTTTTATTTATTGTTATTATTTATTACTATTATTATTATTATTATTATTATTATTATTATTATTATTATTATTATTATTATTATTATTATAGACATACGAACACATTTAAATATTACAAATACAAGTACAGTGGTTAAATTTTTATTATGAAAAGATTGAGCTCAATCCTCCTTCTAAAAAGTTTGTTGTCATAAACAAATTTCGTTTTACAGTTGCTTAGTTAAACGAGTCGAACACTAACAAATATTTCGCTCAATATATAAACGAAATAACACCTAATAAAATATTAAACGAAATCTAACACGAACAGAGTCGTTTCGTTTGCTCTCCGCTTGTTTACACCCCTAGATAAAGGCATCATTCATTTGTTCAGTGATATTCTCAAAAAATGTAATATTGTTGATGATGTAGTGATATGATAACACTTATTATGTAGCCTAAGAACAAACTTATTTTCAAACCAATCACAACAAGATAAAGATACTTAAAATTTATCTTTAATTAAAATTTTTTTCTTAATAATTTGCAATAAAAAAAATGATTATAATATACTATAATTAATTCTCCATAACGACAAACTGGTCGCCAAACCATTGAAGATGTGGCCAATTGGAAACAGACAAACGAAACCCGAGACAATCGCTATCTATATCTCCCCCACTGTTTTTGTTACATGTCTTTCTTCCACAGAACTCTCTCTCTCTCTCTCTCTCTCTAAAAATAAAATAAATTATTCTCTCTCTCTCTAAAGAAAAATAAAACATAAAAATTCTCTCTCTCTCTCTCTCTCAATTATTTAAGCCCAGTTCTAAACTGTGGTCTGGCTTTTTCCCATTTCAGTCTTCTCAAATTTGCTAAAACCGGCCCCCGCCTACAGAGCAAGGACACTACTCTCTCTCTCTTAAAAGTTTTTTTTTTTTTTTCTATCAACACATTTCTAATCATTAAAAAAAAAATTAATATATGATTTTTTTAATTTATAGAGAAATTTAGAAAATAAATAAATTCACTATAGTATAATAAAATGGTATTATATTAATCTATTTATCATCAATCAACATAATTAAATATCATAGAATGATTGATAAATATTTTTTTTAGGTCATCTTGATTTATATCTGACTTTTGAGAGATTTATATATCTATCACAAATTTTTATGTATTTACATATTTAATATATATATATATATATATATATATTAAATATATTAAATATATAATTTTTGATATTAGATATATAAATTCATAATAAAAACATCACGTGTCATTCAAAATAATTATTTTTTTAGATCACATAATGATTTACATTTATGGATTAAATAAAAATAATATATTTAGTAAAAATTATATAAAGAATAATAAAATATTTAAATGTTTACACATAATCAATAAAATAAATATAATAAAAAATATTTTTTTAATATCACACCAAATTTGTTTCTTCTATATATATGTCCCTCAATCCATCCGCTTCTTCTAAGATGGCATCAGCTACCCCCACCACTCTTAAGATATTCGGCATCAATGTCGCCCATGGAGAGGCGAAACTGGGCCCACTAGACTCCTCCATCTCCACGGCGGCCGCCGCCACTGTCGCCGGAGACGGAAGAAAGTACGAATGCCAGTACTGCTGTCGCGAGTTTGTCAACTCCCAGGCACTCGGAGGTCACCAGAACGCCCATAAGAAGGAACGACAGCAGCTCAAACGAGCCGCCGCCGCCGCCGCCGCCGCTGCGGCGGCCACTAACTGCAGCCCCCTTTCCGCGTCCTTCTACCCACCTCTTCCATCCGCCGCTGCCGGCGGCGGCAACGTTGTCTACTTAATCCGCCAAACTACACCGCTCCAAGTCTCGCATGGCTGCGCTATCCGTACCGATCCGTACACTTACCCATTCTTGTACGATTCCGAGGTGGCTTACCGCCGTGACAAACTCGTCGGCGGTGCCGTGGCTGGACCGTTAGTCGTCGCCGGCGGCGATGACGGCTGCGGAGTTGACCTGCATCTTAGCCTTGGCACAGGCGGTTCAACGGCCTGATTAGACCGCGAGCTGGCCGTTTCAATCTCTCTCTCTTTTTTTTTTCTTTCTTAAAGTTTAAATTCAATTTGTTCGATCTAATTTTGTTTTGTTGCAAAAGCTGTAAATTTCGTGTTTATGTCAGTTAAATTATGGGTGGTTAATCGCAGTATAATCCTGTTTTATTTTATTTTTTTAATATTAATTATTTATATTTGTAATATTTAATTAAGAATAGGGTTATTAATTAATTTCCATTCCATAAGTGTGGATCCAAACGCATAGATTAATTTGATTAGGTTTAATGTATGTTCAATTTTGTTATATTTAATTAAGAATTGGCAAATTTTGGTGCTCAATTGAAAAGCGTATTAAATTATTATTATTATTTTTTGATAAAGTTCTTAAATTTTTTTTATTTTATTGAATGTAGCTAGAAATTAATGTTGATTTCTATCTTTAAAAGCATTTTAAATATTTTTCAAAAATAATAAATTTATTTTTATATGCAAAATAAATGAAAATAAAACTAAATTTAAAATATATATATATAATGAATCCTAAAATTATATGAGGTTAGTTCTGCAGATGAAATACAGAAAGTAAAGAATACTTTAATTTAACTGAAAGTTTGGTAAACGATTCAGAAAGCCAAAATAAATGTTGTTTAAAGCTGCTCGCTCGAAAATTACTGTTCGCTCACATTAAACTAACTTAACACAAATAAAAAAATTCATGTTCAAAGAAACGAAAACACAACAACGGAACTATTCGCCGTTCTGAGATAAGACTCGATAGGCTGGGCGAAGCCGAGGGTCATCGATTATCGCAGAATGTTATTTCAATATTTATTTAGGGTTTTAGCCTATTCGACTTCTCCGAGCGATTTGAATTCTGCTGTTTTCTTAAGTCTTTCCGGCTTTCAATGATGAGTGATTCGAGCATTTGTTCATGCTCTAGTTCTTCTCTTCTGCCTCTGAGCCTCACTACCTCTGAGTTCTCAATCTCCACTTCTCCTCCTCTCTCGGCTTCAAGCATCAAAGCATGAGCGAGTGCGTAGCCACCCACAATCCCTTCCTCTCGAGTCCTGCCTCTCGGATTTCTCTTGTTCTTGCATCATTGTGTGGCATTTGGCGTATCGAGCAAGTGGAGAGTCTTATACGTGAATCTGATCCTCTATGGCTTTGTGACTTTGTCTCTCTCTCGTCTTACTTTTTTAAGTTGTCTGATGCTCTGACTTTTCTCTATGATTTCCTTTACTTTTCAACTCCTCTACCCGCTCAGGTATATCACAGTCTCACAGATCTTTGTGGCCTTTCACCAATCTATGGTTATTGCGATTATGTGATTTTTTTTATGAGCATGACTTCTCTGTTGTATGGTCGTTGGGTCTATGAGAGCCTCTGTTGGTTGTGATTCTTGTGAATATGTGAGACTGTGATGTTGTTTACTGTTTACTGTTAGTGTTTAGTTTCAATGTGTTACATATTTTGATATTTGTGTTGTTCGTTCCTTGATCCTTCTTGCTTCTGGTTTCTTCAAAGTTCAGAGTAACTTAGGCTTTGGTATTCTTTTGTCGATTCTATGAACATGACTTTTGCTACCACCGTTGATTTTATTGTTTAATCATAAGTATCCATAATAACTTGTTAAGTACTAATTTACTTGACAGGCTAAATAAAAGCATCAGCCAGTAATGCTATAGGGATATTTTATTTATTGAGAATTTAGAGTTTAGTGATGACATCTTTGACAAAACCATGTAATAAGGAAGCAATGAGTTTATTGCTAATGTCAGTCAAAGCAACAACAACAGCCAAGTAGACAAGTAACCAATAATTCTAGAAAAAAAACAACAATACAATTATACTATATATAACAGCATCATTCACCAAAATATAGAACAACCCACTGGAAGCAAAGATGATGCAAAAAAAAAGTACTTAATAAGTCTAATGAACTAATCCAAAAAAATAGTTCTAATCAAAGCAAAGAGGCTGCAAGTCTGCCAAAAAATAAGGAACCATTTTAGGTCCACTGAGAAGTGAGAACAGACTGAACAGTCAACCAAGTTACCAAAGCACCAAACTTGAAACTCTGAAAGCATCAACAAAAGTAACCATCAATGGCTGGATAGAAATGAAACAAAACACAATAATAAGCCAAAATCCTTTGAGGCCATATCATAGCAAATACTCAATCACATGACATCTAACAACCAACAGGGTATCTATTATAAGAAGTTGTAGACTTATAGTCTTGTAGATTTAAAACAACAAAATAGTTGAATGAAAATAACAAAACAACAAAACAATATAAAATGATAGAACTAGTGGTCCAAGCAATGGCGTGGTGCAGACAAGCTAGTGGGGATAGCTTGAATAAATATAGAATTTTTTATAGAGAGGCTCGCTTTGTAGTAAACTCTGCAACTAGTAATGCTTGAAGCATGCTTAATATCATCCGAATCGAAGCAAGAAAAAAGGATCATATATTCATATGCTTTTACTTTGATATTTGATGATTATTTGTTGTTTCTACTTTTACCAAATTATTTTTGAAAAAGGTGATTTAAATTGCCATTAGTCAATTAACTAATTTTTTAATAATCTTCTTATTTCTATTATAATGAAGCTCATTCTCCATCTATTATAAATGATATTCATCTTTGCAATTTTGATTATGCAAAGCTTAGTTGTAATGTATTAAGTATATTCTAAACTCTGTTGTATCTATGAATGCATTATTTTATAACATATTTGTCATTTAATACATGATGTTTAAAATTATTCATAGTTTACATACAACATATGTCTTCATTTGAGCATTCCCAGTTTGCATCGAGTGGTGAGGTACCACCAGTTGATATGAAATATTTGGAAGACAGTCATAATTAAGCATCTCAACAAATTGTTGAGAGCACTAGCACTATACCAGAGGGGCAGGATAAAAAATCTAGAAAGAGAAAGTCTACTGTCTGGGAGTACTTTATAGAGGTTAAAATTATGTCTAAGGGTGTTGAGATTCCTTGCATGCAATGTATGTCTTGTGGAGTTAAGTTCCAAAAATAAAAAATAGGCACAACTTCACAACTTCTTAGACATATCAAAGATTGTGATAAAATCAAATCAAAAGGTAAACAAGTTATTGATTTGTCAGATAAAAGAAAGAAGCGACTGAATTTCTCTCCAATTGATATTGCTAGTGAATTTGACATTTCTATTTTTCATGATCCTAAAAATTATGATCAAAGGCGGTCGGAGAAATTATTGTAAGGATGATTATTATGTGAATATCTTTTTTTACGATGGTAGAGCACACTTGGTTTAATATCTTATTAAAATATTTGAATCCTAACTATGAAAGTGTGTCTAGAAACACCATAAAAAAATGATTGCATGCGGATTTATGATATTGAGAAAGAAAAACTTAAGACTTATCTTAGCGGTGTTCAGAGAGTTTCATTAACATCAGATTGTTGGACATCTAATTAGACAATAGGGTATATGTGTTTGATTATTCATTTCATTGATTTGTCATGGAAGATCCAGAAAAGGATTATTAATTTTATTGAACTTGACCCTCCTCATCGGACTTTCATCGTGATATTATATGTTTGTTAGAATAGAATCTTCAGGATAAAGTCTCCTCAATTACTCTTGATAATATCAGTAACAATGATGTTGCAACTTCTTGCCTTAAAAATAACTTTGATTCAAGAGAAAAATTGCATTTCTGTGATCATTTTTTTCATATCAGGTGTTGTGCACATATATTGAATATAATGGTGCAGGATGGTTTAAAAGAAGTGCATGACATAATTTATAATATAAGGAAGTCAGTTAAATATCTCAAAAAATCTCCTACAAGGCTATACAAATTTGTTGAGATTACAAAACAGTTAGGTGTTCCTACATCACGGTCTCTTTGTATTGATGTGCCAACATGTTGGAATTTAACTTATATGATGCTTGAGTCTGCTTTTATTTATCGTACTATCTGAACTCATTATGCAGCTAGAGATTAAAATTACAAGTGGGTATCACTAGATTCTGATTGGTTGAGGTATGAAAAAATCAGAAAGTTCTTATCAATTTTTAATAATGTCACTCAAATAATTTCTGGCACATTTTATCTAACATCAAATATTTTTTTGTCACTGTAATGCATGTTAGAAGCTTCTCTAGGAAGAATCTAGATCTAAAGATGAGTATATTAGAAAAATGGCAATTATGAAAATAAAATTTGATAAATATTGGGGGGAGTGTAACCTACTAATGTCTGTTGCTGCAGTTCTTGATCCTCATTTAAAGTTGAAATTTATTTCATTTATATTTCCTAAGATCTATGAATTACATGAACTTGATTCTCAAATTACATATGTTGAGAAGGCTTTTTGAGAAATACATGCAATATATGCTTCTAAGAGTTCTTCTATTGTTGTAATGAATGAATCTATCAATGTGAGATTTTCTTCTTCGAAGTCTGTTATAGATCCTCTTGGCACATCTCAATTTGATTGTATGTTGGGTTTTAAAGATTTTGTTATGTCATCTGGTTTCATTCAGCCTATTAAGTCTGACTTGTAGGTGTAGCTTGAGGAATGGTTATTTATTTGCAATACTGAACAATTTGATATTTTGGAATG
The DNA here is from genome assembly GCA_021442155.1 of Cymbidium sinense. Classification (NCBI taxonomy): domain Eukaryota; kingdom Viridiplantae; phylum Streptophyta; class Magnoliopsida; order Asparagales; family Orchidaceae; genus Cymbidium; species Cymbidium sinense. The sequence goes on along the minus strand of CM038228.1, from coordinate 92,944,601 downwards.
GTGGAAAATGAACACATTGAAATATCCATGTTTGTCTAGAATGGCTTGTAATATTTTATCAATTCCAATAATAATTATTGCTTCTGAATCTACATTTAATGATGGTGGAAGGGTGCTAGATGATTATAGAAGTTATTTATCATCCAAGATAGTTAATGCATTAGTTTGTGCATCTAATTGGATCAGATCATCCCGACTAAATGCTAAAACACCATTGGTAAGTGCTTCATTGCTTCAATATAGTACCATGTAATTTAATATTATTATTTCATTATATCTATTTTGCTTTTAATATTTTTTAATTATTTTTCACGCAAGAAATATTGGAGGAGGAAAATTTGGGTATTTCATTGGGTGATTCATGAGCAAGAAGCCATAATGCCTTTTTTTTACTATTATGCTACTAATCACTTGAGGATTTCATATACATTTAATTGCAAATACTTTTCATATTTTTATTTTATATATTTGGTTATACACTTATGTTGATGATGATTGATGAATTGTTTGCTTACTTTGGCTTTAAGTTGATTTAAATTTATGAATTAGTGTGTAATATTATTTTATTCTAATTATTTTTTTGGCAGAAGAATTATAGGAGTGAGGCTATGATGATTTAAAATGCTCAAATAGGTAAATGTTGCTTCGTTGCTTGTTGCCTTTGTTTAGGTTTATCATTATTGCATATAACCCTATAGAGGATTGTATTTATGGTAAAATATGCAAATTTGAACATATATTTTTTTATTGATCCTCTATGGTTTGGATGTATACAATTTGTCAATCTTATGTGAGATTTTAAGATGATGATTGATGAGCATCAAATACTTTTATATTCAACATTTGTCTCTCTATATTTGAAATGACATGTTAAAGCAAAATGTGCAACCATATAGAGTGTACGAGATTATGTCATTGTTATATTACATATGTGTTGACAGTGTTGTAATTAAATCTGAGTTTCTCTAGTTTCAAAACTCATATATTTTCATTCAAATATTCAACTACTGTCCACTACCACTAGCCCACTATCCATTACACACTGCCTATTGCCCACTGGACCTTTGCCTAGTTCTATCATTCTATGTTATTTTATTGTTTTACTATTTTCATTCAACTACTACTTTGTATTTTAAATCTGCAAGACTACAAGTCTACAACTTCTTATAATAGATAGCCTATTGGTTGTTAAATGTGAATCATGTGATTGAGTATTTGCTATGCTATGGTATCAGAGGATTTTGGCTTATTATTGTGTTTCGTTTCATTTCTATCCAGCCATTGATGGTTGCTTCTGTTGATTCTTTCAGAGTTTTAGGTTTGGTACTTTGGTAACTTGGTTGGTTGTTCAGTTTGTTGTCAGCTCTCACTTTTTAGTGGACTTAAAATGGTTCTTTCTTTTTTTTGCAGGCTTGCAGCCTCTTTGCTTTGATTAGAACTATTTTTTTTGATTGGTTAATTAAACTTATTAAGTGCTTTTTTTGCATCCTCTTTGCTTCCAGTGAGTTGTTCTACATTTTAGTTAATGATGCTGTTGTATACAGTATACTTGTATTAATTTTTTTTCCTAGAATTGTTGGCTACAGCCTCTTTGCTATGATTCTTTTTCTTGCTTGGGATTCATGATGGCATTAAGCATTTATGGTTCTGAGCTTACAATTAGCTACAAAAACTCATATCTTTTCATTCAAATATTCAACTGTTTGTAACCACTCTGTCCCTACCCATTACCCATTGCCCACACCCAATTCTATCATTCTATGTTGTTTTGTTGTTTAGCTATTTTCATTCAACTGATGTTTTGCTATTTTAAATCTGCAAGACTACATGTCTATAACTTCTTATAATAGATAGCCTGTTGGTTGTTAGATGTGAATCATGTGATTGAGTATTTGCTATGCTATGACATTAGAGGATTTTGGCTTATTATTGTATTTCGTTTCATTTCTATCCAATTATTGATGGTTGCTTGTTTATTCTTTCAGTTTAGGTTTGGTACTTTGGTAACTTGGTTGGCTATTCAGCCTATTCTCACTTCTCAATGGACCTAATTTTAGGCTGCCTCTTTGCTTTGATTAGAACTATTTTTTTCTAGATTAGTTAATTAGAACTATTAACTATTAAGTTCCTTCTTTTGCATCCTCTTTGCTTATAATGGATTGTTCTACATTTTGGTAAATGGTGATGTTGTATTCTTGATATGATATGACATCAGAGGATTTTGGCTTATTATTATGTTTGGTTTCATATTTATCCAGCCATAAGCCCTTGATGATTGCTTTTGTTGATTGAGTCTCAGGCTTGGTATTTTGGTAACTTGGTTGGCTGTTCAGCCTGTTCTCAGTTCTCACTTCTCGGTGGACTTAAAATGGTTCCTTTTTTTTTTGCAGGCTTGCAGCCTCTTTGCTTTGATTAGAACTATTTTTTCTGGATTGGTTAATTAGACTTATTATGTGCTTTTTTTGCATCCTCTTTGCTTCCAGTGGGTTGCTCTATATTTTGGTGAATGGTGCTATTGTGTACAGTATACTTGTATTGTTGTTATTTCTTTTAGAATTGTTGGCTACTTTCCTACTTGGCTATTGTTGCTTTGACTGCAAAGCATAAATTACTTTGAACTTTGAACTTTGAAGGTTGCTTACTTGTTTTTGTTGTTTTTATCATTCTATGAGAATCATGGGATTGATTGGCTCATTGGTTGTTAAGCCTGTTTTGGACTTCTGGGTGTACCTCATAACTTATGCAGTTACTTGTATTGTAAATTATTTTGACAGCCCTACCTATGGTGCCTTTTTCACAGCCTCCTTACTTATTTTGATAGCCCTACCATAAGCAACCAAAGCAACATCATCGCAAAGTAAGTTACCTCTGCGATGTTGTTGCTTTTGTTGTTTATGGTGGCTAATTGACTATGATGGCTATGATGATCATAAAATTCTTTTCTTTGGCTAGTAGCATCTTTTGTGATTGTAACCCTTCTTGGAAGTTGGATGCTCACTAATTTGTTGCCCCTTATGTTGATAATTAAAATGAATATTTTTTTTACTCTAAGCCTGAGCCATCTATGCCTTCTCTTGTAGATCATACTCATATTTTTTTTCTCTTCATTAACTATCTTCTCAAGTGTTTTTTTTTTTTGCGATCATTTTCTCTACTCCTTTTAAATTTCAAGGTGTTCGTGTTGATCCCTGAATTCTACTGACTGCTGATCTTTTTCAAGCTCTCTTCATCGGCTGCTATTTTTTTTTTCAGTTTTTACCTTTCTTTAGCTTTTTTTATTTTCTATTTTTTTGTATTTAGATGGGGATTAAACTCTTTAATCTTCTTGTAGCTCCTAGAGCATTAGATCTTTAGCCTTATCTCCTATAAGGATTTTATATTTCTTTCTCTAGTTTAATAAAATATTTTTTTATACTTTTTTTATATCCTTTGTATTGCATGTCTTTCATTAGAAAAAATTTTATGTGGAATGTATATTATAAATTTCAAAAATTACTAAATATTAATAAAATTTGTATATTGTTTTGTGTTTTTTTTCTTATTTGTATCTAAAATTTTGTGTAATAATAATTCAAAAGTAAAAAAAGTTAGTTTTAGTACTTAATTTGATAAATTCGAGCCTATTTTGAGCTTCTTCACGAGCTGATTTGAGCAAACAAATAAACAAGCCTTATTTGAGCAGAACACGAACACATTCGAGCTTAAACGAACAATAACAAGCCGAACATGAACATTCTCATAACAAGCTTAAATCTAACATGTAGAACCACGAGCCCTCATTCATCATGTTGTTTACACCCTATTTGTAGTGTATTTGAAATATATTAGAATGATAGTTTTTGGTGTATTTGAAATTCACTTGATTTGGATGAATTCTAAATACAACTGCCACTATAAAGTATTTTGATTGCGCTATGCCATACAGCCAACCGCTATACCTCTTCTCAATTTTGGCCATCATCACCGCCACTCTTAATCTTAAAAATACTTTATATTACATTTATTTTATCAAAAAAAAATTATATATTTATAAAGTTTTCAACTAAATATGTAATTCAAATATAATATATTTATTTTACACGACATTCTTTTTTTTCGGGTAACTAAACAGCCCTATGGTGATTGTTGAAAACTATTGTAAGAGATATAGCTATGGGCTAAAACTGTGGGAAAAAAAATATAAAGAAAAAAAAAACCCAAAGAGTACAATGATTAGATTGATTCTCACAACATGTAGGCCTTCTTTTAATTATCTTAACTTTTTGTGGTTCTTACCGACCAAAGCATCTCATCACGATAAGAAAGAAGTATATTGACACTTATGGTTATGATTGGCTTTGCAATAATTAGTTGATATATATATATATATATATATTTCATTTGGCCTCAATACTAACATCTATTAGTATAATAAATGAAGAAATTAATGCTCATCATAAGCTTGTCATCCTCAAATATAATTAAAGAAGATGCAAAGGTTGTATGGTTGTGTTCATAAACATATAAGTCCTCTTGAGACTGTAAACCCTAATCCAAATAATGAGATTGATATGGTGCTCAAAATACCGCTAATCAAAGTCCGAATCTTAAGATCAAAAGCAACGATTTGTCAAGGCCATCGAGATTAAATGAAATATCCTTAGAATCTTTGGGATATCAATTACATCCCAAAGAGCTCTTAAATATAGAGTGTTTATAGTCAAATCGGCGTCTCGGAGATCTAACGAGCCTAAGATCTCATAATTCGACTTCATTTGGGCATCCAAATGCTCAAAATATATCAAATGATCGAAGGAACCATTCTAAGTCCGTCAAGAGTGGTACGGACTTTGCATAAATTACAAACGCCCCTCCTCCCATCTATAAATAGAACTCTATCCTCACATGAAAGGGGAGAAGGGAAGAAGAGGAGCTTAAACAAGTGAAGAAGAGGAGCTCAGCGGTCGTCACCACCACGGCCACGCCGTGCGATCCTTCATCAATGTCCAAGCAAGGAAGAAGAGGAAGAATCCAAACAAGGAAGAAGAGGAAAAGCCTAAGCAAGGAGGAAGAAGAAGCTCTGAAGATCCTCCAAGCAAGGTCACACCCACCTCGACGGTCATCAACCACCATCATCGCTAATTGTCCCTGCATCTCCCTATTACCTCTATTACAACGATCATTGTTACGGTTGTTGGTCCTCTCTATACAATTCTGTAATCCATGTCGGAAGACTTTGTACTCAAACAGATACATAGTGGAAGCTTTTACTGCCCCGTGGTTTTCCCTCTTTTTGAGGTTTTCCGCGTTAAAAAATTAGGTGTCTCTTGTTCTCATTAATTACGTGTGTCTTTGGACTAATCGACAAGGCTAAAGTAAACTTTCACTCTCTGGTTTTAGACATAGCAGTTTGCGCCGTCATGGGAAGAAAAACCCTTCAATCATACTTAGTGAATATCCGTCATGGCCAGGCAACACCGCCACACCTCGCTCAACTCCGTCACTCTCAAACCCGTCCACCCAAGAACGTCAAGTTTTGCCTCAATCCCCTCGATAGGCATGACCTGGCGAACGGAATCTCTTTGGAGGATCGTGTGGTCGAATGGAGAGTCCCAAAATAAGATGATCCCTTTGCAAGGACTACAACGGCCGCACTTCGACAAATGAACCCCAAGATCGGTGGTTGCGGAGGAGGTCAAAATGCTAATCTTCCCGACGTTAGAGTTCCTCCATGAGAAACCATAACGGATCTCCACGACCGCTAGTTCCACTCATCCATCGCGTGCGACTCAGCGTTACTAATCCACGGTCGTTGTTGAGCTTCACACATGCTCATCTTGTTAATCCCGCCAACATAACATTCGCTAAATGCGCTTAATACAAGATGAATTTCACCTTCAAGACAATCATCTTCACCCACACCGCGGTTATGAGTCCTCACCTTTACCGAAGCAATTCTTCAACATCCAATTCCGTAGGTTTCAAGCTTCGAGCATTGATTCCTATGATGGGGCAATGACCCACACATCGACCATTACTATCATGCATATCCAACGAGCTCCTACACCGCTTTGTCGTCTTTCCCTTACCCTCAAAGGGCAAGCTGCACTTGGTTCTACTCTCTTCCAAGGGGATCCATCCATACCTTAACGAACTGCCAGTTCTTTGTGGAGCAGTTCATTGCAAATCAGAATCATTAAAGATTCCTCCCATCTTTCCTGTATTACGAGCGGTGAATCACTTAAAGAATACTTCCGAGGTTCTCCTTAGAAGCTCGCCAAATACAGGAAACTCGAACTATTAAGAGGAGTTTTTCTTGGAGCTCGTCAGGCCTTTTACTCATCACTCATGGACACGGTCCGGTCATATGCCGACTTAGTTCGTGTGGAAGCACAAATCTTCACCGATGAGGCTATTAATGCACATCGCAAACAATTTGGATAATCTGAGAGAGACATAAAAGCACCCCCCAGGAACCGCACAGTCCCATCAAAGAAGAAATCGAAAGGCCCATTCAACAAAGATATCCGTCAATTGGAAAAGAATCAATTGACTCATCGAACATACCCCAACTGGGGCAACTCTTAATCTCAAAGATGAGCAAGTTAACACCAAGCGAAAGGCAAAGATCAATGGTCACTCTCGGCTACAAGCTCATGCAAATATTCACCTCTTCCATACGGGTTAGCGCCAGGTAAACACTCGACAAACAACCGGATAGGTCAAAAGCGTCCTTGGTGGACTTCTGCGATCTCTTCCATGGGGTTAATGTCGCCGAGCAAAAGCTCGACAAACAACCCGGAAAGGTCAAAACTTTGTACCCACTCCGCACAAGTTAATGTCATCGGATAACACTCTGACAAACAACCTCGGATGGGTCAAAAATCCTCATCGTCACCAGTCACCAACATCGACTACCGTCGCCGGTCACTGCCGCCGACCATCGCCGGCAATCTTCGCCGGTCATCACCATTGTCGCCGGTCATCCGCGCATTCGCGGCGCGTCATGCCACCGTCGACTACGTGCCGATTCTTGCCGACCCACTACGCCAACTGTTATAGCCGGTCATCCGCTCACTATCGCCCGGTCTGCGCCGAGCCACGGCTGTCTTAGCGGTCGCCAGCCGTCATGCGGTCATCCCGGCGCCCGATCGGCTATCGTCACCGTCGACTTACCAGCGGATTCTTTGACCTCTTCCATGCGGGTTAGCGTCATCGCCGGTAAAACTCGACTAACAACCGGATAGGTCAAAACGTCCCAGTGGACTTCCCGCGACCTCTTCCATGCGGGTTGCGTCGCCGGTAAAAACTCGACTAACAACCGGAAGGTCAAAGGTCCCTGGACTTCGCGGCCTCTTCCATGCGGGTTAATGTCATCGAGCAAAACTCGACAAACAACTCATGAAAGGTCAAAGGTCCTTGGTGGACTTCACTCTTCCATACGAGTTAGCGTCGGCGAATAATATTCGACCAATAACCTAGGAAAGGTCAAAACTTTGTACCCACTCTACACAAGTTACTGTCGTCGGGTAACACCCTGACAAACAACTTCGGATGGGTCAAAAATCCTCAGCGGATTCAATTATATCTCTAACATGCAAGTTAACGACATCAATTATCAACTGTTGAACCATCACCGGCGCAAACCTTTTCACCACCATTTCGTGGTCACCCAGCGACTACGACACCATGTCTAATCCATCGCTGATTGCCGTTCGCGACCACTCTAGCCAACCATCTGCCGGTCATCTGCCCACCGTCGCCGGTCACACTTCCGACTACCGTCGCCCGGTGCCTCCGACCATCGCGGCATCCGCTCACCACCATCATCGCTGATTATCCGTTGCCACCATCGCCGAGCATCCCGCCGCCGTCTCGGTGATGCCTCGCGGACGTTGGCGTGAAACGGAACCGGCGATACCGTGGCCTTGATGCCTCAACCCGACGATCCGAGGCGATAAGCGACGTAGAAACCGGAACCGCGGCGTGCATGGGCCCCGGCCGCCTCTAACCGGACGATCCGGAAGACGATCGCCGGTTGGCCGGAACGGCATCGTGGGCGACGCCCTCAACCCGACGATCCGGCGGCGAACCGGGAGGCGGAACCGCACGTCGTGGGCCTTGATCGCCTCAATCCGGCCGGTCCGGGTTGGTTACACCGAGGCGGAGCTTGTCGTATGAGCTGGGTCTTGATCGCCTCAACCCGGTCGGTCGACTAGGTTAGTTTACACCTTCGGGGGGCGGAGCCTTGCGTATGACTACGGTGACGCCTCAATCCGGTCGGTCACTAGGTTACACCCCTTTGGGGGGGCGGAGCCTTGCGTATGACTACGGGTCTTGATCGCCTCAATCCCGGTCACTAGGTTAGTTTACACCCCTTTGGGAGAACGGAGCCTTGTCTATGACGCGGTCTTGATCGCCTCTCGCCTCCAACGGTCGGTCGACTAGGTTAGTTTACACCCCTTTGAGGGCGGAGCCTTCGTATGACTACGGGTCTTGATCGCCTCAATCCCGTGTCCGACTAGGTTAGTTTACACCCCTTTCGGGGCTGCTCCATGACTACGGGTCTTGATGCCTCAATCCCGGTCGGTCATGGTTAGTTTACCGGGAGGCGGAGCCTTGCAGGACTGGTCTTGATGCCTCAATCCGTTGGTCCAGGCTAGGTTAGTTTACACCCCTTTCGGAGAAACTGGAGCCTTGTGTATGACTCGGTCTTGATCCTCAATCCCTGGTCACGGTTAGTTTACACCCCTTTCAGGGAGAAACTGGGCTGATGGCCGTAGGTCTGATCGCCTCCTCATCGCCAGGACTTTCACTCAAGAAGAAAGGGAGGGAAAGGTATGCCTTTCTTCCTCACCTTGGGGTATTTATAGCCCCTCACAAGGTAAAAGGGTAAAACCCTCAAAAACGCATTAAATTCTTAAAATTCCGGTCAGGTGAAGCGGCCCGGCAGCGCGGGCCCGGCAGTGAGCAATGAACGACAGCGAATGCGGAGACATGAGCCAGAGGACGGAAAGCCTGCAGCAGCCAGAGTATGTGAGCGCAGCTGTGGCGCAACGACCGAGGGCGATCGAGCCGTATGACATGACGCGTCGCGACCCATCCGTCCGACCGTCAGCTGCGACCCGATCGACCGACGCCAGCTACCCGGACGCCGCAGCGACCGAGCGTCAGCAGCGACCCGTCAGCGACGCCGTCGCCGACCAGACGACCGACGACCCGCCGACCCGTCTGGACCGACATGACGACCCATCGCGCCCTGGCCAGCCGTTCCGACCGACCAGCGCTGACCTGACCATGCGTGGCCAGTCGACCGATGGGCGACCCATCGGCTTTGCACCCTGGCGCTTGCGGTAGCAGCAGCCCATGCGAGCCGCCGATAGCGCAGTGCCTCTGGACCCCCAAAAATGCCCGAAAACTTCGTGAGCATCCAAATAAATTCATAACCTCGAATCTCATGCCAAGACCGTAGATTTGCTTCCATAATCGTAATCTTGGATTTATATAAATATTTGAAATATATTGGTCATGGGTTGGCATATATTTTGGATGATTAAGACAATCTCATCCAAAAATAGGGGCAACGATATGGTGCTCAAAATACCGTAATCAAAGTCGAATCTTAATATCAAAAAAGCGCGATTTGAGTCACCGTCGAGATTAAGCACTTGAAATATCCTTGGAATCTTTGGGATATCAATTACATCCCAAAGAGCTCTTAAATATAGAGTGTTTATAGTCAAATCGAGCGTCTCGACGGCCGGATCGAGCCTAAGATCTCATAATTGACTTCATTTGGGCATCCAAATGCTCAAAAATACATCAAATGATCGAAGGAACCATTCTAAGCCGTCCGATCAAGAGGGTAGCAGGACTTTGCATAAATTACAGAAAGCCCTCCTCCCATCTATAAATAGAACTCTATCCTCACATGAAAGGGGGAGAAGGGAAGAAGAAGAGGAGCTGAAACAAGTGAAGAAGAGGCCACCGCTCAGCTTAGTCAACCACCACGCCAGCCACGCGATCCTGCGTCAATCAGTCAAGCAAGGAAGAAGAGGAAGAATCCAAACAAGGAAGAAGAGGAAAAGCAAGCAAGGAGGAAGAAGAAGCTCAAGATCCTCCATCATCACACCCTCGGCCGTCATCAACCATCATCATCGCTAATTGTCCACGCATCTCCACTATTCAGCAGCTATTACAACATCGCATTGTTACGGTTGTTGGTCCTCTCTCATATGCAAGTAATCATGTCGAAGACTTTGTACTCTGAAACAGATACATAGTGGAAGCTTTTTACTGGGCTAGGCCCCGTGGTTTTTCCCCTCTTTTTGAGGTTTTCCACGTTAAAAATTCAGGAGTGTCTCTTGTTCGCTCTTTAATTACCGTGTGTGTCTTTGGACTAATCGACAAGGCTAATGTAAACTTTCACTCTACCGCTTGGTTTTTTAACGCATCAGATAAAAAAAAAAAAAGACTTGGTTGCATTAGCATCTCAAGTAAAAAAATTAGTGTTAACAAAGGCCTTTTTATTATTGCATGTGGTTCCTTGGATAATTGTTAAGAGTTTAAGATATTTATGCTTGGGTTAGAGATTGATTATATAATATTCTAATTTTTGCAAGCATGCTATGCTAACTCATGAGGTAATGCCCACTCAACTATCTTTTATACATCATAACTTATCTATTGCCCTAAATCAATATGAACATGATATTTAGGAGAATAAACTCCCCTTAAACTTTACTGTCTATTTCAACAAGAAACATATATTGAATCTATACATGGGGTAATGATAAGAAAAAGTATTATTAGAAAAAAAAAAATTTTGCTTCTTTTCTTTGGGACTAGGGCTGCAAATAAATTGAGCATTCAACAAGCTACACGTGACTCGGCTCGATTAGAGCTTGTTCATGTTCATTTATGATTTAACTAATCGAACAAGCTTGAACATTTTTGTAAATACTCGATTGCTAAATGAACAAGCTTGAACAAGTTGTTGTTCAGTTCATTTATGTTCATGAATAGTATCATTTAAAGCTCATGAACAAACTCGTGAAAGAGCTCGATTACGGGTCGATTAAGACTCGATTAAAATTTATTCATAAATAATATCATTTATATTTCTCAACATGTTGCTCACGAATAAGCTCGATTAAAGCTCGTTTATTTCATTAAACAAGCTGCTTGCTAATAGGCTCGATAAGCCCAATTTGAACCGAGCTCGAACAAGAATTTTTTAAACGAGCTCGAGCTTGAACACCATCCTAAAAACTCGAATCTCAATAATGATAAATGAGCTTGAACTCGAACAAGTCTGTACTTGGCTCCGCTCGACTCATTTGCAGCCCTATTCGGGACTAAAGTTTTTTGTTTTTTTAAATTTATTTTAGTAAATCAATATAATATTTTTGTTTGAAAAAATCTAACTAAGTTGGTATGACCAATCCTAATAGATCACTACTAGTAATATGATATATCTTTTTCAATATCCAACAAATTTGAATATAAAAATACTACATTTTGAATAAACACAAATTACATTTATATAATTAAACTATCTCAATTGTGGGAAATCCCCAAAATCAATATATAAATACATAAACCTACATTAAAAATATAATGCATTATTGTTAAATACACATTTTGTTTTGGATTATTTTTAAACAAGCCAAATCAAACTTAAAAATCATGTTAATCAAAAGTGAAAAACTAAAATAAAATTTATTTAATTAAAGTCAAATTATAAGAAATTTTTTTTATATGCTAGATGCCATATATTTCCATTATTTTTATTAGTGTGAGGTGTGACAAGATTAAATTAAAGTAGTGTGAACAAAGCATTGGTTAGCTTTGTTTGTTCAAGACAAATCAAATAGGGAGGCCTCTTATAATTAATCCTCTTCTTAAGCTTTCTCAATGTTAAATCATCAACTTAGTCCTTGTCGTAAGTTTACTCTATTTAGTGTCTTATCACATCATTTATGCTATCTCAATAATACTTAATGGATTTGTTTTATGGCAATGCTAATATCCAATTTGGCCCCATCATGAGAATAATTTGTAGGTGACATTTTTTTATTATTATTTTTAATTCTTAGTTGTTTAAAATTAAGGATGAGCTATGAAAATTTGACACTATAATCTTCAACATCATAAAAAATCTGAAATAAAATTTTATCATATTTTTTTGATTAAAAAATCATAAAATTATTTAATTTATTTTGAGATAAGTTTATATATATATAATCCAATATATAAGCATAGGTAAGTATTAGATAAGTAAATATCTAACTTCAGATGTTAGATATGTAAATGCATAAGAATTATGTGATATGTATGTAATCTTCAATAAATTTAAGGGCCAACTCATTGCTAACATTTCTATAATGAAACACTATTGATATGTGTTAAGTCCTCGAAATTATATTTAAATTTGTAAATCCTTTGTATTATTATGATCCAAAAATATGAGAGACCATTTCATAAAGCCAAATTGAAAACAATCCAAAAATAAACTTTAATGAAATGGTCGTTTTGGATCACCTTTATTATTATTATTTTTTATTTTATTTATATTTTTTAAATAAAATATATTTAATGATAGCTATTATTTTTAAAAACAATCAAAACATCTAAAATTATTTTAATTATTTTTTTTTAAAATATTGCTTATCTTTTTCTTAAATACTTATGAGATTCTTAGACATTCATAAGTATAATCTTGAAAAAAAAATATGACATGAAATCTTCATAAATAGATATTATAATTAAATTAATGAATTTAATTATGATTATTTTGAATATGATTACTAAAAATAATAATCTTGATATGACCCTGAAAATTCTACTAGTCGAAGCACGAATCTTGATGTTAAAGCAAGCCAAAGTTGGCTAGATCAAGCACTTAAAATATTAAATTTTGGGATATGGTTAAATCTCTAAATAGCTCTCAAACATTGAGTATTTATAGAATCGAATGGGATAAGCGATCTAACAAGAGATTCATTTGAGCATTCAAATACTTAAATACATCAAATGATCAAATGAATCATTTTTGAGCGTTCAATGAAGTGGAATGGTTGGTTTTTGCATGTATTCTGAGATGCCACTCCTCCTATAAATAGCCCCTCATTCCTCATATGAGAGGGAGGCCAAGTAAGAGAGAGCTCTAAAGCTTGAAAATCCTCGATAATCGTTGCCACTCTGAGCCACCCCGTTGGTTACTAGCCGTGCCGTACGGCACACCGATCCTAGCCATTGTCAATCTCCATCTGTCTCCATCATGCCAACCTGGTTGGTCGTTCTCCATTGTCACCATCATTTGCTACCATAGCAGCTATACAACGATTGACTAATAACTTGTTGTTTGATTTTGGGATTCATGTCTTCTCATATACAATTATGTAAACGTTATCGAGAAAACTGTCCAAAATAAATATATAGTGGAAGCTTTTCTGCTGCCAGTGATTTTTTTCCCTCTTTTCGAGATTTTCCACGTAAAAATTCTAGAGTTTTCTTGTTCACTCTTTAAATACCTGTGTGTGTGCTTGATTTCACAACAAGGCTAAGGCGTAAACTTTCACACTACCACAAATAGTTTTCTAAAAATTTGGCGTAGTGGGAACGATTCCCATTATTTCATCTTTGTATGGTGACCAAGTTTTCCAACATATCAAAACCATAGGTGGAGCATTTCAAGCTTTTAAGGAGCGCAAACAAAGAATGAAGATTCATCAAACTTCGTTCCTTCAGATTTTGTCGGAAAATGGGAGGCAACTCTTAATCTCAAAAGAATATCCAAATCAATATTCTGGATATCTAAATGATTATCGGTTAGAGAAGCAAGTCAGCAATACCAATGAAAAAGGCCAAGGTTATGGAACAACTTTGGCTACAACCACAAACAGATGTTTTAATTCGACCTCTTCCATAGAGTTAACGTCATTGGGTACAAACAATCGGATGGGTCAAAAATTTTTTCAATTCAACATCTCCATACAAGTTAATGTCACGCGCTCGACAAACAACTAGGATAGGTCAAAGGTCCTTGGTGGCGTCCATGACCTCTTCCATACAGTTACGTCATCGGGTAACACCCTGACAAACAACCTCGGATAGGTCAAAAATCTCGGCAGTTGATTCAACCTCTTCCACATGGGTTAATGTCGGGTAACACCCCGATAACTGATAGTCAAAAGGTCGCGTGGACTTCCCCATCTTCCACGTTGCGTCATCGGGTAATACACTGATAAACAATCTCGGATGGGTCAAAAATCCTTAGTGGATTCAATTCAACCTCTTCCATACAGGTTAACGTCTTCAGGTAACAGTCTAACAAACAACCTCGGATGGGTAGAAAATCTTCAGTGGATTTAATTCAACCTCTTCCATACAGGTTAACGTCATTGGGTAACACCCTGACAAGCAATCTCGGATTGGGTCAAAAATCCTCAACGGATTCAATTCAACCTCTTCCATACAGGTTAACGTCATCGGGTAACACTCTCGGAATAACCGGTCAAAATCTTTGGATTCTTCCATTCGTCGTGGAGCTTCACCGATGGGTCAAAATTCTCGATTTGACCTCTTAGGTATGTTAATATCATCAGTAACACTTTGACAAACAACCCTGGATGGGTCAAAATTCGCCGATTTGCTCGACCTCTTATACACAGGTTAACGTCATCAAGAAAATACTCTGACAAATAACCTCGGATAAGTGGAAACTTTGCACTTACTCCGCACAGGTTAACATCATCGAGCGAATACTTTGACAAACAATCTCATATAAAAAAAATCTCGGATTCGATTCTACCTCTCACATGCAAGTTAACGACATCAATTATCAACTGTTGAACCATCCATTGAAGTTTCAAGAAATCTAATTTCCTACAAGAAGAAGTAGGAACTACGGACCGTCGTCACACATCGCCACCACTGCTGCTCGCCACAACCGTTATTACTGCTGCCTATCATAAATACTGGTTTGCCATTCTCCGTCGCTGATTACCGACGCTACCACCACTGCTGACTCATCGCTGCTTTACTACTAACCACCTCTGGTATTGCCAACCACGGCCACTGCTGTTGCCATGCGGCTATTACTGCTATTATCACTGGCATCTCGCTGACACACTGCCACGTTTGACTACTGTTGCCATTTGTTATTGCTGCCACTGGTTTACCAGCTACGGCTACCATGCCGACAACTGCTATCGCTACCGCCATCAATTATCGCCATCTACCAGCCGCTGCTTATCCGGTGATCCTCCAATCTACTGATAATTGTCGCTATCGCATTATCCATTGCCAGCGTTGTTGCTGAATTATCTTGCTGGCCGCTAATCACTCGAAGTTAACGCTGCCATTATTGCAAACATCATATTTATCATTTCCGGTCATCTCAACGACTACTGCTGCGAGTCACTACCACTGCCAATAACCATTACTGGTTATCCATACACCGGCCACATGGATTACGCTGGCCGCCACTATCGACTACTATTACGGTTCTCGCTGACTACTCCTCAGGCTTAACCACTATCGCGCCTTTCGCTGACATTACTGGCTACTACCATTGTCACTATCCCGCCACTCACCGGATTGCATCGCTGATTACTCGCTGGCCGCTAACTATCGCCGATCCCACCGGCCAAGACTGTCATCTCGCTGATCATCATTATTCGCGATATCTCGCCATCGACGCTGCCGCCACCATCGACTAATTGCCGCACCATCAACACTCTGCTGGCCGCTAACTATCGCTGCTGGCCACCGCAACCCGGCCGGTCCAACAGGACGCTTTTCGAGGGAAACCGGAGCCTTGCCAGATGAACTACGGGTCTTGATCGCCTCCAAACCCGGTCGGTCCGACAAGGGCAGTTAACGCCTCTTTCGAGGGAAAACCGGAGCCTCGCCATATGAACTACAGACCTTGATCCTCTCCGAACGACCCTCCTCTTAAGAAGAAGAGAAACACTCGTTATATGAGGAGTGTGTCATCTCCCTTGGCCCTAGGGGTTTTTATAGACCCCTATAGGGACAGAAAGGTAAAAAATCAAAGAAAAAGCGCCCAAAACAGGTCAAAACGAGCGGAAATGGGCCAAAACGGACATTTTAACTCCGGCACGGCCAAGTCAGCGGCGCCGCGATGCGCTGCTTTGTCCACCCATCGCGTGGCTGCTTCGCCGCTTCCAGCCACCGCCACTACCACCAGCCATGAATTCGCCAACCCACGCCATTATTCGACTGGCCACGATTCACCATTGCTCCATCGCATTCAACCACTGCCTGCCACAAAGGTTCACGGCGTGGCGCATGCCGCCATCGGCGCTGCTCCCACTTAGCACCAGAATCGCCGAATGGGTCAATAACTCCGAAATCTTGCGCCAACACGTATCCACATACGTCTGCGGCCCTACGCCCGCTTCCGTGATCATGATCCTGTGCTCTCATGAAGATATGTTCTCTCAAAATAAATGGTTAATATACTCACAAATTTCATTGAAGAATCTTTTTTTTCAAGTATTCGACATATATATTTTTGGATGATTGAGATAATATCATCCAAAAATAGAACATATGACTCAAAAAATTCTACTTAGTAGGAATGAATCTTGATGTTAGAAGCAAGCTGATCCAAAGTAGAAACTGGTCGAGATCAAGCACTTAAAATATCATTGAAAATTTTGGAATATCAGTTAAATTTCTAAATAGCTCTTAAACATGGAGTGTTTATAGTCAAATTGAGCGTCTCAATGAGCCGGACCTAACAAGCCCGAGATCTCACAATTCCAACTTCATTTGAGCATTCAAACACTCAAAATACATCAAATGATCAAAAGAATCATTTTGAGCCGTCCGATGAAATGGAGTGGTTCGGATTTTGCATGTATTTAGACGCCACTCTCCACCTATAAATAACCTCATTCCTCATATGGGAGGCCAAGCAAGAGAGATTAGAGAACTCTAAAGCTTGAAAATTCTCAGTATAATCGTTTCCACCACTTTCGGCCGTCGACCACCCCGTTGGTTACTAACCACCGCTTGGCCGCCGCCAATCACGTTGATCCTGCGCCAAGTCTCCAGTGGTCTCCATGACAACCTTCATCGTCGGTGGTTTCCTCATTTCACCATTATGCCATACCACTAAGAATCTTAACCCTAACGCACTATATGGTTGTTGTTGTTATCTGATTTTGAGATTTTCATTGTCAACCTTTCTCATATACAATTATGTAATCCCGTTATCAAAAAAATTTATACTCCAAAACAAATATATAGTTGAAGCTTTTTACTAGGCTGGCCCCGTGATTTTTTCCCTCTTTTCAAGGTTTTTCACGTAAAAATTTTGGAGTTTTCTTGTTCACTTTTCAAATACATATGTGTGTGCTGGATTTCACAATAAGGCTAAGATGTAAATTTTTACTCTATCATAATTGATTTTCTAGCACGCAATAAATCTGATTGTTGAAACCATATTCATAATTTAGAATAATTTTTTGGGAAATTTACATACATACCACATAATTCTTTTGCATTTACATATTTCATACTCAAACTTGAATATTTATAAAACTAGCACTTTCCCTATGCTCAAAAAAGTGTATTTCACTTGAAAAAAGTAACAAGAGTGGTATTTTTGATGTAATAATAAAGATTTAGGTATTATTTAAGTAAAAATTAAAGTTTGGGTGTGAAATACGTAAATGTATAAGAATTGCATGGTATGTATGTAAATCCCCCTAATTTTTTTACTCAATGGACTAATAAATAATTTTGTTCAATTATAATACCTTAGTTAAATTTTCTCTGAATTTTATTCAATTTTATCAAAATCCAACCAATTACATAATATTAGTTTAAACATTTAATATTAAAAAAATAAAAGTTAATCTAATTGACAGATTTTGGCAAAAATTTTAAAATAGGTATAATATTAATCTTAATTAGTCATTTAGGTATGAAATTTTTTTTTTTAAGAAAATAGGAATAGTCGTCTGTCAAACGGACGACTGGCAGAATTATTATTATTTTTTTTGTGATTTTAGAAAACACAGGAAGAGGAAGAGGGAGAGAGAGAGAGAGAGCATTTTTATTAATTTTTTTAATTAATATAATTATTTAAAATATTTAAAATATATAATTTAAAAATATTTTTTATAAAATATTTAATAATTAAATATTTATATATTTAGTTATTAATTATTTATTTATATATATAATTAAATATATAATTTAAAATATTTTTAATTATATATATAAATTTAGAAATTTATTTAATAATTTTTATTAATTAATATAATTATTTAAAATATATAATTTTATTAATTTTGTTAATATATAATTTAAAATTAAAAAGATATAAATAAATAATTTTTAATAAATAAATAAAGAAAGAAATAAATTATATAAATATTTTCAAAATTATATAAATAAAGTATATTATAACATATTGTTATATATATATATATATATATATATATATATATATATATTACATATAAATATATATACATATTATTATTATACATAATTTATTATAAATATTTTATAAATTTATTTAAATTTTATATATTTTAAAATTATATAAATATTTTATTATATAAAAAAAATATTTTAAAAAAATAAGAAATAAATAATTAGTTAATTATATATATTATTATTTATATATATATATAAAATTACATATATATATATATATATATTATATTATATTATTATTATATTTAAAAATATTTATTTATTTTAAAATATAATTAGTTAAACAACAAATAAATATTAAATTATATTTTATTTAGTTATTTTATATATTTATCAAAAAAAATTTAATATTTAAATATTATTATATATATATTATATATAAAAGAAAATTATTAAATATTTTTTATATATTATTATATTATATTATTAATATATATTTTATATTATACATAATATAAAAACAATAAATTACATAAATATTTATAAGTTATAAAATAAAATTATATATGTTTTATAAATTTATTTATTTATTTTATATATTTAAATTATATAAATATTTTTAAGTTACATAAAATTTAAAAATATTTTAAAAATATATAATTAAAAAATAATTTTTATAAAATATTTTAATTATATATATATATAAGTCATAATAATAATAATTACAAAAAATATAAAAAATATAAAAAAATTAAAAAAAAAATAAAAATAATACATATAATAAATAAACAAAATATATAAATAACTAAATATTTTATAAATATATAAATAACTAAATATTTATATAATTTAAAATTTATTTATTGAACTAATTATATATTTTAAATAAATAAATATTTTTAAAGAAATAAATAACTAATTAAATAAATAAATAAATATATAAATAACTAATTATTTATTTATATATTTAAATATTTTTAAATTATTTATATAACTTAAAAATATTTATATAATTTAAATATATAAATAACTAAATAAATAAATATATATATATATATATATATATATATATATATATATATATATTATATATATATATATATATATATATGTTATATATATACATATATATATATATATACATGTATATATGATTACTTTATTTTAATAATTTATAAAAATATTTATATAATTTATTTATTTCTTTATTTATTTATTAAAAATTATTTATTTATATATTTTAAATATTTTAAATTATATATTAACAAAAATTAATAAAAAATTATATATTTTAAATAGTTATATTAATTAATAAAAATTATTAAATAAATTTCTAAATTTATATATATAAATAAAAAAAATATTTTTAACTTATATATTTAATTTATATATATATATATAAAATAACTAAATATATAAATATTTATTATTAAATATTTATAAAAAATATTTTTAAATTATATATTTTAAATATTTTAAATAATTATATTAATTAAAAAAAGTAATAAAACCTCTCTCTCTCTCCCTCCCTCTTGTAAAAAATCATGAAAAAAAAATGCTCCGACGGATACACTCGACGTAAGCCCATCAAATACGACTACGCCATTTTCTTAAAAAAAAAAAATTTCATACCTAAATATCTAATTAAGATTAATATTGTGCCTATTTTAAAAATTTTGTCACAGATTTCTGCCTCAATGTTGCAAGATTCACAGGTTTACTAGCTCAAGGATAGGGGTGGATTCCAGAATTAGACCAGGCACTGGGCGGGTTGGGCTGGGTTTAGACGGATCAAATCGCTTTTGTCTTCTAACAAATAAAGCCCAATGTGGCCTTTAGAGGATTTGTAGGCTCATACACTTATTTGGGCTAATGCCAGATCAGGTATGATGTGACATAATAAAAGTGTGTATCTTATCAACCCGGCTTGCTACGCCTGTAGAACATTATTATTATTATTATTATTATTATTATTATTATGCAAAATAGAAAATATTAAATTGAAGAAATGTTACAAAATAAGTGTCTTATTTTTGTCCAAATATAACTTAAGCATTATAAAGAAAAATTTTGAATTTATCTAATATCTTACAATTAAATAATAAAATTATTGTGTACTAGAAAACCAGTTGTAGTAGAGTGAAAGTTTACGAGTAAGCATTGTTATAAAATCCACAATAATGTGTATTTAAAGACAAGAAAAACGTGAAATTTTGAAAATCTCAAAAGAGAAAATCACGGCGCTACCAAGAAAATCTTCCACTATGTATCTGTTGAGAACGAATTTTCCGATAACCAGATTACGAATTGTATATGAGAAATAACAACGACTATATACGTCATGAGTAATAGCTGCGATTGAGATGAAATAACAACGGGACATCGACCGACGACGAAAGTCGCCATGATGGAGACTAGAGACAACAACGGAGGAGGCGCACGTACGGCCGACGACCGGCCGAGCGCGGCATGATTGCGGAGGATCTTCAAGCTTTAGAGCTCTCTCTCTTATTTGTCCCTCATAAGGAATGAGCTATTTATAGAGGAGACGCCTCAGAATATATGCAAAATCCGAACCACTCCACTTTATCTGGACGGCTGAATGATTCCTTTGATCATTTGATGTATTTTAAGTATTTGAATGCTCAAATGAAGTCGAATTAAGATCTTGGCTTGTTAGATCGGCCACATACTTCGTTCAGTTACGTATTATAAATTTGACATCAGTTATTTAGATGCATTTATCGATATTCAAAGTTCAAATGATATTTAAGTGATCATTAGTTTAGCGAGGATCAACTTGCTGACATCAAGGTCGCAGAGTAGAATTTTGTGTATCAGTTCTTTCTATTTTTTGGATGACATTATCTCAATCATCCAAATATTTATGTCATACTTAAAATAAATTAATAAATTTGCGTTGGTCATTATATATTTTGAGAGAGTAGATCTTCAGCACAAATTATGATCGTGGAAGCGGGTGCGGGGATGGATGTGTGCGTACCTTGCGTAAGATTTTGAGGTTATGGACCCTGGGCACTGAGTGCTCTATTCCGCAGGCGTGAGCGGTGAGCCCCAGGCGGCGATGTGAGCGGCGATGGCGTACAGCATGAAGCGTGCTGACATGGTCGATGAGGGTATTTTCGTCCGTTTTTGTCCATTTTCCGTGATTTTCCACGATTTTGACTAAGGGAGAAGCGCTTCTCAATTTCTGACATTCTCTTCGACCACGTAAATACCGCCCCGTGTTATTAAGCGGCTGTCTTGAATCAAGACCCGTAGTTCATCAGGGCGTCATTAGAAGCTCGAAGGTTTTCCCTTGAAAGAGTGTCAATTGACCTCGTTGGTGGCCAGAGGTGGTTTTTTGGGGCGATCAAGATCCATAGTTCATCTGGAGGCTCAATTTTTCCTCGAAATAGGTGTAGACCTCGGGTGAGAGTTTTGAGGGGACGTTTTCCCAAGGCCCGTAGTTCATACCCAGCAAGGTTCTAAGGGCTCGTGTTTTTTCCTGAAAGAGGTCTCATTGACCTCGTCGGACCGACGGGTTGGAGGTGATCAAGACCCATAGTTCATACCAAGGCTCCAATTTTCCTCGAAAGAGGTGTCGGCCCGACCTCATCGGAGGTTTGGAGGCGATCAAGGCCCGTAGTTCATACGACGAGACTCCAGTTTTCCCTCGAAAGAGGCGTTAACTGCCCTTGTCGGACCGATCGATTTTAGAGGCAATCAAGGCTTGGAGTTCCTACTTCTTATTGTAGGAAATTTGATTTCTTGAAACTTCAATGGATGGTTCAGTAGTTGATAACCGCCAAGGAGGCGGAGAAGCGTTAGCTAGGAACCATCTTTCAAACGGCTCATAAAGTTTGGCAGGTAATTTCTGAGCATCATTAGAGGGGAATATCTTCTCTCTCTCTCTCTCTCTCTCTCTCTCTCTCTCTCTCTCTCTCTCTCTATCTTTTCATATGTGTATCTTTTTCATCGATAAAAATTTTATCCCAAGCTATCCATGAGCGAGAGAGTCAAAAAAGGATATGCAAGTATTGGGGTAAGTAGCTTCACAAAATTTCCAGATTTTTGTCATTTCTTTCTCTTTATTTATCATGTATTTTCACAGGGTGATGGCCAGAAGAAAACCCATAACGTGATTTACAAATAATATATCATCCTTATCACATCGAGATAGTTTAATGGTGTTCCATAAAATTTCACTTCCACTAATGAGTTGGTGGCCATTGTTGCTAAAAGTCCGATCGAGCGTTCACCTCCAGGTACTTTTTATTTAAGATGATTCTTCATGCGAATTGCGATTCCCTTTGGCTCCGAGTTGAGATCTTCAAAAATATGTGGTGTAGCTTTGTCACAATTTTCATTTGAGCTTTAGTGGTCATGGTTTTATTTGTCTTCTTGAAGTGTGGTGTTACTTTGAACATCAAATACTTATGTCGAATGTGTAGATTCACATGTGATGCTCGGGGCGTGTTTCTTATCGGATAAAGAATTGGATAGAATTTTTATACGGGATCCTCTAAAATTGGTCTAATGGATTCTTTTTGTGAAAAATGAGTGGGGCCTCCACGAGAGATGGGGAAGATTGAATGACCTTCCAGATCCATTCGATGGCGAGAATGAGATTGGCAACTCTTAATATTTCGATGTAGGAAGCTTGCAACATGAGTTACATGTTATTAAATATATAGTTGAAGATAGAATGTTCAAGGTTGGCCTTTCCATCCAGGCGGGAGATCTCATTCTTCACTAAGAGGTCAAGTAAAGGTGATGAAAGGTCTCCTCATATGGGTTCTTTCAAGAAGCCCGTTACGGAATCACGGTGGTAGCAATGTTTCATCTTTACAGAAAAAGAAGACATGTGCTGAAGTGACTATGTCAAATATCTACGAAGAAGATGTTCACCCCTTGGCCTCACGAGAATTTAGGCCAACTCATGATGGGGAGTTAGTTTCTGCAACATTTGAAGAGGTGTTAAATCACATATGCACTTTGGGCGTCAACAAGCGGATGAATTAATGCGTTGTCTCTCCTCTTCTTTTTCTTCTTCTTTTCCTTTGTGTAATATTTGTGATGTTTTTTTTTATAGGTAACTCAAACATTAGGTAGATGGCTCATTTGGGTGTCTCTTTAGATGAGTGGAATCTGAATTTGTGAAGATAAAATATCTGCAAGGTGAGTGAGAAAGATGAGTGTTAAGGCCAAAGAAGTGGCGACTTTGGAGGATCAAATGGCCGGGTCGAGCTAGCGAACATGTTGACTTCTCTTTCTCTCAGTGTCGGAGGTGGAAGCACTCGTGATGAGCTGATTGAGGTGAGGAAGAGACTCATTAGAAGAGAAAAGACTCAAGGCACTTCGGGAGAAGAGCTCTCGGGAGAAGAAAGCATTACAAGATCGTCTTTGAGAAGGAGCATATAATGTCAGCGGAAGCAAATGAAATCTCTTGAAGGCGGAAGACTTTAAGAACTCTGGCTTATCATTGATACAATCGAAGACCATGTCAGGAAGCTTCGTAATTCTTGATGTTGAAGTGAAGGATTTGGAGCACCAATGTTTAGAGGAGGGCTTCATCAGGGGTTCCTAAAGGAATCTTAGTACAAACTAGTATTGAGGATCTATCTCCCAAGTATCAAGACTCTTTGGTCGGAGATGAAGGAGTTGAGAGTGAGTCCAAGGGAGCATCTCCTAGTGGTGAGGAGAACGTTGATATCACCAACTGATATGATATAGCGTCACTAGAGGATGCATTTTTTCTATGTATTATTATTATTGTGTATCAGAATCTTGATTCTTTCTTATATCATCATGTTAATATTGTCAATGAAAAAAAATTTTATTTAGATGATACGCTATTATTTTATTTTTACCTATCCGGGTAATTGGTGAATATTATTGAGCTTTGCGAATGAGGTTGAATTGAATCCAGAGATTTTTGTCCAATCAAGATTGTTTGTCAAAGTGTTACTTGATGGCGTTAACGTATGGAAGAGGTCGTGGGATGTCCGACCTTTTGACCTATCTAGGTATCGCCAAAGTGTTACTTGATGGCGTTAATATGGAAGAGGTCGGGATGTCCACCAAGGATCTTTTGACTATCCTGGTATGTCGACCAAAGTGTTACTTGACTTCTTACGTATGGAAGAGTCCGATCAAGTCCCTTGGGATTGATTATGCCCGATTGAGATATAGCGTGAGTTGTATATTTCTCAAGTGGGAGGATTAAATGAAGAAGAAACAAGCTTGTAAGAAAAAAGCTATAAATTCATTACTCTGATAAGTTCGGTGATACAATCATAAGATGATTTTAACACGGATATGAGTTTCAAGAGGAAATGATAACAACAACAACAAGTCTTTATCCCACTAAGTGGGATCGGCTACATGAAGAGGAAACGATAAACGAGACAAAATAAATGTTGCAATAATTATGTATAGGAATTCGATAATATTTTGGAGATTCTCGGTGTTCCAAGTTGAGGTAAAGTTTTTCCTCGGATCCTTGAGCTTGAATGTTCTCACGGCTTTACCATAGCTATAACCACATATGGGTCATCCCAAAGAGGTGAGAGTTTATTGCGTTGAGGGCTTTGCCTGCGGCTTGAGACAGGACCAAGTCACCCGGATATGGGGCGTGGTTTTACTCTTGTTGAAGTGAAGAGCTACCCTTTGGTGATAGGAAGCATCAGTAGGTATGTCACGAGTTTGGGAGTAAGTCCAAGTCTTTGTCGGAGTTTTTTTTATTACCATCATGATCGAATAATTGAACTCTTGGACTTGATATCTTGGTATAATAGCTTATGTGTGAAACACAAGTTATATGGTGTCTCACGGTCGGGGTTCATGATGTAGTGGCTAAAAAGAACAGCTCATCAACCATTGCCCCGACCTTCTCAAGACATATTTTTAGTCCTTTGAGTATAGTCATGTTGGTAGCCCCAGTCTGTCTGTTAGTTTGAGGATGTGCTACTGATGCGTATGCTGAATGTGAAGATCTTTGCAAAAGTAAAGATTTTCCAATAAATTGGGTTCCATTGTGATGATCTTTGGGAAGATCATCGATACTATATTTTCAAATAAATTATTTAGTATTTGCCTCCGTGATTTTAGCGAGTGGTTCGGCTTCCACCTATTTAGTGAAGTAGTTGACGGCTAAAATGATAAACTTTCGTTGTCCTGATGCTATGGAAAAGGCCCCATGATATCGATTCCTCACTGAGCAAAGGGCCACAGATTTTGAATGGATGAGAGCTTGGTATGCGGCATGTGAGAAAGGTTAGAGTACAACTGACAACTTGAACATTTTTTTATGAATTCCAAGGCATCTTGTTTCATCGTAGGCTAATAGAACCCTTGCCTTATAATTTTAAGAAGCGCCCTTCCTCTAGGTGTTCTCCACATATCCCAGTGAACCTCTCTTAATATGTCGACCTCAATGGTAGAGACATTTGAGGTATGGCGAAAAAAGCTTGTTTGTATAGTTCACCTCGATAATAAAGTTTGAAGCTTGTCTTGGAGATGAGTTTAGTTGGTCTTCATGAAGGGTCCTTCTTGTAGAAAAAAGGCAGGATGGGGTCCATCCACGAAGGTTCCTTTATCTCATTAATTGCTTGGATTACCCATGACCTTGGATACTTGGAAAATATATTTCTTCAACATGCCTTCTCTTAAATAGATTTCGTAGATGTAGCAAGCTTAGCGAGAGCGTCAGCTCGAGTATTCTTCTCTCGCCGTATGTGAATGATTTGATGTGTCTTGAAATGGGCAAGAAGAGACTTTACAAGTGGAGGTATTGTGGTGAGGATTATGAGTATTAAAGTTTCCCTCAACTTGGGAGAGGCTAGAGTGTGGATCACTAAGTCTTGAGCTTCCAGATCAAGCGTCTCAACCTGATGAGCCTCATATTCAACCATATTATTAGTTGCAAAATTTTTAAGTTACTCTAAGGTATTACTGGGGAAATAAGTAAGATTCCCGCACCAGCACCGATATTTCTTGAAGCTCCATCAACATAGAGGGTCCATTGAGGAGACAAAAGGCGTGTAACAGATAGCTTTTCTGGAGTTGGGGCAGTGCATTCCATTATAAAGTCTATGAGTACTTGAGACTTTATAGTAGGCCGAGGTAGAAAATTTATATCAAACTCTCTCAATTTTACAGACCATTTAATTAACCTCCCATATGCTTTTGGTTTTTGTAGGATGACCCTTAATGGTGTAAAACAATCGAGCAAGTATAAGCTTGGAAGTATGGACTAATTTTGCAGAAAAGTAAAGCCAGAGCCACCTTATCTGCAAGTGGATAACGACTTTCTATATTAGAGAGAATTTTACTGACGTAGTAAATTGGTTGTTGTATCCCATTTTCTTCTTGCACTAAAATTGAGCTTATCGCATGGGAAGAGACTGCGAGATATAAGTATAACATCTCTCCTTGAATAGACTTGGATAGTAGGGGTGGAGATGCTAAATACCCCCTTAGTTTCTCAAAAGCAGACTAACATTCATCAGTCTACTAAAAATTATTACTTTTAGTTCCCTTTAATATTTTAAAGAATGATAAGTATTTATCCCCAGAATGGGCTAGAAAGAGGGATAACACAACATGTCCATTCAAACGTTGAACTTTAATATTCATAGAGAGTCATATCTTTAGAGCTTTGATTTTCTGGTTGGCCTCTATCCCACGGTGTTACCATAAATCAAAAATTTTGACGTAACCCCAAAAGCATACTTTGGGTTAAGTCACATGTTATAACGAAGAAGATTAAAGCATATTTCTAAGAAATATAGATTCTTCCAAGCTTTTCACTAACATGTCATCCACATATACCTCCATTGTGCGGCCTAATGGGTCTTTAAAAACCTTATTCATAAGCCGTTGATAGGTAGTATCAGCATTTTTTAACCCAAATAGCATAACTTGGTAACAGTATAAACCTTTATATGTTTGAAATGCTGTAGCTTCTTCATCCGGGTCCATTTTATTTGATTGTAACGAGTAAGCATCCAAAAATTGAGCATTTGATCGAGACGCAAAGATCAACCAATTGATCAATTCGAGGAAGAGGAAAACTATCTTTCGCAAGCTTTGTTAGGTGTAATCAATACACATTCTCCATGTTCCTTTATTTTCTTAACCATGACAACATTTGCTAGCCATGTAGGTAATGTACCTCTCGTATGAAATCCGCCAAGCTTGTTAACTTCTTACTCAATAGCCTGGAGGCGATCATGTGCAAAATTTTGCTACTTCTGGATGATCGATTTGAATGTCGGATCAATCTTGAGGGAGTGCATGATCACATTGGGTCGACCGCATGTTCAACTCCAAGCGAAAGATGTCTTGATTTCAAGAAAGAAGTCTATATTTTTCCCTTTGTTCGAGAGAGAGATCCAACTTGTAATCGCTTGTAATGGTTGGTCATCCGATAATACAACAAAGCAAGTCTTCGATGGGGAAGCTTTCGGGTACTCTTCATCTCAAAAAAATTAAAATATTCGCGTCAAGGTAAGACATGGTTGAGCTTGTCAGGTAGCATGATGGCTTATTTATTGATTTTCACGACCACCCCAACTAAATGAGGTTAGAAATTTCATCTTGAGATGAGATACTGAAGTAACTGCACCAAAAATTGATTAGAGGGGCCTTCCAAAGATAGAGTTATATGTTGAATCTGACTTGATTACCATGAATTGGATTAAATGAGTCACTTATCGAGAAAATTTACCAAGGACAACAGGAAAGGTGATTGTCCCCTCTACTCGCACAAGGCAATGTGGAGTAAAACAAGACATCAACAGAACTCTCATTGTCAATCAAAATTCTTTTAACATTATAGCATGAGTCACCGATCCCTATGCTGATGACAAGTGGATCTTGATGAGGAACATAGACTTTTTCTAAGTCTGAGTCATTAAAAGTGATGGAATGATCAATATGAGTCTTCTTTAACTCTGGCTCTTCAGAGGTGGTAATGAGAACTTGATTAGATAGTATTGGTCCTCTGATTGTTTCAATTTCCCAATTATTTGATGATTATTTTGTTATTTTGTGATGATTGTCCCGGTTGCTTCCAGTTGGAGGTATGTTTGTTTGATTGATTGATTCTTCACAAATCGATGATATCCTTATTGAATGAGCCTCCCAATTTCTTCTTTGAGTTGTTTACATGCCTCAGTGGTATGTCCACGACTTCGATGGAAGTGACAGTATTGCTCCTGATTTCCTGAATTTGGTTTCAGTGGATGCGGTCACTTGATATTTTCTTCATCTCGAATAGCCAACAGGAGGTTGACACGAGACGTGATCAGCGGTGTGTATTCCTTTTCTGGTAGTGGTTCACGTCATTGATATGGGGGTCATGGAGGGAAATCACGGTTGCCTTGTTGCTACTTTTGATGGGATAGTTGGTCCGCATTCCCTGGGGCGCTCTTACGTTTTCCTGTAGATTGGTCAAATTATTTGCGATGGGCATTAATAGCCTCATCGGCAAAGATTTGTGCTTCCACAGGATGAACTAAGTCGGCATATGAGCGGACCATGTCTCACATTAGTGACGAGTAAAAAGGCCCTGGACAGAGTCCTCCAAGGAAAACTCCTCTTAATAGTTCGTGGTCTACCTGTGTATTTGGCAGCTTCTAAGGAGAACCTCGGAAGTATTCCTTAAGTGATTCACCCTCATTCGACAAATGGAGAGATGGAGGAATCTTTAATGATCCTCACAATGAACTATTCCACAAAATCTTGGCGAAGTTCACAAAGGTATGGATGGATCCCCTTGAAGGGAGAACCAAGCGAGCTTGCCCCTGAGGGTAACGGAAAGACGACAAAAAATGTGTCGAGCTCGTTGGATATGCATGATAGTCCTAATGGTCGATGTGTTCATGTGGTCATGTCATAGGAATCAATGCTCGTAAGCTTGAAACCCACGAGAATTGGATGTTGAAGAATAGCTTCAGCTAAAGGTGAGGATTCCTCATAGCCGCGGTGAGGGGGAAGATGATTTTTATCTTAAAGGTGAAATTCGTCTTGCATTAAGCGTCATAATTCTGCACGTATAACATGATGAGTGGAGTCAATAGGACAAGAATGTGTGCTACCAATAATTGGTGGATTAGGGTTGAGACGCGTGATGGATGAGTAGAACTAGTAGTGTCGGAGATCGATCACGGTCTCTACGAGAGGAACTTTAGTGTCAAGGATTAGCATTTTGACCTCCGCCAACGATCGATCTTGGGGAGATGTGTCAGGGGTAGTAGTTGTTGTGTTCCTCTAAAAGTCGGATCATCTCATTTTGAGACTCTTCCATCATTAACGATCTTCTAAAGAGATTCTATCGCCTTCACCGATAGTGGTCACTATCGTGGGGAGTGAGGCTTTTGTCCTTGGTTAAAAGATTGGTTTCAAGAGTGAAGGGAGTTGAGCGAGCTCGATTACTGGTTTATTAGCCATAACAAGGGTGTTCACAGAAATTATGATTGAAGGGCTAAATTCCCACTGACGACGCCAAATTGTTGCGTGCTAGAAAACCAGTTGTGGTAGAGTGAAAGTTTACGCCTTAGCCTTATTACAAAATCCAGCACACATAGAAGTATTTAAAGAGTGAACAAGAAAACTCTTTTACGTGGAAAAATCTCGAAAAGAGGAAAAAAATCACGGGGCTTAGCCCAGCAAAAATCTTCCACTATGTATCTATTTCAGAGTACAAAATTTTCCCGATAACGGGATTACAAAATTGTATATGAGAAGGGAACAACAACTATGTAGTCAATGCTCGAGTAATTGCTGCTTAGTGGTAAAATGGTGAACATCGATGGATATCGACCGACGAAAGTCGCATGATGGAGACCGGCAGATTGACAACGAGTATCGCCGGGCGTGGTGCGTGGTTGACGACCGAGTACGATTGGTACTTGGAGGATCTTCAAGCTTTAGAGCTCTCTCCTCTCTCTTGCTTGGGGTCCCTTCATAAGAGGAATGAGGGGCTATTTATAGAATGAAGGAGTGACGTCTTTGTAAATATATGCAAATTACGAACCATTCCACTTAATCGGACGGCTCAGATTGATTCCTTTGATCATTTGATGTATTTTAAGTATTTGAATGCTCAAATGAAATCGGAATTATGAGATCTTAGGCTTGTTAGATCCGCTCCAAGACGCCGATTTGACTATAAACACTCATGTTTAAGAGCTATTTATGGATTTAACCGATATCCCAAAGTTTCAAATGATATTTTTGATCACGCCAACTGATCAATTTGCTTTTGACATCAAGATTCATGTTTCGACTAGTAAAATTTTTAGTGTCATATCAAAAATAATGTAGAGTTAGTCCACCATCAATTTGATTTTTTTAAGGCACATTTTATTTTTAACAATTTAAATATAAATATAAATATATCCT
Organism: Cymbidium sinense; assembly: GCA_021442155.1. Taxonomy (NCBI): domain Eukaryota; kingdom Viridiplantae; phylum Streptophyta; class Magnoliopsida; order Asparagales; family Orchidaceae; genus Cymbidium; species Cymbidium sinense. The sequence goes on along the minus strand of CM038228.1, from coordinate 92,913,788 downwards.
CACTATATTTTTTTTCCTATTGTGAATCATTCATGCAACAATTTGATTAGTTGCAGAGAAAAAAAAAATTACATAAAATATATTAATACAATATTATTATTATTATTATTATTATTATTATGATAGGCCTCAAAATCATTAATTTTTCTTTGGCATAAGTGCAATATAAAATTTTCATATGTAAAATTAATGAAAACCTTATTTGTTACAATTATATCCAAAATTTTGCTCAAACCTTCATATCGTGTCGAGTTTGATCAGCGCAATAACAGCTCATAAATACAGAAATATTAGAAATAAAAAAAATTTAAATAGAAAGGAGCATTAACTTTGTATAATAATTTCTAAAGCAGATCGTATGCTACGGTTATTTGCATAATAATTTCTAAAGCGTTAAAGCCTTTGATAAAATATATTATAAAAAGAAATCAGACAGTTTGAATTTTATAAAAGTTAAAATTTATTTAATTGTATAAATTATTTAAATAATTTTAGGTGGGGGGAATTGAGTCAAAATTAAAAATAGTTGCGCTGGCAATATTTGGAAACAATATTAGAGTTCTTTAAGTGAAAATAGAGCTCGAATTGTGATTTAGTCAACTAAATTCGAATCAGAAAATATGTATATAACAAAAAAATTTTAAAAATCAATTTAAAATAGTGTTAATTTTAACAAAAAATGAATATAAAGATTAAAAAGTAATATAAATAAATATTTTATAAAAATGTTTATAATAATTTAAATTAACGCGAAAATACAAAAAAAAAAAAAAAGCACTAATATAAATTTCAAAAAAATATTTAACCCAATATAAGTGGAATACATTTACATTCAATTCAACGAATATTATTATCAATCCACCAATAATGTTTAATATCCAAATAAAAAAAAATATATAGCCGTAACGAGAAGGCCGGCATTATGGCTCCAGTTTTTTGTTTGGCCTCATTTAAAACATAACAATAATATATCAATTAAAAAAATTACACACGTTCTTATATATTTAATATCAAATACCTAAATTATTACATTTACTTATATAATATTATAACAATTAAATAATATCAATATATAATTTAAACTTATTTTAAAAAGAGCAAAATCGCTATAAAGATTAACGTTTTTCTAAAAATATAATCATTATAATTTAAATAAAAACATTTTAAAGAATAATAAATAAGTTAATTCATAATAATTATATTAATTCCATACAAATTTAATTTAATAATGAGTGATCAGAATTATATAAATAAATTTATTAAATTACAATAATATTCAATAATTTTAAGTGTTGTATGTGATTAACATCTTATAATTAAATAATTTATTATTTGTGAATCAAAATAAAAATTGTTCACACACATACTATATATATATATATATATATATATATATATATATATATATATAATTGACAGTCCTTCGACGAGAGGGGGCTCTCAATGAGCAGCCAATTGAAAACAATTCCGGCGACGATCGTGACAGCTTACCTCTCACCATCCCACCTTAAAATCCTCTTAACTTTCAAACTTAAAATAATATTAAATAATTATTTATTTGAATTTAAAAATATATCATATAATTCCTATATATTTATATACATAATATTAAAAATATATCATATAATTTTAGATAATAGTTATGTAAAGGGTAAATATCTTTTTTAGCAAACAGACGATAAAATAAGAAACTACTTAATATTCCAAATACAAAACGATACATGAACAGAAGTAATGTTATCTTCCCTATAGAAGAATCATTCTTCAACACTTCATCCTAATTGCTAATTGCTATATATATATGATCAAGAGAGAGGACGATACCGTCACCAGATGGTAAGAATAACTTCGCCGGTAGGAAGACTATTCCGATACCCTGTATAACTCCGGCGTGATCTCCGGTAGACATAATCCCGGGAAGATCGCCTGCGGATGAGAGTAGAAAGCCTAAGAAATTATGAGGAGGTAAAAGAAAAGGAGATCTCGGTTTCGGTCTTACGTCGAGCTGCCGTTGAACGATCCTGGCCCGTTTCTTCGGGACGGCGCGGCCGAGATCCGGTCAGTGCGAAGACGTCTTCATCGATCTCTTCACGAGTGAGCGAGACGGAGAACTTCTGTTGCTCCTTTTCCGAATCCTTGTGCCGCAGACGGATCGTCCTCTCGTTCCCGGAGCCTGCGCCGCTTCATTCCGCGAAGCCCTTTTGCTTCGGAGATTCCAGGGTATTGCCTCCGCCGCCGGGGTGGCTGAGGCCCGCACGGCCTCCGGCGATCCGGAGGCTGACGGATCGATAGGAGATACTACGTCGAGTTTCAATTTGTCGGCGACGTCCCGGAGATGACCCAGGAGTTTCTCCCGGAGTTTCTCGAGACCGCTGTCTTCGTTTCCGATGGCGATCTCAGGATCGTCGGCGGGAGGAAGGCGTCGCCGGTCATTCCGCAGCAGACTCGATCTGTGTTTTCCGGGGACAATCCCTCGGTTTCCATCATCGGCGTCACATCGTAGGAGGCGATGGTTCCCCCAAGGCTTCAAAACTGAAGACGGGAAATCGCGGTGGGTATGAGACTGTGACTTCCCCCCCGGAGTCGCCGTGGCTGCCATGCCGCCGACGGATTTCACCATGCGCAGGCGAGAGGAAGCTGAATAGATTTGAGAAACCCGACGGCGTCGTCGCCGACGGCCGGAGCGGCTCAGGGTTTTGATTTGCCGGCGCGAGAGAAATGAGGCTGCGATGGAAATTTCAGGTACAGTATACTTTTTACGGATAAATAATGGCGTTATATATTTTCTGTAGGCGGACAATTGGTAGGGGTATTTTGGGAATATCGTTAAAGTGGGATGCGCGCTTAGAGCTTTTAAGGAGGATATTCTATTTTGTGTCTCTTTAATAATTAAAGTATTAAATAATAAAAATAAATATAAAAGTACAAAAAAATACAGATAATCAATTAGTTAACGAACATTGTTATATCCCTGAGATCACAATTTTGAGTTAGATAAATTTATTCATCATATTATATTTCTAAATATTTATTTCTAAAATTAAAATTATTGAATTTTGACACATCCATCCAACTTTTAAAGATATTTAGAAAGTACCCTATCCTTTGTCTATCCATAAAAAAATATATATACAATCATTATTTATTCGTAAAAAATATTTTATACCTAAAATTTTCATTAATGATGTCAAGTTTCTTAAAACTATATCCGAGGAGAGGGAATCATCGCCTCCTTTGATGTACATCATCGAAAGAAATAGATTGGCTCAAAATCATAAATGCTTCAGGATGATGACGACTTCCTCTTGATGATAATCATAAAATCATCATCAAAATGAAGACATAAGTTTCGACGAACTGAAGAGGTGATTATTTCACCAAGAGTTAGAAAATGAAGAGGGGAAGTCGTAGTGATGATACAACTGTGATTTCTCCCCTGAGTAGTTGTGGCTATCTGGAAATCATAAACCGTTTGCCAAGGGATGACTGGCAATGGCTTCCTCTTAATGATAATCATGAAATCATCATCAAAATGAAGATATAAGTTTCGATGAACTGAGGAGGTGATGATTTTCCCGAGTTAGAAAATGAAGAGGGGAAGTCGTAGTGATGATACAAGTGTGATTTCTCCCCTAAGTCGTTGTGGCTACTACAACATTATTAGAGATTTTACCATATAAGTTAGAAAAAGTTGAATAGATTTGAGAACCTCGATAGCATCATTGATGATGACGGAGCGGGTAAAGATTTTAATTTATTAACCTGAGAGAAATAAGACTAATGAAAATTTTAGTTGTAGTATACTTTTTATGAATAAATAATGTTTATATATATATCCTATGAATAAGCGAGAAATAAGAGCAATTTTGAAATATCATTAAAAGATGAATGTGCACATAGAGCTTTCAAAATGAAAGAAAATTTATAACTAGAATATTATATTTTGTATCACAATCAGATTAATTTATTTTATTACATATTTTTAATTATCTCTTCATAAAATTGAATTATTAATTGATATAATTTTAATTTTGAAAATTAATTTAGATAAATTAATAAATATTTAGAAATATAATATAATGAATAAATTTATCTAATAATTTAATTATAGTATAAATTAATAATTTTTTTTAAAAAATAAATATAATTTATACAAATATATATATATATATATATATATATAAAGATAGCACGTCGGGTTTTTAAATGACGTGCCCATCGAAGGAAGCGATGGGAGTGGGCAGTTAGGACAGTTTAGTTATTTTTATCTGTTTCACCGGTTATCTGACCCAAAAAATGACCCTGATAGTAACCTGTTGGTGAGTTTTTGGGTGAAAACAGCAACCCTAAATAATCACTTAGGTTTCGTAACTTGGTTCGTCTCGTCTCGTTATTATTGTTGACGACAGCACGTGCCTCACACATGATCGGGGGTTTTTTAGTCTTTTTGGATGGCTGCAGAATGCCCTTTCTGTGAAAATCTCAGCCGCTCGATCTACAAGGTTGATGAGACGAAATTTTTCTCATAAATATAGATTAATATTTGAAATGACTAAAGCACCCTTTTATAAAATTCACATTTAAAATAATATGAAATTTATTTTGTACCTGACTATTAATTTAGCAAATTATTAAAGTGGTACGTTGGTCTCTATATTCCAATTTCCGTTCCTCCTTTTTTTATATTTAAAAACAAGGAAAAAAATTATAACATGTTATAATATTTTCTGATCAGAATTATATCTTAATAAATTTAAAAATTATCGAATTTATTTTAAAATAAATTCTACATATAATGAGTTTGTATTACTTTAATTTCAAAATAATAATAATAATTATAATTTTTATGAGAATATTTAAACTTAAGTTTTATTCTGAAAATAAATTTTTAAATATTTAAAATAAAATCTTTTATGTAGTAATTTACTATTAAAAATATTGTTGTTTTTGGCATGAAAGGTATTATAAATTGTCTCGTTGCATATATATATATATATATATATATATAGAGAGAGAGAGAGAGAGAGAGAGAGAGAGAGAGAGAGAGAGAGAGAGAGAGAGACACTAAAAATAATATTTTTAATAGTAAATTACATATTTTGATCTATTTTGTGCAACGATTTAGTTAATCATTAAATATTTATAGATAATAATAAGCATAATTGTCATTATTATATGTGGCATGTCTAAGACAATTTTGATGGTGACCAAAATTGCCATTAAATGGAGGAAAATAAGAATTGTAAAATATTCATAAAATTTGGCACCTAAAAAGAAGTGTTTTGATGGTGTCACCGAAAAAAAAATTAGGAGATTTACACTCATGCCACATAATTCTTGTATATTTACTTATCATAATTATATTTCTAACATTTTGCCTAATTATGAAAAAGTGTTTCATTTTTAAAAATATAATAATAATGATATTTTTGTCATATTAAAAATTTGACTTGTCATGTTTGTAAATATCAAATTTAGGTGTTAAATATAAAAAAATTATGAAGTATATATATATATATATATATATATATATATATATATATGTAAATGGTCAAAAAATTTTATTAAATTTTAATTGTACTAAATAATCTAAGTTTTTTTTTTTTGCTTGTATTGATTTAGGAGACTCTGAAAATGTTAGAGAGAAATATTTTGTTTATGAGCTTTTGCACTGTATATCCAAAAGACTAATAAAATGCTAAAAGTTGCTCTTTAATAAGCTAAAATGAACTATTTACAACTTTTTTAAAATATAATCTTAATTGTTATTTAAAAACCAATTATTTAATAATGAATGATAATGTTATGATGGTGGCTACTAAGCTAAGGAGTATCTGATAGACGAAGGAAACATATCAATTTGTATCACTTCATGTTGTGATTTTATTAGAGTTAATATATTTAAATTCTAATGGTGATTTACTTAATATACTCATGAACAATTTTGAAGATTATCATCAGAGTCAAGAAGAAACGATGCTGATAGGCTGTGCCGTAATCAGAATTTAAAAAAAGGAGTGACGATATCTAAGAGAATAATTAATGCATTATATAATATTAAGAGTTTAGTAAAATTTAAGTACTTTCCTCAGCCACCCCTAGTAGTCAAAAACTCGTTATGAATAAATGTTGTTTGTTAATAACGAGTGAACACTAACATTATTTTTCGATATATAACGAATATGAACAATCATTTGTTGATGTCGTGATTTAAATAAAAAAATTATATTATATTATTATTATTATTATTATTATTATTATTTATTACTATTATTATTATTATTATTATTATTATTATTATTATTATTATTATTATTAGTTTATTACTATTATTTATTACTATTATTATTATTATTATTATATATACATACTAACACATTTACATATCACAAATTAAAGCATGACTTAGTGGTTAACATTTTTGTTATACAAAAGATTGGCCCAGGTTTGAATTATCCCTCATATAAGGTTGTCAAAAAAACTCATTGTTCGAAAAATTTTAACGTTAACATAACAGAGACATTTCGATATATAAGCGAAACAGCGAACAAACAAAACAATTTCAAGAAAGAACACAACAAAAGTTATGCTCGCCAAGCTCGTTATACCTCTACCCCTAGTTCCACCACTAGGAATAGATTTCAATCATGATATCAAAATATTCTTCATTTCTAATGCAATACAACAACACTAATATTTCATAAATTTAATTTTAGTAACTATTAGATAAATTTTGGAAAGTCATTAGAAATTTTAATTTTAATTTTTAGTTAGGAAAATATGACTAATAATAATTATTTTTTTATTAACAATAATAAATGTTAAACTATTATTAGCTTTGATTTGTTTCAATTTGTTGTAAGAAAAGAACTTTGATTTTAATGAAATTAATCTGAGATGAGCTGGTTGCATGTGTTATTATATTAACAATTAGAGAAGAGGATTCAGAATTTATGGATTATTAGGTTAGGTTTTATAATTTTTTTTAAAGAAGATTTAGATATATTATAGTTATATGATAGGTAAGTAAATTTTTTTTTTTTGAAAATTTACATAAGATAATTCTTATATATTTACAAATATAATATCTAAATTTTGATATTTATAAATATATCACTTTTTTATGATTAAAATTATATATTTCATTTATAAAAATTAATTATGGTATTTTTTTTGATGTACTACTAAATATTGAATGCTATTTATATAAATGTTAAATTTTAAACATATTATATGTAAATAAATAAAAAATTGTGATCAATGTGTAAATTTCCCTATTTTGTTCTCTTGGTCGGATAGTGGAGACTTCTGATAGAGAAATTCATAAATTTATGATTTAATTGACATATTATCATAAATTTTAATATTTCTAGCATACAATCATGACCTATAGTTCATCAAATGAGTTCAAAAATCTTAGATCTCAAATGCAAAAATTAAATTATAATATTCTGATTAAAATGTAATTATAACATATTTAATTTTATTAAATTTAATAAAAAAATAAAGTTATTATATAAATAATTAATTAAAATTTATTGCATATTTTAAAAAATAAGAAGATTTAAATCAAATAACTTTTTTTTTACAAAAACATGAAATTCTGCTATAAAATACAAGCAATGAAATATGCAAAAAATTAGATTCGAATATTCTTATTAAAAATTGATTATAACAGATTTAAAGTTATAAAATTTATTTTTAAATAATTATGTTCACTAAATACTTAATGAAAATTTTACTATACATATCTTAAAATAAATTAAATGAACATAAATTTATGAAAGGTAATTACAAAAATATATGATTTAAATAGCATAAAATCTTAACAAAAGTAAATTCACCTCATAAAATACATGCAATCATATATGCGAAACATATAAATGACATATATGATTTCACATAAAATATTAATTAACAGAATTGAGTTGTTCAATATATATATATATATGTATATATGTATATATATGTATATATATATATATGTATATATATGTATATATATATATATTATTAAATATTACATATGTATGTACATATATACACATATATATGTATATATTATTATATATATAATATATATATACATATTATATACATATATATATACATATATATATATTATATACATATTATATATAATATATATATATACATATATATGTACATATATATATACATATATATGTACATATATATCTACATATATATGTACATATATCTACATATATATATACATATATGTACATATATATATATTGTCGCTGTTGAGAATTTTATTCCGAGATGCGAGATCTTCGTCAGTAGCCCAAAAATTATCCAACACACAAGCGTGATATGAACAGTTTATAATGGAAAACCTTAAGGAAAACCACGGCCTTGCGCCCAGAACTTTCACTATGTGTTCAAAGATACGCGCCCCGCTTCTCGTTAGTTCTGGAGAAGAAGGTGTTTCTGTGGGCAAAACAATATTCGTGTGTAATACAATATCGGTCAACTCCAACCCAAGGGAGAAGTTTCCCAAAAGCATGAACGGATCTTCGGGAGCAACCTCTTGATCTTCAGGAGAAAGGAGCTGCAACTGGTCTTTTTCTAGTCCTCTGGGGGCGATCTCCTAATGAAGCTCCGATTTTCACACGCGTGGCACCGGTGGTGGATCGTCAAGTCGACCGAGGTTAGCTCTCGGTCTTCAAATCGATTCGGTCCCTAGAGAATGAGGCTCTTTATAGTTTTGGGAGTGGCGTGCCTTGTAAATTGGTGGAAAACTCCAACCACTCCCATCGACGCCCGGCGATCCCCGATCGGACGGCGTATTTTGATGATCCGTGCCTTAATGATTGAAGTGATCTTGGATTCGATTCGCCTCTGAAAGCCGCCGACCGACTATAAATATGTCGCTTTGGTGACCATTGGCGGATCAGATCCATTTTCATGTACTTGATCCGAGTCGATTCGAGCTCGATTTAATTATGCTTGATATGTTCGCTCATCGAGACGGGCCGCTTGACGTAAGTTTAAAAATCGGTGATTGGGATCAATCAGAAAATGCCTTGAGATTCGCGGTTGATCGATTAATTTTCTCGAGGACGACCGCTCTATTTTTGGGTGACATTATCTCGCCATCCAAAAATATATGTCAAATCTTGAAAATAGCAAATTCTTCAATGAAATTTGAGAGTCCATCAACGCGATTTTGTGAGAACAGATCTTCATAAAGACAATATTATAACCGCGGAAGTCGATGCAGGCGCAAATATGTAAGTATGGCCAGATTTCGAGATTACGGATCGATCCGGAAGCAACAGAGCTCGCGGTCTGGCGCTCATGGGCGCTGGTGGCGGCCAATGGGGCGTGTGGCGCCACAAGACTCCGCCATACAAGGCGCGCTACTAATGGGTCATTCGGCTCACGGGTCAGATCTGACGCTGGCCGAACGGGCTACGCGCTGGTCGGCGCCGCTGGTCTGACGGTATCGAACACGGCTGGTCGCGGGCTGCCAGACGAATGGATGACCACGGTTCGCGTCGCTGGCCACCACTACGGTCGGCTATTGCGTCTGGCGGCAGTGCTTCACCAAGGGTATTCTGGGACCGGTTTGCAGCGACCCGGTGGATCCCATCTGGTTCACCGAACTGATGCGGGGCGGGCTACGGGCTGGCTGATGGGCGCGGCCACATGGCGAGCTGCTGGCTGGCTACATGGCTGGCGGCATGGTGCCTAGCTAGTGGGGAGCCCACGGGTCCAACGGTTTTGAGGCTGAGTTTGCTTTGAGCTTTTGCCCCTGGGGGTCTATAAAACCCCAAGTGGGAGAAGGCACATTTTTCTCATCTCCTCTTCTCCTCTAGAGTGCCCTCCCTGAGTTTGGGCACTCTTTGATCTCCTCTTCTCCTCTTAGCATACCTCCCCTGGTGGGAGTTTGGGCACTCTTTTTGGATCTCCTCTTCTCCTCTTAGAGTGCATAGCCCTCCCCCTGGTGGGAGTTTGGGCACTCTTTTTGGATCAACCTCTATCTCTTCATCTCCACCAAGCCAGAGTGCATAGCCCTCCCCCTGGTGGGAGTTTGGGCACTCTCTTTGGAATAATTTTCATCTCGAGATTGGTGTTTGTAGTGAGACTCTTTGAAAGAGACACGTCAGAACGAGGCACCAGGGAACCTTCTAAAATGGGAGGCGATCAAGGCGTATCGTATGGTTTATCCCTGCCGGACCGTCGTTAGGCGACAGGAGGCCGAATTTAAGATGCACCAGCGATGGTGGCCATAGGTGACGGGGACCTGCGAGGGTGGTCGGCGAGGATAACCAACGACGATGGTGGTGACCGGCGAGCGGCGACGTGGTTAGCTACCGACGGGGTGGGTCGCAACGCAACGAGACGGTAGCGACGGTATACAAGCGCCGATAGGAAGATTGTCGATGGTTACGGCATGGACCGGCACGGTATTCGACGCGGCGACCGGGCGCCGATAGTCGCTGCGATGACCGATAATGGTGATGACCGGGCGAAGATTGCCGCACCGTAGCCGGTGATGCGACGGGGATCTTTGACCTATCCGGTCCGTTGTCGAGTGTGACTCGGCGACGCTATGGAAGGGTCGAAAGGATCTTTGACCCCGGTTGTTTGTCGAGTGTTTGTCGATGACGCATGCGCGAGTAGGTATAAAGTTTTGACTATCCGGTTGTTTGTCGTGTGTTTGCTCGATGACGCGATTGAAGAGGTTGAATGAATCCGGAAGATTTTGACCTATCCGAGGTTGTTTGTCGAAGGACCACGACGTTAACCTATGGAAGAGGTCGAGTTAATCCGCTAAGGATTTTGACCTATCCGAGGTTGTTTGTCGAGCGCGACTCGGCGACGTTAACTGTATGGAAGAGGGTCGAATAATGCCAAGGATTTTGACCTATCCGAGGTTGTTATCGAGCGTACTGGCGATGTTAACGTTATGGAGAAAGTTGTGCGAATGAGATTGCCAACTATCCGGTTGTTTATCGAGCGCTACTGACGCAAACTTGCAGGTATATTTATGGCTCTCGTAACCTCTCGATCTATCCTTGGTATCGAGCGCACTGATGATGAACTTATGGAGAAAGTTGAAGCTATAGGATGCAACTTATCCGGTTGTTTATCGAGCGTTACTCACGATGTTAACTGTATGGAAGATCTCGAATCACGGGATTTTGACCTATCCGGAGGTTGTGACGGAGCGCATGACGATGTTAACCCGTTATGGAGAAAGTTGTGCGATGAGGATTGCCAACTTATCCAAGGTTGTTTATCGAGCTACTCGATGTTAACTCAGATGGAAGAAGTCGGGAAGTCCACCGACCTTGACCTATCCGGTTTTGGTTGCGGTAACCGCACGGCTATTATGGCGATGACCGGTGAAGGTTGCCAGATAACCGCCGAGATTGTCTTGATGGCGGCTGATGACCGGCGACGAAGTCGAGCGGTTACTACCGAGGGATCTTTGACCTATCCGGTGTTTGTCGAGTGTGTGCTCGATGACGCTGGAAGAGGTAATTGAATCCACAAGATTTTGACCTATCCGAGGTTGTTTCGAGCGCGACTGGCGACGTTAACCTGTATGGAAGAGGTCGAAAATCCGCTAGATTGACCTATCCGGTTGTTTGTCGAGCGACTCATGACGTTAACTGCATGGAAGAGGTCGAGAATCGCGATTTTGACCTATCCGAGGTTGTTTATGAGCCACTCGATGTTAACTGTTATGGAGAAAGTGCGCCTATGAGGATTGCCAACTTATCTGGTTGTATCGAGCGCTATCGACGACAAACTGCAGGTATATTTATAGAGGTTCTAACCTCTCGATCTATCAGGTATTGAGCGTTACTCGATGATGTTAACTGTTATGGAGAAAGTTGCGCCCATGAGGATTGCCAACTTATCCAAGGTTGTTTATCGAGCGTTACTCGATGACCTCAGTATGGAAGAGATCGAATTAATCCGAGGATTTTGACCTAGGTTGTGTATCGGAGCATTTACTCGATGATGTTAACTCGTTATGGAGAAAGTTGTGCGCCATGAAGATTGCCAACTTATCCAAGGTTGTTTATCGAGGCTACTCGAATGACGTTAACTGTATGGAAGAGATCAATTGAATCCGCCGGGATTTTGACCTATCCGAGGTTGTGTATCGGAGCGCCATGATGTTAACTGTTATGGAGAAAGTTGTAGGCGCCTATAGAAGATTGCCAACTTATCCAAGGTTTTATCGAGCGCTACTCGACGATGTTAACCTCATGGAAGAGATCGAATCAATCCGCCGAGGATTTTGACCTATCCAGGTTGTGTATCGAAGGCTTACTCGATGATGTTAACTGTTATGGAGAAAGTTGTAGCCTTAGGATTGCCAACTTATCCAAGGTTGTTTATCGAGGCTACTCGATGTTAACTCAGATGGAAGAGGTCGCGGGAAGTCCACTAGACCTTTTGACCTATCCGGTTGATTGTAGCTGCAGCATCCATGAAGCTCGATCGATGTCGATGTCGCATCAACTAGTTGGTCGACACGAAGGGGAAGCTATCTTTTGGGCTGCACGATCGCGGGGTCGATGCACATTCTCCAAGAACCGTTGGCCTTCTTGACTAACACTACGCTTAGCCAACCGTGGGTGGTAGACTTCGAATGAACTGACTTCCGTAAGTTTGGTGATTTCTTGTTCTGACCCGCAATCGCTCGGTGAAGGTTCTTTTCTTCAGATCACCGGCCAGGTTGAGTCAACTTTGAGGAGTGCGTAATGACTCCGTCAATGCCCGTAATATCCTGCAAAGATATCTTGATTTTACGCGTAAAATCTACGATTCGATTGACGTGACAAAGAACGATCCCACCTTCACCTTTCGCGATGGATCAACTTCAAGATAGAAGACAAATTACATCTTCAACCGGAGAAGCCCTTTGAGGCATCCTCATCTAGTCGAAGTTCTCGATGTTGAGGGTTACCGACGAAATGGTCTTTGCTTGATATAAAGACGCCAGGTTATTGATTCCCACTTACCATGCCGATGCCACCGGTGTCGGAATTTCATCTGAGGTACGATGTGATCGCCAATATGACCGGAGAGGTCTCCCAAATATTGCATTGACGCGACTCACTTGACTACAATAAATTGTATCAAGTGGTCATGCGGTTCGGGAAATTCTCCAAGAGTTACGGAAGACGATTGTCCCTTCCACTAATACCGATGATTATCAAATCCATACGGACCGCCGCTGGTTGAAGCTTCTCTTCTATACCCATGCTAAGGAAAGTGGAGTAAAAGAACATCAACCGAACTCCCATTGTCGATCAATATCCTTTAATATTGAAGCATGGATCACCGACCGCACGACAAGGGGATCTTGATGTGGGATGCTAAGCCCCTCTAGATCTAAATCATCAAAGGTGATAGAATGGTCAACCCGAGACTTCTTCTACCTCGCTCTTGAAGGGTGGCAATGAATATTTGGCTGATAACACCGCCCTCCACAATTGTTTCTATCTCTCACCGCCATTCTCCAGGCCCCTCAACATTTCTGACGAGGTTGGTTTTGTATAAAACGCCTAGATACCGACGATTAGTCTTTCAATCTCCTCCTTCGCTTGGTGGCACTCGGTGTGTGCACCGCGTGAAAGTGGCGTAATTCTCTTGATTTCCAATTCCGTGTTTTAAAGGTCGCCACTGACGCTATCCTCTTCCGAATTAGGATGTTCGCATGACGGTTGAGAGTCGATATTTCCTCTCTCGATTGAGTCATCCAGGTCGCCGAGGAGGTTTTGGGGAGGTTGTCGCTTCTCTTCTTTTCTAAGATGTTTGAACATCACCTTTGGGAACCTTCTTCCGCTTCGCCAGTGGTTCAAACTGCTGTCGATGAGCACCGATAGCTTGCCGGAGATTTGTGCCTCTATTCTATGGACCAGTCGATAGAATGGACCTCCGCATTAATGATGAATAAGTATCCCGCCGGAGTCCTCCGAGAAGCACGCCTCAAAAGTTCCGGATCTACTCGGATTCTTTCGCCGAGGAGAACCTCTGGAAGTATTCGAGGGACTCTCCATCGCTCCGGATTCGAGATGTGATGAATCTCGATGATTCTCTTGTTTGCCAGAACCGCTCTACAAAAAATCCGGCGAAGCTCTCCAAATGATCTGGACCCCAATGAGTGAATAGCCGCACGAGCCCGTCTGAGAGTCGCCGGGAATACCGACACAAGACGGTCATTTGCACGAATGTGCATGATCGTTTGAAAGTGATCGATATGCTCGCACGGACGTGCCATCGTGGGTCCATGCCGGGAAGCTTGAATCTCGCCTAATCGGTATGAGAGATGATCTCGCCAAGCGGGACGAAGTTTGGAAGAGGCGGAGAATGGATCATTCGATTCGGGAACTCTTCCGCACTGCCGTCAGTTCATCGCGATAAGTGACATGGAGTTTCACCGATACGAGGCCATTCTGTGGGGTGAGTAGAACGGCGGATCCGTAAGTTCAAAGATCCGGATGTGGTGCCAAGGGGTTCTCTACTTGTTGATCCGATTTCCTGCAATCATTCTCGTGAAGAAAATCGGATTATGCCGAGGCCGAAACCCGTGGCTCTTCCAGCGTTGGAACGCTTTTGCCGGTCCTCTCGCAGAGTCAAGAATTTCGCTCGGGAATCCTCCATCCTTGAACGCGATCTTCCAAAGAGGGGACCTCACCGGGACGTAAGTCTGCTATGTAAGTGTTGAGACTTGGCGCCTGATCCCGAGAATGAGGAGCGCTTGGAGCGAAACCCCGCTTACCAACCATATTGGAGATATAGCAATGGGGAACTTTTCCCACGACGCAAACTGCTATGCGAGAATTTTATTCTGCAGATCTTCGTCAGCCCAAAAATTATCCAACACACAAGGTGGGATATGAACACGTGGGTTATAATGTGGAAAACCCGCCGGAAAACCGGCCTTGCCCACCAGAACTTTCACTATGTGTTCAAAAGATACGTGTCCGCTTCGCTACTGAGAAGAAGGTGTTTACAGGGCGAAACAATATTCCGAGTGTAGAAAATACAATATCGGCCAACTCCAACCCAAGGGAGAAGTTTCCCAAAAGCGTAGAACGGATCTTCGGGAGCAACCTCTTGATCTTCGTGAGAAAGGAGCGAACCGGTCTTTTCTAGTCCTGGGGCGATCTCCTGGCAGCTCTCGATCTTCGTGCACCACTCTGGGGGTGATGCTGGGATCGCCACAAGGTCGACCGGAGGTTCTCGAGCTCTGTCTTCAAATCGGTCCCCTAAGGAGAGAATGAGGCTCTATTTATAGATTTTGGGAGTGGCGCCTTGTAAATTGGAAAACTCCAACCACTCCCATCGGACCGCCATCTCGACCGACGACATATTTTGATGATCCGGGTGCCTTAATGATGTCGAATTGGGTGATCTTGGATTCGTCGATTCGCCTTGACGAGCCGCCGACCGACTATAAATATGTCGCTTTGGTGACCATTTGATCGATCCATTTTCATGCTCGATACTGATCTCGATCGATTCGATTCTGACGACTATGATGTTTATGTTCGTCTCATCGAGGCCACTCGTAGTTTGTAACGGTGATTAGATCAAACATTTCAAAATGCCTGATTCGGCTGATCGATTAATTTTCCGGTGACGATCATATATATATATATATATATAGGGATAATTCAAATATATATTTTAAAAAATTTTGAATGTATTTTTAGTAGTATATAATACATGAAAAATCAAATGCCTGAGTCTAGTACTGACTAATATAGCGTTGAGTTGTTACCTTATCTATCTTTTTGATGTAAACTCACAAATCCTGGGATTATGACGCTTTCCTCTTAGTAACGAGCCACTATCTTCTCTGATTTATAAGTTGGGACCTCCATAACATAACGCTGAAGCACTATACAAAATAATAATAATAATAATAAAAAATAAATTAGGGGCTCGCTGCCCACCCTACATCCTTAATGAGCTCGAGCAAGAAAATTGAGGGTTTTTAAATATATATATATATATATATGTGATATATCAAAAAACTCTAATAAAAATGAATCTGACATCGAAAAGTAATCTTATTCTTAAAATTTTATCAAATACTTAAAATTAATAAAATGATATTATCCCTAAATAGATACTAAATATGGAGTTTATAAAAATCTTACGAGCCAAATATGACAAGCCTAAGATCTTGTAATTATGAATTTATTTGAGTATTCAAATACTTAAAATATCGACATCGAATAATCATTTTGAGCCATAAAATATGGATTTGCTTATATTAAAGAGGTGTCACTCATAATCATAAATAACCCTTCATTCTTCATGAGGAGAGCGCTAAGGGAGAGTGCAAGATCAATCTCAAAGATAATGTAGCCAACTGTTGGATCATCATCGACACCATTAGATCAACCACCATACTCCATTGCCGCCGTCAAGATCGACCGGCCGTAATCCACTATTGATCGCCGAAAATTATTTCGCTTCATTATTCGACTACCGTATTTTGACCACCACCGGCCATCGTTCCGGACGACCGATACATGGAATATCGTGACCATCGTTGAATACGGCCGCCATCTCATCATACATACCACCCAACAATCGAATCTTTCTATAGTTTTCATTGATCATCAAACTACCACTCAAGAGCTATTAGAATGAAGAAAACTTATTCTTGTATCATTCTCCAACTGAGAAAGGTAATAATTGTAGAAAGTGATATAGTTAAATTATTTATGTGCTAAGACATGGTTTTCCCTTTTGAGTTTTCCATATAAAATTTCGCCTCTCAAATGTTTTGCTGTGAATTTTAAAATGCAATATATCAATTTCATTTACGACTGAATTTTTTTTTTTGCACGCAATATATATATATATATATATATATATATATATATATATATATATATATATATATATATATATATATATATATATATATATATATATATATATATATATAGATATATATATATAATTCGTTTAAAATGATTATAGTCATAGACTTAATGAAGATAAGAATGACGCTACTCAGAGTAATAATGGTTAAAAAGACAAAGAAATTGTTGTGAATGCATCTATGTTTCAATATTAAAAAAATTATTTTTTTAAGCATATAAATTATAATTCATCACTCATTAAAAAATTTTGTAGTAAACAAGGGACGAGCTGCCATACATTAATTTTTAAGAATTTGCTGCTCAAATTACACTTTTGCTCATTCCTCACTAAGAAAATATCCAACTTAGTTTTTTTAATCTCAATAAATTAACCAATTAATTAAAATAAAACCCATAATTTTTATCTTCTTATCTATTATATTTTTTTCCTTTATAAATATGATGATATTACTATATTTATGTGTTAATAATAATAATTATTATTTAAGTATTTAACTATTTAAAGATTGCTCATTCTGAAAAAAATAAAGAGTTAGCTCTGTCCCTTGTTGTAATTGTGCTTAAAATATTTATTGATTCAAAAAATATAAAAGAATATTTATAAATCAACTACCTAAAATATATACATTTAGAAAGGGTGACGAAAGAATTAAGTTCGGCTTGAAATATGTAAAGAGAAGGGTTAATTTTTAAACTAGGCCAGTTTAAAATGTTAATTATGTGATTAGGCACGATAAAAAAAAATTTAATAGTTTATAGTGGGCGACAAGGCCATTGCCATCGCCTATGATCATCCATTAATAATTTTAAAAAAAAATATTTATATATTTTATGGTCGCATTTTTCGCAGATGTCGATTTGGGAGTGCTTGTATCGTTGGAAAGATAATAAAAAATCCTACAACTTTTATGTACACCACTTGATTTTAATCTCGTCCGGTGAGATGCATTTTACAAATGTGCTAATTCGAAGTTACAAAAAAACTTAGATATGAGTTTGAATCTTTATGCAATTCTCATGAATCTCAACTCTTAGATTTGATTTAATCAAAATATTCAAATAATATAATACTGGAATAATACAATAAAAAGGTACATGAATGACTAAGAGATCAAATATAAAATAACATATAATACAATCCACAATCTTCGAGATGCAATCGATCACGCTGAGTGTAATGTGCTATGGTCGCCATGGCCGACGCGATGATGTTGCCGATGGTCCTCCTCTTCTTTCAGCCGACGTTGCTAATAATTTAAGTCAGAATATAAGGTATATGAGCGTTACTTAATACCTCGGTACAGCATGGTAGGTCATATGGAATGGTGGTGGTCCATATGTCTACCGGATGCGGTGCCATGGTGCATCCGACCACATTGCCCGATATGAATCTGGCAGAGAATGCGTAGACTACCCCACCACCGGTGTCGAGATGGCCCCACATCCATCGAGGAATGTACGCGATGATGCGAGTTTGGTGTTCAGATCCCCGATCCAAAGGTCGATATATACATGTTCAAGTCCACGAGCTCTTCATATTGTGAAAGATCTTCAACTTATCTTCATCTCTAAAATAGTGGAATATTCTTTCCGCCTTCAAGATGCTGCAGAAGATTTAGATCGATTTCGTTGTAGAAAAACAAATTAAAATACTTTGCATACACCATTATCAAACGCTCCTGCTCGGGGTAATATGTGTCGGAGGTACTACATTGAGCATGTAAAGTGATGCCCATGAACGATACCATCACATATACCGATTGTTGACATGATCATGCCAATGAATCAGCCCCGTGATAGTCGAGGTCGTCTCTGCTACTGTGCAATGAAGGAGTGGTGGGGTGTACCCAATCAGCATTAGCCTTTTCCTGTCATGGACCCATCTGAATATGATGGATCTATCGGTGCGACATCGGTGGAAGGAGGAATGCCAAGCTAAACACACCATCGAGGGTAAGTACCACTCCCTCTTCCAACATATCGGTGGTACTCTAGCAGCCATATCTGCTCCCACAGAACATATATCCAGCGGCCCATGCGGTTGATGTCCATATGGCTCCCAGATGACCTGCACATACAGCATAAATTATTCTTTCAGTTTCTATCATAGTAAAGAATTTGCGAAATAAGATTACATCAATTCAGCTCACCTGACTCTGAAGAAGTCCGTCCAGCTCATCCCTGTACACTCTGAGATTGCCTAATGGCATTTCCCGAACAAGTTGGGATGAGGAAGAAGAAGAATTCAAGACTGCTGCTTTCCTGAAAAAATGGAGATAATCAGGAAAGGGAAGGCGGAGGCGGTGGCGGTGCGCCAGCCAGACGCGGCAGCCGGCGAACGCCCCTTCCTCAATCCTCACCATCGTCGGTAGCGTTTCTCCGATCAAGTTCCGAGAGATGCCTCGTTCGATTGATCGATTTGGGGATAATGGATGGAGAAAGCGTCGCCTTTACCTTTTCTTCCTCATACCCCTTCTTCTCTTTACATCCTACCAAGCCGTACTGTCGCTTTCATGCTCTACCTCTTCCCTTTTTTCATTTATTTATTTTCTCTTTTTTTGTTTTTTAAATCAATAGATACTTTTAAATAGATTTACAACTTTTTTTTTAATAATGAGTGGTGAATTATGATAACTATGACTAAAAAATAATTTTATTATATTTAATCATAGATTCATTCACAACAATTTGTTATTTTTTTAACCATTATAGTCTACATGGCAAGTATTTTAAACAAAAAAAAATGTAAAGTGAGCGATAACTTTAAAATGAATTACAACTCGATAAAGCTTTGATTCTATATCTTCTATTAATTTGCATATTTATCATTATCATTTGATTGGTTTGCTCTCTACTCCTCATGTCCATCAACAACGTTTAATTCTTATTATTTGGATCAAATATATGTCAAAATTTGATTGTATTCATTAAAAATTTCTTAATCATACAAACAACATAATTATATAAACTCATAAACCCAAGATCTTGAACAAAATGATTTCCACAAAAAACTTAAATTAATAAATAAATCACATACATTGATTTGTCATGAGTTTTTTAATTTGTGAAACTAGGGTTTCTCTTCTTTCACCCAAAATTTTTTTATGTAATCATCTTAATGGAGAGACACTTACACATTAAAGGGTAGGAAGAGGACCGATAGTTTCTCTATGAAGAGACACTTTATTTGAACAAATGGTTCATTAAAGATCGATCAAAGTCTCTCTTGACCAATGAGATTTAAGTATATAATTAATTATTAAATAATAAACTGAATAATATTTAATATGGGTCACACTTCAGAATTAATTAATCGATCCCTGCTATAGTCATTCGCATAAAGATTAAGCTAAGTCTATTTGATCTCTCCCAAGTATCATAAAAAGACTTTTGTTCATTGATGCTAGTAGCAATAATAGCAACGGGCTGATTATTAAGGAGTGCTAAATCAAGATTCAAGACACCAAAATGAAACTGAATTTGTTCACTCCATTCATTAAAATTAAGCCAATTGAATTTTATAATAGGCGAAACTTGCGAATGAAGAGTAACAAAAGTAGATGTTGCAAAATATTAAATGTTCACATATTAATGTTTGAGTTATAAACACAAACACTTAAAAAAAATAGATTTAGATAACATTCATATAATCACAAAAATGCATATTGAAGTTCTCCTTTGGGTGATACTACAATATGCAATAATAAATATAATTGATGCTTATTATCAACTTCTCATAATTGACAATTATACATACTTTAATTAAATATGTTTGCTATCTTTGGATATGCTAAACATATCTAGCCAAGTATATAAATTAACCACAATTATATTCATGATTAGAAATCGACTAATCAACCTTTGGGCGATCCTTAAATAATTTATAATCATTGAACTTTAATTACTCATGATAAATTTATAAAAGTTCATTATGTCATTTCATTATTAGCATCACATGCTCATGAGTAATTAAATAAATTTAATTTGACATTTACAAAAACTTTCTAATTTGTTCACTTTGGTGATTAACAAATTATGCTTGATGTAAATATCAAATTAAATAATGATAATAATAAATATTTCAATTGAATGAAATAAAAAAAAAGTGTAATAATTAGTTTAAATTTAATTTATCCTTTTATGTTATATATATTTATACATATATATAACTTCACATAAGTAAATCCAAATTCAATAATATTCCCATCAAATATATAGGCATCTATAAATATAATAATGCTTAATCTTCTTGCTGTTATTTAACAGATGTAAAATCTAAATAACTATTCAGTCAATTGAATCTATAATTAACATCAATTATATAACAACAAGCAAGTATTTTTATTCTAATTTGCATACATAATACCTTAAATCAGAATTAATTACATAATTCTAACAATATATCTCTCAATAATCTTTTGATATCATCTATGCTAGGCTCTTAGACTTGAATTGAAAATTTCTTAAAATTAGACGTGGTAGTAACTACTTTCTTGCATGGACAATCACTAGTAGTATTATATTTTTCTCTATATCAATTCCAAAAAAACATATTATGAGAAAAAGCCCTTTGAGATTAAGGATGCATTTAGCGTGATGATGGCGATGCGATGCGGTGCCGCACCGCATCGCAATGTTGTTTGGGGCACTGTGATCCACCTGGGTTTTGAAAAATCTGCGACCAGAAATCTACATTTTCTAACCTGACCTTACTCACTATGATGATGGCCAGAAAGCTACGGTTTGACACTTACAAAAAAAAAAGATTATATGGCCCACCATAGCTTTCTAAACAATAGATTTTTTTGCAAACACCTCAACTATTATTTTTTCAAATAGTTGCAATAATTCCAAACATACCCTAAGTGATCCTTGACTTCTTTCACTGAATAGAAGTATCTATTTAATGCATAATCTACATGGACATAAAATTCTTTCAAATATTGTTTGCACTAACTTGAGAACTCCAAAAAATTTTATACTCCATTAATGTATTTGCAACTCAATTTTAGTTTAGCCATTCAAGGCTTAACAATTTAAGTCAATACCTTAAATTATTAGTTAAGACATGTTAGCCAAAAAAATTAAAGCAATATATTAACTTTTAGACTTCAAATAATAATCTTATTGAATTTATTGGGGGATATGAGCCATCAAAAGGAATATTTCATTGTTGTGAAATTCTATGGTTGATTTGAACTACAATCGATTTATTTAAGTACTTAGCATGCTCAACAAGGCTAGCATCGATGGCAATAATACTTTGATCTACACCCAATCACATGAATTTTGGGTTTCCACTAAAATATGACTTTAAAAAAATTCAAATCAGCCTACATCAGCTAAATAAAACTAATTGTTAAGTAATTATAAATTAATTAATTAGCAACTATGTTTAAGCATGTAACTTTAATCAGTTAATATTATGTACTAAAATGGAAATTTTGAATCATAAATCCTACAACAAAGCTTTAACATTAATTAATCATTAGATATTTATAAAATTATTTAATTTTAGTAACTTTATAGTTTGCTAATTAAACAATACTTATTAAATATCTACATTATTATTTTTAATTAAGTTATGTTAACTGACTATATTCTTAGTTTTACGCTTCAATTGTTATAACTTTTTGATTATCTGAGAATAAAAAAATATACTTTTTTCATTTAGGTTTTGCTACAGAGAATCAGTGCTGAAGATCACCAAACAAAACAATTTAAAGTTTTGATCTTAGCCAATTAACCAGCCCTCGCAAAGCGTCATTTGTAAGTTTCATTGGCTTTCAGAATATTACTTCAGAATATTTTTACTTTTTAACACTTGTTGTAAAGAAGTTGGTAACCCTAATTGCGCTTAACTGTACGTTAAGTGTTTACTGTCATCTACAGATCTTCAAAGAGAAATCTGAGGACATGGCAGAATTGGAGAATCTGTTGCTCCAAGCCGCAGGTCCAACTGGCGCATTAGCAAGGATGAACAGATCCCATGTCCATTCAAGATGGCGATAAGAAGTTTCTGCTACCGAATCAAAAGGGGATCATTCTCATAACTCTATGTTCGCTAAGATGAAACTCTCTGGTTCAAGAATCCATCCAAACAAGAGTCTTAGAGGCCCTCCAGAGAAAGACAAGATGAGAAGAAGGTTGGAAAATGGTAATCACAACTAGTTTAGTGGTTATTTCTACGTAGATAAGGCAGATAAGGAAGTGCTGAGTAAGAAAGGAAGTGCTGAGTAAGATGCCTGAGTTGGATCAAGAGACTATTTTGGCAGCTAGGTCATGTTTTAACATGAGCTTAATTAAACAAATCAGTAGCATGCGTAGCAACCAAACAACGGCCTAAATAAGTTACAAGGTCATGTTATTGAGGGCATTTGCCCAATATATAAAACCCCAAAAAAGTTACAGCAAGATTATAAAAGGCCCAAAGAACTAGCAACGTGTGAAAGACAAAAAAAATTAAAATAAAAAAATAAAAATAAAAATAAGAGAGAGAAAAAACACTTGTTAAAATAAAAATACAAGAAAATCAACTGAATAAAAGAGAACATCGATCAAAGCTGAACCTATGTAGGACTCAGAGTGACCAAGAGATCATGAAGATGCCGCCATTAGACAAAAGTTCCTCCTAAGTTGCATAAGCCTTCCAGAGAGAGAGAGAGAGAAGAGGAATTAAGCATATACTAGAAAACAAGGATGAATCAAGTCGATGCTTCAAGTGGACAAAACAACTCCCAGGTTGCTATTTGCCATCCAATATGAGAGAAATAGGAGCTCCAACGGCTAGATTTTTAAACTAGGCTTAATTAAAAAATTAATAATTACACAAAACTAAATAAATAAAATAGGTCTAGTTGTTCAACGGTGATGCACATGTGGTATCCATTATTAACGCGCTGAGCGATTGACACTTCTTAAATCGCCATTGACCAAGTATTATTTGATGTCTTCGAATGCATGCGGGCACTTAGTCATCCCACTTGAATTTAGCATCCTTTTTGACAAGTGCTAAGAAGGGATTGCATCTCTCAAATAAGATTGAGATAAAGCATCTTAGATACGCCAACTGTCCTTGAAAGGATTTGAGTTGAGTTAAACTCTTAAGAGGTGGCATTTCTAAGATAGCTTTAATCTTTTCAAGAGACTGTTCTCCCGATCCTTCCTCCCGACCCCGTGCTCCCGAGATTTTCTGCTGCTCCCGAGACGTTCGCCAACCGACACCACCGCTGCCGCCGACGCCATCACTACTGCCGCCGCTGCCGCTGATTATGCTGCTATCCAATCTAGATTTTAGAATTGATCTCAACTTTTTGAGGTATTTTTTGTAACTGTAAAGTTTGAAGTTCATTTCAATTGTCATTGTCAAGTGATTAGATGTGTTTTATTAGTTTATATATGTGATTAATGAATTTATATGCTAGATCTATCAGATTGTATGCTACGTTTGTATTTTTAAGTCTTTAGATCTATATGTATGATTAGTGAATTTAGATGTATTTTTAAGCTCCTCATGACCATATTACTTGAATTATAAGATGCATTTGGTTGAAAATGGTTATCAAGGTTTGATTGTTCGCATGAATGTGAGCAATTTGATTGTCCTTTTTATTCTTGGTTTGCCTGCACAATAATCATTAATTTAAATCAACAATGAATTGGTTTAAAAATATGGTTTATTTAATCCTTATTGGTATCAAGGGTGAAACATAATTCAGTCAAGGTTGAAATTCTGTTAGATACTTCTTTTGCTTTAATAGAACTGAATGGTCCAACAAAATACCAATAACTACAACATTATGTGAAATATTTCTGTTGGTTTATTTCTTAAACTTGATTATTGTTTCTCCAAAAGGTCGATTATCTTTCTATAATAGGAATATTTGTTTTTATAGATTGAATATTAAAAATTTCTCTAGAAAATAATTTATTTTTATGTTGTTTGGGATCTTTTTATGCATGTTTGCTTGCACTTATTTTAATCATTGAGTTATTCTATTAAATTTAAATTTGAATGGTTCTTTGGAGTGTCACTTTTCCTTGTATGTTCAATTGCTTATTTGTTGGTATGTGATTTATTAAGTCTTTTAACCCTAGATTTTTAAATGATTGTTATTTGTGATTGTTGAATGTTTAAGTGTAAATTGTTAGTTTAAATGTTTGATTAGTAGGTTTAGATGCTAGATGTAGGTTAGTTAGATGTTTGAGATTTTGGGTAAAATATATATCTTTTAAAGTGGATGTGTGTTTAGATCTAGGATGTGTGTTTAAATATTTTTCTAAAGTTTAGAGTGGATCCATTTGTTTTTTGAGGTATTTTTGCCACCTTAATTTCTTAAGTTAATGTTATTTGTGATTGGTAAGTGATTAGGTGTAAATAGTTAGTTTAAATTGTTGATTCATTTACTGTTATTTTAAAATGAATTAAATTTATTCTTTATCAAGGTGAGATAAGGGATTGTCCTGTTGTGTTCGTTAAAAATGAGTTCAGATATTATTTGTATAGTTCTATATTATGATAGTGAACTGATTGTAAGTGATGATTTTATTCCTACTTATAATGGTGAGAAAAATCGCCCAATACAAATCCCAAGGCGGATTAACTTCATGGACAGAGCATGAGGTCATTGAAGTTAGATCCAGTAAAGTTCTCTGTTAGTTTACTAGGCCGTTTCCTATTGGTGTTGGATTTATTAGATCTCACATTACCGATGATGAAGTATATGAGTTTATAATCAACGTAGCATGCACTCAACCTGTAGTAGTTTATGTTAAAATTGATGAAATGTCAAATGAAGAAAGAGAGGTAATACTGAGGAGTGTCAAAGAGCTCCAATTGTTACTTAATACATCACACCAGCATCTCAACTATCCACTCAAGTGGAAGCATATGGATCTGCACCATCAGAACATGTCTATTTTGCTGGGACAAGTTCTGATTTTATGGGTGACCCTCAAGATGATCCCATAAATTCACTATTTTTTTTTTTGAAGATGAGGTATGAAACTATGCCTACTACTGTAACAAGCGGTGATACTATTGATGATGATGATAGTGATGCAGAGCGGGCTACTTTATTGACCACAAAACCATCTATCAGGGTTGGAGACCTACTTAGAGAATATTCAGTTAGAATAAATCATACTGAAGAACACTTATTATCTAACAATGAATATATGCATTATGGTCAAACAGCTAGAGAATGGGATGAGGAGCTGACATTTAATGGGCCATCAGATGAGTTAGCATTTGAAGAAGAAAATAGCCTTCTAGATGAAGTGCTGGAAGGTATGTGCTTTTATGATAAAAAGTAGCTTCACTTCACTCTTCAAGGGTGGACCATCTTGTAAAATGTTGAATTTCGATCTATGCTTTAAACAAAATAAAGTTCACTGTACTGTGCATGTATCATGCTCACCCAACTACACCTTGTAAGTGGTGATTCATGCAAGCTCAAGAAGGAGATTGGGTGGTGCATGGAGGATTGACAAGACCTCACACATGCGTATTCTGCTCAATGTTAGACAAGCAATGCACATCTCGCTTTATCAATTATTTCATTCAACCTACTATTGGCCAAATTTGAATCCCAGAAATCATGAGAATCAGATCGAGTCTAAATTTAATATATCACATGAAGGCTGGATGCGGCAAAGGAATGTAATTTTGGAAGTTGGGAGGAAACTTATCGATCCTTAGAGAAATTTATGTGTTTATTTAGTTCTTAAGATCTATATATCGAGTGCAATAGAATCAAAGATTATAAAGATTTTGTGCTTCGAGCCTCAGATCATTATCCAATTTTATGTCTTGATAAGACATTCCTCCTTGGTAAGTATAGGGGAGCCAATGCTAGCTTGGGATTAATTTATTTTCATTGGCCTTTACATTTATTGAATGAATGTTGATGGGTTTAGTTTTTAAAGACACTGCATGACTTAATCTCACTGGTCTCTACAAGAGCTGACCTTTATATCATGTTTGATAGGCATGCAGGTCTTGCGCGTCACTGTGGAAAAATATTCCCTTGGGCTGCACATCGCTTTTGCCTCTACCATATGAGAGAGAATTTCAAGAAAGCTGTTAGACAACTTGGAATAGGGGATATAAATTTTATATGCCAGAAAATGTATGTAGCAGGTAATACTGATGATATCCGAATTTTCAAAAGGTATATGTCTAATATTAAGAACATTAAGTAGGAGGCTTATGATTAGTTGGTTTCAAGGGATGTGCTATGGTTTTAACCCATGAAGGTGGCTATGTGACACAATAACCACAAATGCTGAATGCTTTAATGAATGGTAGCTCAATTCGTGCACTAATTACTATTATTTACTTTAATATAATCTTCATTTTTATGAAGTACCTTGAAACAATAACAAATCTAGCCAGCCAACATGACTCTATCTTCTCTCCACGCTGTTAACAACTCTGAGTAATGAACATGAGGTAAGGAAAGCCCACAGATAAATATTAATGAGTACCAGATGTTTGATAGGTCCAGAACCTATAAGATTGAGTCAAAATAATGATTGCAAGTGTACCTGCAGATAACCTCAAGCTTACATCTCCTGTTCTCATGTAATTTTTGTGTTGGGACAGCGACATCATGTGCAACATGCCTCTGTCTGTTATACTTTACAGTTTTATAATAACACTTGCCTATTATCCTTGTTTAAAAATGGTTGCATTCTTACTACTAGCACATTTACTTCTCTTATATGAATGTAATCAATATGAAGAATTATCTCCAAAAAATAAGAGTAATGGGCTAGCAACACCTGTTTATATGTCATGTCTCTTAAAAACTTGTTAATCGCACTTAATTAACAATGTTTGTTTAGCGTGAGTTATTTGTGCATTTCATTATTGTTCATTTTGCAAAAAATACTACGTATCGGGCCAAAATCGTAAATTTAAACCAACATAAAAGTTGTAGAAAATTTTGTTATGATTCCAACGATACTAAGTTCGCTCGATTTCGATATCGTATGACTCCGATACACATAAAATACAAAAGATGCTCCAAAGTTTAAGCTCGGCACAGTAGTTTTGCACGCATTCTCAAAAATTGCTGCATATCGGACCAAAATTGTAAATTTTGACCAACATGAAAGTTGTAGAAAATTTTGTTACAATTCTAATGATATCAAGTTTGCTTGATTCTAACGTATGACTCGATACAATAAAATACGACAAATTTTTCAAAATTTCAGTATAGGATTCAAAAAACCGCTATGTATCGCCAATGTAAATTTTAACCAACATGAAAGTTATAGAAAATTTTATTATGATTCCAACGATACTAAGTTCATTTCAATTTGACACAAAATACTACTTTTAAAATAAATAAAAAAAAATAAGTCGTCCTGAACGACGATTAATGATTTAGACGTTAGTCGTCAATTCAACGGATGACTAGGCCTATTTTGTTAATTTTTTTGTGCTTAAATTGTTAATTGAGATTAGCATTAAGTCTAATTTAAAAATTTTGCCTAAAAATTTTTGGAAGTAAACAAGGGAAAAGCTACCATACATTAATTTTAAGAATTTGCTCCTCAAATTACAATTTTGCCCATTTCTCACTAAGAAAATATCCAACTTAATTTTTTTATCTCAATAAATTAACCAATTAATTAAAATAAAACTCATAATTTTTACCTTCTTATCTATTTATATTTTCCTTTTATAAATATGATGATATTATCTTACTAATTATTTATTTTTTTAGACTTATTAATTATATATATATATATATATATATATATATATATATATATATATATATATATATATATATATATATATATATATATATATATATCTAAATAATAATTATATATATATTAATAATAATTATTATTATTTAATTATTTTACTATTTAAAGAATACTCATCTTGAAAAAAAATTAAAGAGTTACTTCTTCCCTTTAAAAGGCAAGAGGTAGACGACGAAAGAAATAAGTTCGGCTTGAAATATGTAAAGAAGTTTCTGCATATGTTATTTATGAATAATTTGATTAATAGAAAATTACAATTTAAAATTTATAATTTAAATTTTAATGAAAATAGATAAAAAAATAGATAGTATTAACTAAATACATATATAATCAGAAATTACTAAAGAATCAGTTAATTTAAAAAATTAAATAAAAATTAAATGGCTTTTATATTAAAAATAATAATAATAAGTAAGAACTCAACTACATTCATATAAACAACTTGAGATTTAATTTACAAAAAAAATTACTTAAATAGAATCAAAGGATTTAGTTGTATGTGTAGTTGAGTTGGCTCATGTGGATAAAAATTTTAAGATTAATATTTAAATTTTATTGTTAGATTTACATATATTTTAAGTTTTTAGCATATGTTATTTATAGATATTTAAAAAAAATTTTTTTGTTAAATTTTGTTTATTTATTTTTTGGTTAGTGTGTGTATTTGTGATTCGGTAAGCTAAGCCTGAGATTATTGTGGCCTGGTAACAGAAACTCTTTGAAACCGGATCGGCCGAAGATGGAAAACAAACCGCCATTTTTCCGGGCTGAACTAGGCCACTAGGGGAAATGGTCATTTAAGCGCCATCTGGATTATTATTATTATTATTATTATTATTATTTTAAAAATACCACTGAGATAAATTAAATATCACAAGATTAATATATATATATACACTAAAATTATAGCCACTGATTGAAAATTTAACAATATGTATATTAAATTAATTTAAATAAACATCTGGTATTTATAATGATGTTTTTATAAGAATCAATAGAATGAAATGATTTATTAGTGGCAAATACAAAAATGTATGGGGGAGAAAGAAAAATTAATTTTAAAAAAAATTGCTTCTTGTAAATAGCAAAAATATGAATGGAATTCCGCAATTTATGTAATCTTATAATAAATTATTAGTTTAAATATCGCACATTAACCATTTCCACTAGTTCAAGCCGATCGAAAGGCCGGGTTTCTTTCCATGCTCAACCGGCCCGGTTCAAACAAATTTCTGTTACTGGACCGTGAAAATCTCAGATCCTATTTTACCGAATCTTTGTATACTGTTCCAAACACACAAAAATAAAACAAAATAAAATGAAATGAGATAAAGTTGGACGCCTATATAGTTTCCTTCTATCTCCAATAGCTCTCACCCAACATTCATCACGTCCCTTTCCATTGCTCAATCGTTCTCTGTCGCCGGTGACACCCGACGACTCAATTAGTCGCTCTTTCCGGTGATCGGTGAGTTTACGCAATTCTGCAAATCCTTTAGTGCCCGCGTGACGTCCTTCTCGCCGGCAAATAAAATTTCCTTCCGACACTGCCGCCGTTCTCCGGAGTTTTTTTTTTTATTTTATACTACATTTTCACTTGATCGGGAAGGTTTAAGTGATCGGCACCGACGGGATTAGAGGTGAGGTAGCGGTTGGTGAAGAAAGATTTCAACTCCACGGTTTAGGTATGTATATATATATATATACTTCTGTTTTCTCCTTTTCTGCCTTTTTCTTCTTCAAATGTATTTGACCTGTTAATGGAAACAGTAGGATTATGATAAATCAGTTTAATGGTAATCCTAATTGTGTTCAACTGTTTGCCAACATTTGCAGATCTTCAAAGAGAAAGCTAAGGACATGTCAGAATTGGAGAATCTGTTACTCGAAGCCGCCGGTCGAACTGGCGAATCAACAAGCATGAACCAATCACATGCACATTCTGCTACTGAACCAAAAAAGTCTGATTCTGATAACCACACATGTTCAATAAGACGAAACACTCTGGTTCAAGAATCCCACCAAACAGGAGTCTTAGAGGCCCTCAAGAGAAAGACAAGATGAGAAGAAGCTGGGTAAATGGCAATCACAGCAGGTTCAGCCGTAATGAATCTGACGGCTGGCCCTCGAATGGAAGTGATTTCCACGTCAATGCAGCAAGAAAGGAAGACCTTAGTAAGATCCCTGAGCTGGGTCGAAAGACTATTTTAGCATCTAGGGCTCCAATAATTGATGATTATCGCATGAAAAAGAGAACAAGGGACTCGTTTTCTGAGTCTGAGAAGCATAGAGATCATGAAAATCCTCCAACATTTCCCGTGGCCGTTCTTCTGTCAGGATAGAGAAACCAACTGCAAAACGGATGCATTAAACCGGCTATGTGCGAAGAAGATGAGGCGGGAACCAGATTCGTTGATCCAAAAGTTAGGAGATTCAGCTGCTGTCAGTATTTCTTCCTCTCGGACTAAAGATTTTGTTTCTCTTCCTGAACTTGACTCAAGCGAAAGTGAAGACGAATTTCATACTGATTTTGATGATGACGATAATTTAGATGATTTTCAGGCATCTAAACCCAATCACGTATGAAGATGCAAAAGAAATAACCATTCGTAGATCAAAGCTGGCTAAATTGTTCATGGAACCTTTCTTTGAACAAATTGTTGCCGGATGTTTTGTTAGAATTGGAATAGGGAGGACTCGTACAGGTCCTAAATACAGGCTCTGTGTAGTTAAAAATGTGGATTCAACTGACCAAAACCGACGATATAAACTCGAAGGTCGCACCACCTGCAAGTGGCTGAACTGCATCTGGGGTAGCGAAGCTTCAGCAGCAAGATGGCAAATGGCCATGGTTTCTGAATCTCCACCAACAGAAAAAGAATTCAACGAATGGTTAAACGAAATGGAAAGAAATGGAAGACACATTCCTTGCCGGCAAGACGTCAAAGATAAGATGGAAGAAATTCAGAATGCCAGCAGTTACGTCTATTCAGCAGATACTGTGAAGGAGATTGTAAAACAAAAAAAATTGGTTTCTTCAAGGCCGATCAATTATGCAGTCGAAAAGGTCCTTCTGAAGAATGAGATAGCAACTGCAGAGAGTTTTGGGAAAGAAGCAGAAGCAGAAAGGTTGCGTGCAAAGTTGAAGGACATGGAGAAGTTGTCCAAGGAGGTGAAGCCTGGTGAAGAACGGGCTGTCAAATTGCTAGAAATGAACCGTAGAAATAGAGTAGAGAACTAAAAAATGCATCAGAAGCGAAGCCAGTTGATACAAGCTTAAAGGCTGGTGACCCAAGTTATGATCCTTTCTCAAGAAGATGGACTAGGTCTACATGCGCCGTAATGGTTCGCTCGCCAAAGAAAAAAGGTGGTGGAGAAACCACAAATGATGGAGATGGGCAAGAAGATGACACCGAGGCTGGGGAAGATGACACCAAGGCTGGGGAAGATGACACCAAGGCTGGGGAAGCTGCCGAAGTGGCCACCGTGGAAGCCATGGAGAAAGCTGAAGGAGAAGGGGAATTGGTTGATACCACAGCTCCCGTTGATTATGATGCGGAATTACGCTCGCTGCATAATTTTGATTTGCCTATTTCGTTGACTGCTCTGAACAGATTTCGTGAATCTGATGGTGTTAAGCGTGAACTTATGGCAAGAAAGAGGAAGACAGAAGCAAGCTTCGAGCTTAAAATACCTGACTGTTATGGGAGGAGTAGTCGAGCCGTAACGCTTAGTATCAACGACTACAAGAGACGAAGAAGTCTTCTTTGAGTTGTTTAAGTGCACTGAAATTTATTTACTGTGCTGCTTAAAAGGGTGCTACGTTTTTGGGGCGATTTTGTAGATCAGTCAAATTTTGGCTATTTAAAGCATTAATATTTTTCAATTTTTATTTTTTAAATTCTCATGTTTATGTCAAAAATTACTATAAAATTTAAACTTATATTTTTAGCTTTTGTTATTATTGTTATTTTTGGTTGTGATATTTTTATCATCATCACTATTAAAAAAATTTATTTAGATATCATATAATTTTTATATATTTATATTTTTCATATTTAAAATTTAATATTTATATTTTTTATGTTTTATTTATACATGAAAAAGTACACTAATTTTGAAAAAAATTATAATATTATTGATATGATGTTAAAATTTTTAATTATAATAATAATAATAATAATAATATTATTATTATTAGAACCAGACGACACGTGCTCAACAGCAAACCCAAAGCAGCAGCTTCACTTCCTTTACCACTTTGGATTTTGATATATAATAATGTAAATAAGGATATTCATTTGGGGAAAATATTAAATTAATCATAATTATAAATTTAATTAGCTAATTAGATATAAAAAAAAATTAACAAAATAGAATGGTTGACGACATCGACGCCAATATGATATCCACGCCGTCAATCATCCGTTCAACGGACGACTGACTCGCCTTAATTTTTTTTTTAAATTAAAAAATGCAGATTTTACTCATATCTATTTTATCCCAGATCCGAAGAGTGAGTTTGGTATCGGAATCGTAAAAAATCTCTCAACTTTCATTGATTAAATTTAATATTTGAGAAGCGGTAGTTTTAATGCAAAAAACTACCGCACCGAAAATTTTTGAGCAACCGCCTTTCTTTGTTTATATATATCGACTCATCCGTCGAATCAGGAGTTTGATCGTTGAATCGTAAAATTTCTCACAACTTTTATGTTGATAAAAATTAAGATCAGAACTGTACAATCAATTGTGATAATACTAAAATATAATACATACATACATACATATACATACATATATCATATGCTTTCAAACCTTGAATGAGTATTTTTTATTCTTCAAGAAATTTATAATAATACAATTAATTATAATACTAAAAAATAGACTTAAATAGAATAATATTATTTAAAAACAGTGCAAATAATAATAAATTTAATAAAAAAATAAATTACAATTTAATAAATATTTAGTCACATAAAATAATATAAGCTACAGATCTAAATAATCAAAGTCATCAAAACCAAACTTTTAGATAACTCGATCAACAAAACCAATCAAATTAATACAAATAATAATAATAATAATAAAATAAGAATAAATTTTTTTTAGAATATTCTCATTCTCTAAAAAATAATAGATTCATCAAACCAACAATAATAAAATAATTCAAATTTTATTTAATTTTGATATTTTATTTTAATTACTTTTTTTTTTCATCGAGCTTAATTATCACAGCATATAATCCACCAAAATAACAATAAAGTTTAAGAAGTTTATAAACATACCTTAAATTATTAAATTTTCTAAGCATAATTTATGATCAACATAAAAGTTGTGGGAATTTCGTACTTATTCCAAAGATACTTTCGCTTGATTCGATTAACGGATGAAGTCCGATATAAACAAATAAAACCGTTCGTCATTGGAGCAGCTTCGATTCACAACCGCTTATTGAATCTCTTAATTTTTTATCAACACGAAAAGTTGTGAGAATTTAAGATTCCAAGAAGCTTAGATGGGGTAGATATGAGCGAAATCTGCGGTCTCCTGAATTTAAAAAAAAAAAAAAAAGCGAGCCAGTCATCGTTCTCGGTCATTGGCATGGATCTGCGTGGCGTGAGTCGTCTGTTGTGAATGAAGCGGCTATTTTGTTAATTTTTTTATGCTTAATTAGCTAATTAAATTTATAATTATGTCTAATTTAAAAATTTTCCCTATTCATTTCTATAGCTCAAATTTTAAATTACTTATGACCGGTAAAGTTACAATTAAATATAAATGACAAATCTGGCATGCGTTTTTGATAATATATAATCTTTTTATTAGCTCCGTTAAAATTCATAAGTTGGCATTTCAAGATTTTAAAATGACACTTTTTTAATTTATTCTGAGGCGAATATAATAAAAATATAAATAATCAATTATTATATTTATTTCAAAATAAACTCAAATTTTTAATTGTTAATTTTGATCAAATTATAATCAGAATTGTCATATTTTTCTTATGCCGACGATGTATCTATCTACACATTTCTTCCGGAATGCCATTTCAATAGCGTAGTTTTCTTTTGGATTTAAAGGTGGTGATAAAAAGTGTCTAATTTTTTTTTTCGACTCCATCTTGTGTCAATTATAAATTAGGACAACTTAAGATTAGATTGTATTTTTTTAATTAAATATAATTTAAATTTATATGTTATTTTTACAAATTTGTAACAGTAAAATTATTTCTAAAATTATGTGTATTGAAATTATAATCTTTTAAAATAAATATAATATATTTATAAATATGTGCATTATCTTATTTCATTTGAACCACTCAATTCACAAAATTTTATTTTTTATAATTATTTAATAATGATTATTT
Organism: Cymbidium sinense; assembly: GCA_021442155.1. Taxonomy (NCBI): domain Eukaryota; kingdom Viridiplantae; phylum Streptophyta; class Magnoliopsida; order Asparagales; family Orchidaceae; genus Cymbidium; species Cymbidium sinense. The sequence goes on along the minus strand of CM038228.1, from coordinate 92,878,733 downwards.
ATTAAATTTGAGCAAAGTAGATCAAAATAGGCCGAATTCATTCGATTTAAAGTCAAACTAAAATGAAAACGTTCAGCTCAAGCTGGCTTAAAATTAAAACATGCCAGCTCAAAATCGATCAGAAAATGAGCTGACTCTAAATGAAAGGATTCAAGTCATGTGGCGATTTCAAGCCACTTGAAAATATTTCATCTCGAGTCAAACTCGTATCAGCTTGTTAATAACTTTACCCTTATTTGGATTGATAATACCCAAGTAAGATTAGGTTGTGTTCAAAGAGTTGAAATTAGTTTGAGAAAATTGAAAGAAAGGAAGTGAAAAGAAATAGATATAATGTGGTGATGAAGAAACTTGTTGGATGTTCTAAAAAAAGGAAGACTGTGAATGAACACATTATATAAGGGTAAGATGAAGTGTTTGGATTTTGTTTTGGTAAAATTTAATGAGATATTTATTTACATATCACTTAATTTTTATATATTTATATAGCTAATATTATATCAATTACTCATACTTTGTCAATATATTAAATATATACATATATGTTGCGTCTTTAGAAAACCATCAGAGAGTGAAAGTTTTAGCCTTGTTGTGAAGTCCACACAGTGTAATTAAGAAGCGAAAAGAGATCAGGAATTTTAACGTGGAAAACCTCAAAAGAGGGGAAAAACCACTGGCTAAATAGAAAAGCTTCCTATGTATCTGTTTGAGTACAAAATCTTCGATAGATTCTAATTGCATATGAGAGGAATAACAATGTAACTGTCGGTTATGTATTCGATGGTGGAGATCGTAACCGAATCTGAGATTCTGGTTAACGATGGCGGTGGCGATGGTTGATGGCACATGCGGAGTGCAATCTTTACTTGTCGATCTTGAGGATCTTGAGCTTTTCTCTTTTCACAGGCTTCTTCTTCCTCCGGACTCTTCCTTTTCTTCCTTGCTTGGTGATGGAGAGGATCGGCTACAGCGGTGGCGGTGGTGAACGGTCGGCGGTGCTTCTTCTTCACTTGTTTGCTCTCTTGACTCCCCGGCCTCTCTTTGGTGTGAGGAATGAAGCTATTATAGATGGAGGAGAGGCACTCTTAAATTCATAGCACCTCCCGATCGGGTCGGATGATTCCTTCGATCATTTGATGTATTTTGAGCATTTGGATGCTCAAATGAAGTCTTATGAGATCTTAGGCTCGTTAGATCCGGCTCGTCGAGCCTTCGATTTGACTATAAACACTCCATATTTGAGAGCTGTTTTGAGATTTAATTGATGTCCCAAAGATTCCGATATTTAGTCTTGTCTCGTCGGTATTGACTCAAAATCATATCGCTCGACATCAAGATTTGTGCTTTGACTAGTCATATTTTGAGAACCATATCGGTTGCTATTTTTGGATGACATTAAAATCATTCAAAATATATATGTGAATACTCAAAATAACGAGTTCTTCAACTAACGTCAGATAGATCATGCATTTTGAGAGAATAAATTATAAAATACAAATTATGATTATGGAAGAAGATGTGTAAGTTGGCATGAGATTTTGAGGTTACGGATCTTTGGATATTTCGAAGTTTTGAGCGTTTAGGGACGCATGACTCGTGGCGCCGTCGGCGTCAGCGTCTGAGAGGAGCGCCGTGGCATGATGGCGGCCCGTCAGGTGCGAAGATTGGCGCAGTCCAGCAAGCGTCATTATCGCGGTGGAGTTCGCCCATTAGCTTCCGGCTTTATGGATGAATTCGCGGGCCATTCGCGTCCTTGATTCAGACCCTCAGCGTAAATTATTCGCTTTGTCATGATTCAGCATGCCAGTTGGTCCGAGCCATCATGGCGATCCGAATGCGTAAGCGATGGCCCACGGCGTCTGCAGCGATCCACGAGCCATTTTTGAGCCGTTTGAACCGTTTTGAGGGGTTTACCGTTTGCCCATATGGGGTTATAATACCCCCAGGATGAAGGAGAGGCACCTTTCCCTCCCCTTTATCTGTGAGGGTCCTTTGGAAGCGATGCGTTGAGGCGATCAGAGCGATCAAGGCCGTGCATCGTCGTGGTTATGCCACGCGTCCATCTTGGGTGAAGCGATCGATCGATACGGCATACGTCGTGGTTCGGTTTCAACGTCGGCGTCGAGTTGGAAGCGATCGGCCATGCATCGTGGATCGGTTTACCACGTCGACCGTCCGGTTAGCGGCGATCAAGGCCATGCATCGTCGTGGTTCATTTACCAGCGTGACCGTCCGGGTGCGTCAAAAGCGGTCACATCGTCGTTGGTTTCGCACCACATCCCGTCCGGGTTGGCGGCGGTGCCCGCGTGCATCGTCGTAATTCATTTCGACCGTCGAACGCCAGTTAGAGGTGATCAGGCCATCGTCGTATTGGTTTCGGCGTCACCGTCGGGTTCGATCAAGCCCGGTGCGCCGTCGTGGTTATTACGTCGGACGTCCGAGTTGGCGATCAAGCCCGTGCATTCGTGGTTCCGGTTCACCCATTAAACCGTCCGGGTTGGCGGCGATCAGGCCACGGTGCATCGTCATTGGTTCGGTTGACCACGTCGGACCGTCCGTTAGCGGCGATCAAGCGTCGTGGTTCCGGTTTTACACCCGACCGTCCGGTTAGAAGCGTCAGGCACGATATACGTGGTTCCGTTTCACCGCGTCGAACGTCGGGTTGGCGGGTTAAGCGATCACGGAGAGCGGTTGGAAAGATGCTCGATGGGACTCGACATTGGTACGATGGTGACTTCAAGGTGGGTGGCGAGATAACCGGCACGATAGTGGAGATTGCAGCGATGGTGGCGATGTCCGGAGACAGTAATGCGGCAGCGATTCGATGGTTAGCGGCCACAATGGTGTGGCGGTGGTGACGGCCACGGAATCTTTGACTATCCGGGTTGTTTAATATTACCGATGGCATTAACTGTGGAGTAGTACAAAGTTTGACTATCGAGGTTGTTTGTCGAGGTGATACCATGGCATTAACGTAATTACAAAGTTTTGACCTTTCCTGGTTATTGGTGAATATTATTCGCTAACCTGTATGGAAGAGGCCGTGGGAAGTCCACCAAGGACCTTTTGACCTTTCCTGAGTTGTTTGTCAGAGTTTTTGCTCGATGACATTAATATGGAAGAGGCGGAAGTCCACCAGGACCTTTGACCTTTCACGTTGTTAGTCGAGTTTTACTCGATGGCGTTAACCCGTATGGAAGAGGTGGGAAGTCCACCAAGGGCGTTTTGACTATCCAGGTTGTTAGTCGAGTTTTACCGATGGCGTTAACCCGTGTAGAGAGGATCAAATTGAGGTAGTCGATGGCGTATGGTCGCCGATGATAGCGGCTCATGCGATGACCAGCGAAATTTGCAGCGATGCAGCAGCGATCCGGCAAGTAAAATGCAGCGGATATTAGCGATGCCGGCGATAGTAAGCATAGAGCGGCATAGACTTGAATCTCGACAATAGATGACCGCGAATTCGGCGATAATTATGGTTCAGCATGTAGGATGGCAGCGTAACTGAGCAGCGGTAACCGGCTATGAAATTTAGCGGCGAGGTAGTTAGCCAACGGCAAGCAGTAATCGACATGTAGCTGTGACCAATATATGGTGACCCGATTCGTGATGGTTCAACATTGATAATTGATATCGTTAACTTGCATGTTAGAATATAATTAGATCCGAGATTTTGACCATCCGAGTTGTTTGTAGTGTTATCCGATGACATTAACAATTAGTGGGTACAAAGTTTTGACCTTTCTAGGTTATTAGTGAATATTATTGCTAACTCTGGAAAGGCCGTGGAAGTCCACCAAGGACTTTTGACCTTTCACGGGTTGTTTGTCGTATTTCGATGACATTAACTATGGAAGAGGCGCAAGTCCACAAGGACCACCACCTCTCACGGGTTGTTAGTCGAGTTTTCGATGACATTAACCATATAGAAGAGATCGGGAAGTCCACCAGGGCGTTTTGACCTTTCCCGGTTGTTTGTCGAGCTTTTGCTCGATGACATTAAAGAGATCGCAGAAGTCCACCAAGGACGTTTGATTTTCACGGGTTGTTTGTCGAGCTTTCGATGACATTGCGTCTAAGAGATCAGAGGTCCCAGGGGCTTTGACCTTTCCGGTTGTTTGTCGAACTTTGCTCATGACATTTCATGGAAGAGGTCAATAGTTTATGAGCTTGAGTTGACTATTGATCTTTGCCTTTTCATTGGTGTGACTTGCTTATCTTTTGAGATTAAGAGTTGCCCCAGTTCCGGCAGAATCAAGGAACAAAGTTTGATGAATCTTCATTCATGCTCTTTAAAAGCTTGAAATGCTCCACCTTGATGGTGATTTTGATCTTGTTGGGAAACTTGGTCGTCATACAAGATGAAATAATGGGAATCGACATCCTGGCCTAAGCGTGCTAGAAAACATCCGGTAGAGTGAAAGTTCACGCCAGCCTTGTTGTGAAGTCCAGACATGTGAGTAATTAAAGAGCGAACAAGAGACACTCAATTTTAGCGTGAAAAACCTCGAAAGAGGGCCACGGCCCAGCTTGATAAAAGCTTCCACTATGTATGTTTTAGTACAAAATCTTCGATAACAAGATTAATTGCATATGAGAGAATAACAGCTGTAACAATGATCAGGTTATAATTGTTACTGATGGTGGAGATCTTGGGGGCAACTTCGAATCTGAGGATACAATTAGTGACTACGATGGTAGTGGCGATGGTTGATGGCAAGCAGTGCAATCTTCTTTTGCGATCTTGCTTGGAGGATCTTCAAGCGAGCTCTCTCTTCCTCCTCACTTGGGCTTTTCTTCTTCTTCCTGCTTGGACTCTTCCTTTTCTTCCTTGCTATTTAGATCACGGCAGTGGTGGCGGTGGTGGTCGGCTGGCGGTGGCTCCTCTTCTTCACTTGTTTCAGCTCCTCTTCACTTGACTCCCCTTGGCCTCCCTTTGGTGTGAGGAATGAAGGCCTATTTATAGATGGGAGGAGGGGCACTCTTGTAAATTCATGTAAAGCCCGTACCACTCCCCTCGATCGGACGGCTCAGGATGATTCCTTCGATCATTTGATGTATTTTGAGCATTTGGATGCTCAAATGAAGTCGGAATTATGAGATCTTAGGCTCGTTAGATCGGCTCGTCGAGACATTTCGATTGACTATAAACACTCCATATTTGAGAGCTGTTTTGAGATTTAATTGTTGTCCCAAAGATTCCAATGATATTTCAAGTGCTTGATCTCGATCGGTATTGACTCAAAATCATATCGCTTTCGACATCAAGATTTGTGCTTTGACTAGTCATATTTTGAGAGCCATATCAATATATATGTTGAATTGATTTAAAATATCTTTATTCCTAATAATACTCATAGTATTTCCTATTGAGTATCTTCTTAATAATTATCTTTATTCTTCTTAGAAACTAGTGAATCTAGATTTTTCTAAGAATGAATTTTCTAAATTAAAGCAACTTAAGGCATATTTCCTATTCATAATCCAATTCAACTAAATTTAAATTTCAAATTCAATTCAAAACAACACATCAAATCAAAATAAAAAATAAATTCAAAATAAAATTCCAAGTCAACATCAAAACTAAATTGAAAATCTAAATTTCAAATCAAATTCAAACATTTGCAATGCTTGTAATCTCTGTTCGAGTCTAGTTGACCAACACCAATACGTGAGATATACTCTAATTAGTCCACCACACATATTAGAGGTCCATTTGTTAACCTCATTTTTGGATGAGGTTAATGTTAACCTCATTTTTGGAAGATGTCATTTTAACAATGAGAAGATCTCAAGTTCAAATAGAGATTTCTAATTCAATATCCAAGTCTTAGTACCTTAGGAAATGTATTTTGAGCCAAATCCAATCTACTTGGTTTGTGCAAAATTAAGTCAAATATCCAACGTAAATTAAATCAAGTAAATCAATAAAAATAAAATTGATGTTCAAAGTCAAACCTAAAGTCAACTCTAGTCAACCTAGGATTGACTTAAGTATTACAAAAAAAGTCAACCCACTAAAATTTGACTAAATTAAATCATCAAAAATATTTCAAAAGATCAAATAAACATATATGATCATAATTACAAAGAATTTTGAGTCCATCTAGACCTAGATTAGGCTAATTAAATCACTTAAGTCAAAATAGTCTAAATAGGTCATGTTGAACTCAAACCCAAAGAAAATCAAAATAAACCCAAGATGATTGTCCTAAATCATTTGGAGATGATGATGAGACATAACCCAATTTTTTATTTGGTGTAATTAGGTTAAATGAGTCATTTGACCCATGTGAAATCAAGATTAATTCACTTAACTCCATTTGGGTGAAGTGATTTAAATAAAAAGAAATTAATGGGGAAGCAATTAAAATATTTTAGGAACCTTGATTAACTCCTAATAAAACTACTCAATTACTTCATGCTAAGCTCCAAAGGGGAAGAAGCCAAATGTAAAGTCAAAGAAAAGAAGACAAAATTTCTTTTGCCATCATCACCTCTTCACCTCTTCCTCAAAGGACACATATAATGCAAAGAGAAGTGAGATAGCAAGATCCCAAGCTATCTCCATACCTCTAACTGACCAAGGGGGAGAGGAAATAAAATGAATAGTGCTTGACCAAAGTGGGAGAAGAACCTACACATGACCTCAAGCCAAATTGATTTCTCCATCACCTTCACACATCAAAACCGAAACAAAACGACCCTTCCCCCACTTTTCAAGTGGCCGAAAAGAGTGCAAACCACCTAAACCAAAAAAGGGCATTCAAGGCTTGGTCTAGGGATCAAACCACAAAGAATTGGCTCAATTCCTCTGGTACGAAGCTTTCTCCCGAAGAAATGAAGCTATTGGAGTTAATTTCAACCCTTGAAACCCCTCGAATCGAGACACGAGCTTGAGTTTTATCCTTAAGATTTTGGTTGTGGTCATTTTTAAAGAAAATTTGATCTCCAATGAGATCAAGTCATATAGAATCATAAGATTTCTTTCAATGATCGTGTAGCAATTAAAATCGTGTGATTTCGTTGCCTAGATCAAAAGATATTAGCAAAACAAGATGGATGACTCTCGTAGAGATGGAGATCGGACCGTCCATTTCTTTTAAAGGAATGGCGATCCGGATCTAGGTGCCGTGATTTAAAACCCTTAAGGAACGCGAGAACCTAGGCCGTTGATCTTTGATCGGACATGAGGATCCCATGTTTGGCTCTAGCACGACACTACGTGGCTCCGTGTAGACCAACCCGTGCTTGCCACATTGTGGGACATGCCACGCAAACGCGCCACTCAGCCCGTGTTTCCACGTGGACCTCGCGCCACTTAAAAACCATTAAGTAACGGCTTAACTAATTAAAAAAATTATAGGAAACTTCTAAAATTCATAGAAAATTACATAAAAAATAGAAAAATGTAAATGAAGTCTCTATGTATTCATCTTGATGAGAGGAATCCATAGAAATTAAAATCCTCAATTTTTATTGGGTATTTTTCTCTTAATTAGGGTTTAATTAAAAATATTAAACCCAAATTACTCTCAAATTAATAATCCAATTAATTTAAAACTTTGGGGAAATGAAATTAAACATAAAACACACCTTAGATGAATTTTTGGGAATTTAATTCTCTTAATTCAAAATAAATTGAAATTTCATATGCTTAATTAATACATTAATTAAATTAATTAATCCTTGATGAAATAATTAGTAAATTTTAATTTAACAACCTTAAATAACCCTAATGAACTTCATTGAAAATTAAAGCATCACTTAAACTCAATTAAATCTAAAAATCCTTAAATTGACCTAATTAGGCAATTAAATGAATCAAATAATTCAATTAAATAACCTGAACTTAATTAAATCATAGTAAATCAACCAATAATCAAAAAATTATGAATAAACCTCATTGAAAAGATATTTTAGAAAGGAATTTATGAACAATAAAACCCTTAACTGAATTTAATTGAATTAGGCCTAATTTAAATTTTAATGAAATAATTAAAATCCTAATTACTCCCTAATTACAAATCTAATCAAAGTGAAACTTTGAACACTTGAAATTGGCATGTAACCCCACTTGCTAGACAATTTTGTAGTTCTAATTGATCTCTGGATTAGGAGTTGTTAAATCTCTAAATCCTTAGGTCAATGTTAATCAAATATTAGGTTAAGAAAATTAATTAATCTATTAAAAAATGGTAATTCAAATCAATTTCAATCAGATATCAGAAAACTATTAAGGAACTTCTCTAAATATCCTAAGTCAATTAAAGTGATTAAATTCAATCTTAGGTTAATGAGATAAAATCTTAGGTTAACAAAATTATTAATTAACTTAAACCTTAAACTTTGAATCAATAAAATTTATTGAAATAACTCATCTCTAATGAATTTAAGAATGAATCTAAAACTTAAGTCAATTAAATCAGTTCAAATAATTAACCTAAGTACTTTAGGTTAAGCCTAATACATGAACAAACTTAATGTACTAATTCATATTAATGAACTTAAATCTTAAGCTTACAAATCCATGATTCAATAACTTAAATTAAATTGAATGAAATCAAACTTTAATCTAAACTCTTTAAATTAACATGAACCAAATCAAATGAAACCCACATAGTTTAATTCAAAATGAAACAATTCAAACTAAATGAAATAATTCAAATCAAATCTAAAATTCAAAAAGAAAAGAATCAAAAACCAATCCAAACATAAATAACATCAAAAGGATTGATTAAGATACTTAAGGATATTAGTTAGACTTTTTGAAAACTTTAGTAAGAATTAGGATGTTGAATGGAAAGAGCTCCATCCAAAAATGGAATCATTCCATTCTTCATTCTTGAAAACCTATACAATTTTAACAAAATAAAATGGAATAAAATTGAAAGTAAATCATTAAATCGTTTGAATTGAAACTACCCAAAGGTAAAAATTAAATAAAATCAAACTTTGAATTGAAAATTGAACTAAAAAGGCATAGTAAAGACTTACCACACAAGCCCAACTTCTACACACACTAGATTACTTAGGTCACAAACTCTAGATCTAGGTTAGATCATTCTGTGATTTTCTTTTAATCTCCTGTGATATGTTATGCTGTGTTTCACATGTATGTGTGGTGTATTGCTTTAGACTAGATGTCTAGGCTTGTTTATTCATTAGACTAGATGTTAGGGTGTTCTTTTTAGATTTGACACTATTTTCTGTAGGAGACTGTGTTAAAGGGATCACTGTCACAAATCAAAAATTATAAAATTATTATTTTCTTGCAAGTGCTGAAAATCCCTTAACATAATCCATAAGATTGGTGGGCTTGGCAAGCAACTAATACTAAGCCCATATGTTTGTGAAATATAAACTACTTTTTGTGCTATGTGTATTTCTTAATGTCTGTTTTCGGCTTAGAATTTCTTTTGAATTTTAAATGTAAATTTGAGATTAGAATTAGGTTAGGATCTATGGGGTCTAGGATTAGCAGGAGTTGACCAAACTAGGAGATGATGCGGTGGTCCCCTGTGGAGCCCAATGGATGTCCCTAAAGAAGGAGACTTTTCTGGAAAGAAGACCCATAGAACTAAACTTGTAGTTCTAGGCTGGGTTGTATGAGGGCAGAACTCGGCTCCCCATTTTTATTTCTTCGAGGTGTACAGTGGTACCCGACCGCATTGGCCTTTTTTTTATAAAATTTAATTTAGTTTGATTTATTTTGGGTGCGCAATAGAAATAACATACTTTTTCTAAGTTTTTTTCTTTACTGTGTTTGTGCTATGATGTATGCCTGGATGTAGGCACATAGGATAAATTAAATTTTCTACCCAACTAAATCAATTGAATCATAAAAATAAATATACTCATAATCTTTATACGAAAGCCTAGGTATTAAAGCAAGATAAAATATGTAGTAACCCTTAGCTCGATGTTGAAAATCATCCATACATCATACTGTTTCACTCTTGATTAAAGAGGGGCTTCCATCTTTGCCAGAGAACTTAGGCTTGATCTTTGAGAGCCTATGATGGAAGAATACATTCTTCTATTCTAATTTGGCCCATAAATTTTTTTTAATAGTGTGCATTAGGCATAAATTGCATTCCTATGACCTAAATGAATCTTGAGTCAAAGATCATAAAAAGCTAAAAAATATGCATTAGTTAGATGCATCTTCATATCCTACATGATCTTAGGGATTAGGGAGTGAGTCTAGGTTCATAGATCTCTTTCCTAAAAAAAAAAATAGCCTAGCCATCTTGCATTTATGTGATTTGACTTCATAAATTTAAAATGTGCATATGTGGTGTTAGCTGGCAGCCTTCTCCAGGCAAGTTATAAGTCCATAAGAGTCATAGATAGGTTAGTTCTATCAAGTGAGAAAAACAATCGATAATTCTAAAAATAGAACTAGGTTGAGCATCTAATATGTGTCAGAAGCACCAGTAGATTAGGTTCCGAAGTATCCTTTTAGGAATAAGTCTTCAACCCTAGGCATTTCTACAGTCTTATGCTGCTAGAATCTAAGCCCTAAATTTTTAAAAAAATGACAACTCAAAATCTAAAATTAAATCCCAAATTTGAGACCCAATCATATGATAGTTGTGGTGAAAATTTTCAAATTTTTTTTAGAGAATAAGATATATAATTCCATCTTCACTCTATGCGAGATAAAATGAGGAGGGAAATATACATCTTCTTTCTCTTTTTATGCATTTTAACACCACATAGATTCACATATATTCTTATTGAGGGTGATCGAGTATGACATTGAGGAGAGATGTACTATCTCAAAAGATAGAAGTCACCACCCTACAATAGACCTAATCACCTCAACAAGGACTCCTAAGGACAATGGGTCTACATATGTACCAAAGATTCTTCCCCTACTTTACATGGAAAAGAAAAGTAAGGTTTATTTTAAACTGGGTTCGTTAAATTCCCCTACAGGGGCAAGCCCCCATAGTTAATTACATCCTAAGGAATGAGATCCCTTAGAAATACTCTTGATTAAGGTAAATAATCGTTGTATCCAAAGATTTTAATAGGTAGGGCTATCAATCGATTAGTTTATTTTGAAAGATCAGATGAGATTGATCAAAGAGGGGGAGTTATTATCGAAGCCAAAAGGAAGATAAGTAGGAGATGCCCACGATGCTAGGAAACCTAACAAACATCTCAAACTATCCTATGGTCGAGCTTTATATTTTTGAAATTGATTTAATTTATTTGAGTTGAATTTTTCATTAGAAATTTAGGGCATATGATTTTATAATACAAGATTAAGAAAATGCTTAAGAAGTGAGAATTTATGCTTATGGCTATGGTGAAAAATTTCTATATAGTCACCTTCATCTGTGGTGAAAAGCAAGAATATAAAAATTCATTTGGGATGCCAGCAGATCCGTAGATGTGCATATTCAGGTGATCGGGTACACCATCAAGAAATAGTGTACTCTCTCGGGAGATAGAAGTCATTACTCTTTAATGGACCTAATCATCTCAATAAGGACTCCTAAGGACAATGGGTCTACATATGTATAGAGATTCTTCCCCTATTTTATATGAAAAAGTAAAGCATGATTTATTTTAAATTAGATTCATTAAGTTCTCTATAGGGGCAAGCAAGTTAATTACATCCTAAGGGATGAGATTCCTTAGAATACTCTCGATTAAGATAAATGATCATTATCTTCAAAGATTTCAATAGGAAAGGACTATCAATCGATTAGTTCATTTTTTTGAAGACCAAATGTGATTGATCAAAGAGAGGAGTTATTATCGAAGCCAAAATAAAGATAAGTAGGAGATGCCCACAATGCTAGGAAACCTACCGAGCATCTCAAACTATCCTATGATTGGGCTTTATATTTTTGAAATTGATTTAATTTATTTGAGTTAAATTTTTCATTAGAAATTTATGACATGTAATTCTACAACACAAGATTATGAAAATGCCTAAGAGGTGAGGATTTATGCTTATGGCCCATGAAGGGGAGAAACAACCTCAGAACCTAAATCTAAGGAGCTTCGATGAGAGCCAAAAGTACAACTTAAATCTAAGGTAAAAATAGATTTTGGTTTGCCTCCATAAGAGAGGACAAATCACCCGACTACTTAGACTTACAATCGCTTGGGGGTGGCCTCCAACTAACCCCTCCTATAGTTTTAAATTCATGTAGATGAGTCATATGCTTTATGCAAGATAACTAGACTGTTATTTACTTAGAAATAGATTAAGTCCTTAAACTTCCTAAAGAGACTATATCATGTAAGGACATGCTTCAAATTATCTAAATCTATGCAATTCAAATTTCATTTTATCTTCATTTTTGGACAAGGAGTGGATTGGTAACCTCCCACGTGTTTCAAATCAAGTGGAAGGAGGTTCCACACATGGCTAATTTGAGCTATGGTGTCGATTTTGGCCTTGGGTCCATTTGGCCTGACCCAAACCCATTGGGTTGGGTGCACCACCCTCCATAGGGTTCACTTGACCTATTAGGAAGGTATCAAGTAGATATGAAGAGGGCTTGACCAAATTTCCTATGGATTTGACCAAAATTTGTTCTATGGCCTAAGGATAGAATGGTCATTTGGCTGAATTTTGAATTTGAATATGTTGGATATGTTAAAAAAATAGGTTTGACCAAGTTTCCTTGGATTTGGAGTTCATTTAATATGGTTTGGCTCATGTTGACCCATTTAGGTCAAAATGGGTCAACTTGGGTCAAGTTGACCAATTGGTCAAATTGGTTCAAACCAAGAGTTGGGTCAAGTTCATATGATCATTTGAAATATTTTGGTGGCTTTAGTTTGATTCAATTTGGTTTAGTTTTAAGTTTGGCTCATATGACTTCATTTAGGTCAAATGGGTCAAGTTGACCAATTTGACCCGTTTGACCTATTTGAGCTAGGTCATGGGTAGGTTTAGGTTTGGTTAGTCATATGAAGTGGATTGGTATCTTTGTTTCCAATCAATTTTGGTTAAGTTTGAATTTGGCTCAACATGACCCTTTAGGTCAAGTTGGGTTCAAGGTCAATTAGGCGAAGTTGGGTCTAGTTGGCCAGTTGAGGCTTTGGTCAAGTTCAACAAGTGATTTGGTACTTGACCCATTGGTTTGAATCAATTTGGCTTAGATCAAGTTTTGACATATTTTAACTTTTTAGGTCAAGTTGGGTCAACTTGGGTCAAGTGGCCAATTGGGCTAAGTTAGGCTCAAATGTTGACTTGGTCAAGTTCAAACATAGTTCATGAATGAACATAGATCATTGGTTTCAATCAATTTGTCCCATGGTGGATTTTTGCTATGTTAGGTTTTATTTTAGCTAAGTGTTGACTTCGTCAACCCTTAGGTTTGACTTGGTTTGACCCAATTTGATTGATTGATCATCCCATGATGATTGTTAATCATGAGGAGAGGCATAGGTGAATTTGATTCAATCCAATTTGGTTAGGATTAGAATTTGGCTCATAAAGGTACTTTAGGTCACTTTGGGTCAAGTGAGCCTAAGTGGGTCAAATGGCTTGATCAAAGCTTGATTTGAGTTTGATTGAACTTGTATATGGACTTATGATTGAAATATAAATCCATTTGCAAGTGGTTTGAAGTCAAATGAGTTTTGATCCATTTGACGATTTCATATTCAAAGGAAGAATATGAATGGATTTGCGATTTGATTTTGAATTGAGTTTTGATTTAGTGATTGAAGTTTGAATTTATATTTTGATTCATGATTGTAGGGTTGATTGAATCATAAAGGAAAATCAAGAGTTTGGCTTGATTTGAGGTTGATTTGGCTAAGTTCAAGATTTTGACTTGAAAGGCTTAGGTTGGATTTTGAATGGATTTGAGTTTGATTTTTGGGATTGATTTTGATAGTTTGAATTTATATTTCATTTATGTATGTGAATATAAATTGATTATGAGAAAATTTGATGAATTTGGAATGATTTGATCATGATTTAGGCTAAGCCCATTAAAAGGAAGTTAAAGGACTTAGGAAATTTTAGAGTAGGGATTTGAATTTTGGATTTATATTTAATTGATTTATATTTATATTTCATTTATATATGTGAATATAAATGAGAATATAAATGAGTTATGAGAAAATCCCATGAATTTGAATTGATTTGATCATGATTTTGGCTAAGTCCTTAAGAGGGGAATTAAGGACTTAAGAAGGATTTTAAATTTGGAATTTAATTTTTGGATTTGATTTGATTGATTTGTATTTATATTTCATTTATATATGTGAATATAAATAAAAATATAAATAAGTTACGAGAAAAATATCATGAGTTTGAATTGATTTAGATTTGATTTTGGCTAAGTCCATGAAGGAAAACTTAAAGGACTTAGGAAAAATTTAAGAATTAATTTTGAATTTTGAGTTTAGTTTGATTGGTTTGAATTTATATTTCTTTTATAAATGTGAATATAAATGAGAATATAAATGAATTATGAGAAAATCTCACGAGTTTGAATTGGTTTGATCATGATTTAGGCTAAGTCCTTAAAAGAAGATTAAGGACTTGGGAAAGATTTGGACTTAGGAATTTTATTCATGGGTTTCAATCATGGGTTTCAATTATGAATTTCAAATAGATTTCAATCATGGATTTCAATCATGTGACATTGATTTGAGTTTGGAGAAAATCAAATAAGATTGATTTGGAGTTTGACTTGAAGGAAGGAAGGTGAGGAATGGTTCAAGCTAAGGGTAGGCAAATTTTCCTAATACCCCTAAGGCATGACCTATTCCTATGGCTAACTATTCTAGGTCTCTAAGGCTAGGTTGAGTGTTTCACCTAATCATTAAATGTGTCTTAAGACTAAGGAACTCTTAAAGTCTAAGAGAAGTCCTATGTATGAGATGGAGGGGTTGAGAGCTCATTCTAAAATTTAGGTCAACAATGGCCCATAGAGGGAGAAGCAACCTCAAAACCTAAATCTAGGGAGCTTTGGTGAGGGCCGAAAGTATAATCTAAATTTAAGGCAAAAATGGGTATTTAGGTTCACAAGAGAGAACAAACCACCCGATTGCTTGGACTTACAACTACCTAGGGGTGGCCACCAACTAACTCCTCTTACGATTTTAAATTCATGTAGGCAAGTTATATGCTTTATGCAAGATAGCTAGGCTATTATTTATTTAAAAGAAGACTAAGTCCTTAAACTCACTCCCTAAAGAGACTAGATCATATAAGGGTATGCTTCAAATGACTTAAATCTTCAGATTTTATTTTATTTTTATTTTTGGACAATTATTTTGACTCAGGCTAATATGATTTATATGCCTAATGCATGAGAAATGAGATTATTGATCAAAATCAGCGAGAAGGGAGGAGGTGTGTTTCCACCATGGCTCTCAAAGGTCTATCCAAGTTTCTCTGGCAAAGGTGAAAGCCCTCTAATCAAGAGTAAAAATAATATGTATTTATGCATGATGTTATAAAAGATGTACTCATCCAGCTAAGGGGTTGCTAATTCTTTTATCTTGAATTTTAGCATAAGATTTAGGTGAGGTTATGAGTTTTTATTTTTAGTTTTGAATTGTTAAATTTGATAGAAGATTAATTTTTTTCTAATAGCCTAATCCACATCCAGGCCATACATAAAGCAAGGAAGAAACTAGGAAAAGGATGCAACTTAATGCACAAGCTAAACAAATCATCAATCAATTTATAAAGCTAATCACAAAAGAATAAGAGGCCATTATGGTCGGGTACCACCGTACAAACCCAAAAATAAAGTGGGCAGCTAATACCCTTATACAACCAAGATTACAAATGAATTAAATATAATTAAGCAAGGAACTCATTGTTATGGGGGTCTTCAAGCTTCATTTCTTTATTCTTCTTTTCTTCTTTATTCTTCTTTTCTTCCTTCTTCTTTGATTCCTTCTTTTAGATGGTTGGAAGGTGGATGCTCCAAAGGCTTCACATGGTGCATAAGATGAGATCTTATGACCAATGTTCATCCTAATCCCCATAATAATCATTCTAAAATCCTAATTACAAAAATTACATGAAAAGGAAAAAGTAAATCTAGCTAACACGTGCAAAATAGAAATCAGCTAAACAAACCACACAAAATCTCAAGCATGTATATTGGACTTAATGCCCCACACATGGGTAACTAAGTCCACCTGGCATATTGGATTATACTTAGGGGTATAAGCACGTGTATAGCAAAAGTATTTATATCTTTATTTATTATAGCACCCCTTAAGCACAATCCCCTACAGAAGATAATGGTTAAACTAAGATCGCCCTACCATTCATTTTACGCACATGCATCCTAACATCCAGACTAAAACATATATCACAAAATAAAAGCAAAACATTAAACCATGCACCGTCCTAACCTAAAGCTAGAAGTGGTGACTTAGCCTAATGTATCTGCTTTGGAGGTTTGTGTGGTATGCTTAGCTATGGCTTTAAGTTAGAATTTTCTAAGTGTGAAGCATGTTCAACTTAGAGGAGGGTTTCATTTAAGTGATTTAGTTATTTTGGGTTGATTTTATTTAATATTTTGATTAGGTTCAAGTGAATCCTATAATTAATTACTAAGTTATAAAGAGATGAGAAAGCAAGAGAACTTCTCTTTCCTATCCTAACCTAAGTAATTTCTAAAGTGGATTCATATTTTATTTTTGTTTAGTGAATGTTTTAATTAATCCTAAGTTTAGATAAACTCTAAACAAACCTATTCAAGAGAAAGATATTTTAAGATTAAGTAAAATGAATAAAATTCACAAAACATACATCACTTCCTTCCCAATATGTATAACATGTATATGAATGAGTTCTAAGCATATCTATACATACAAATGAGAATGTTTAACACACTTCATGATGCATGCTAAGAAATTCATTTAAGAAAATTTGAAAATTTATGATGCATGATTCTTATTAAGTAGCAAAGGGGTTTCTTATCCAACTTTCACATGCACATATGAATGTATGAAAGGCATAAGTGAGTACGATGCCATTGTTAACTAGAGGTGTAAGGTATAAGACCTACTTAGGGTTACTTAAAGCCTCACAATCTCGGGGTTATCCAGACTAATATACCACTTTCCTTAAATATAAACATATGTACAAAAGAAATGAATGGAAAGAATGCAAAAGTTGGTGTTGGTTGATTATTTTTTTTTGTTTATGCAATTTACATGTGAAAGCATAGGTATCCTTCTTAAGTGATAGTATAGGAATGAATAGAATATGGAATTAGGCAAGTGTTAGGTTCTTTTCAAATGAACCATACACCTTGCCAAATCCTATTCAAACCAATACTAAAAGAGAAGAGAAGGAAAACCTACACTAAGTACGTTCTTATATTTTACTCACATGCAAACCTATAAGTAAGATATAAGTAACACACTTTCAGTTTTGATAATTGATTCTTATATTTTGAAAATATTTGAATTTAATAGTGATAATAGCCACTCATATTCTGACTTTAGCCAACACATATAATTTGACATAAATGAAACATTTTCATTTTAGATTTGATTTTTGAAAAGTATGGATGCATAAAACCATATGACACACATATTTAACATGTTGGGGAAGAACTAAAGCAAGGAAAGCATGTAAACACATTCACTTTAACTAAATCCTAAAGATAATCTTATGAAATAAGAAAGCATAAAGTAAATCAAAGTATATTTAATATGATTTTTTGTTTGATTTTGAATTTCATTTAATTTTGAAAATGTGAATTGAGTTTGCTGTTCCTAACCCATTTCCACATGTGTTTGATATTTTTGTTAAATTTTTAGATGATTAGATTCATTTTATATTTTGATTAGGTTAAGGTATGAATTAAACATATTAATTAACCCTTACTTACACCATCTTAGCATAGTTTATCAAATAATTATGAGCCAATGAGAAGACATAAAACTTTACAAGGAATTTAAATTTGCAATGCACCTAGGAAGAAAGGGGCCTAATGTAATTTGGGTCATAATTAATGATTAATTAAGCTAAGAGATTTAACTTAAGTAATTTCAAAACACCCCTCACACATATGAGTTGAGTTTTGATTTTCTTAATTAAACATAGGCTCTTGAACACCTAAGCATCTACCCAAAGTAGATTAATTAAGTTCTGGAATGTTTTAGAATTTTAAGAAATTAATTAAGAGGGTAATTAGTGAATTATCCCTTAATCAAGAGAGGATTAAGAAAGAAAAGGGGGTTTAAGGAATAGCTTAGGGGAAATGCCCCAAAATTATTCCCTAAATCTCTTATTCACTGAAATAGACCTTAATCAACTTCAACAAAGGGTTAAACCACTAATCAAACCCTTAATTAACCTTAATTACATAAAGGGAGTAATTAGAAAATGAATTAGCAGTTTCCCCAATTAAGCAACCAATAAATCCAAAGAAAATTAGGAAAGGTAGAATTCATCCCCCAAAATACACTCAAGAAGTTTGAGATTAATTAGTGGATTAATTAGAGAGTAATTAACAAATTAATATTTTAAATAAAATCCAAAATCAGAGAAAGCCACTATTCAAACTTCATTAAAACTAATTTTAGAATATTCTAGATTAAATTATCTTTCAATGGAAATTTACCTCATATTTTTTTTGATTTTTCTTTAGAGAGATATGAATTTTTGAAGTTTAAGTAATTAATTAAAATTAAATAAACCCTAATTATTCTATTAATCCTATGACATGCGATGCAAGCCCTGACTCGGCTACGCTTTACACACATCATCCACTGAGTGGCCACTTAAGCATCACATCGCAGCATCGTGTGGCGGTGCTATGCGCTTTGGCCTCCACCGTTCGATCAAGGATCGAACGGTTAGGATTTAATCCACAATTTAAAATAATAAAATAGGATATAAAATAGGATTTAATCTCGTCCGTCCATCCAAAACATGTGGATTGATGACTAGAGATCCTCTGTGTTCTTCCCTGAGGAAGAATGGAGATCGTCCACTTTCAAAGGGAAGATTCGAGCTCGATTCAGCTCAGATTGAGATGAAAATTTGCACACACCATCTAACCCTAATGACAAGCACATCTAACAATCAAAATTCCTTTCACAAAGCTCCACACCACATTGAGTTTTGTGATAAAAAAATGCCATACCTCGCCGAAAGTGATCATCGGCTCTTGATTCCCTTGGAGGAGCTTCGTCTGGTTGAGATGAAGCTTTGGTGAAAGTTTTAGCTATTGCGGTTGAGTGGATAGCTCTATGGACCAACCCCTCCTCTTAGTGAGCTCGGCTTTGATCTAGGTGAGTCTTTCTCTACCTTTGGAGCTTGGGAAAAGGCTTGGGCAAGCTTGACTTAACCCTTTGGTTGAGTGTGCAGAGGGAATTTGGTTGAATTGGAGTGTAGTGGAAGTTGGAAAATCCTTGGAGCTCCCCTATTTTTGCTTAAGGGAAACCCAGAATGGCCAATTCAATCTCCTTCTAGAGAGCTTAGTATCACTCAAGAATGGCTCCTATGACTCTCCTTTACTCAATCGACAATGAGGCAGCCAAGATACAAATGAATTAGGGGGAGTATATCTCCCCCTTAGGCAATCGGATGGCTGAAGCTTCACTTACCATTTTGATCCAATTGACCTTAGATAATGGGTTGTTTGATTTATTAGAGGCTTGCACATGCTTGGTTTAGGCTAGGGAGTGGAATGGTAACTCCCCATATGCTCAAATTGAGTGAGAGCATGATTCCCATGTGGCCAATTTGAGCCATGTGCTTGGTTTTGGCCTTGGGTCAAGTTGGGCTGACCCAAACCCATTGGGTTGGGTGCATCACTATCCATAGGTTTACTTGACCTACTAGGAAGGTATCAAGTAGGTATGAAGAGGAATTGACCAAATTTCTCATGGATTTGACCAAAATTTGATTTATGCTTAGGGGTAGAATGGTTACTTGGCTGATTTTTGAATTTGGATATTGTTGGGTATGTTGAGAAAATAGGTTTGGTCAAGTTTCATTGGATTTAGAGTTCATTTGGTATGGTTTGGCTCATGTTGACCCATTTAAGTCAAAATGGGTCAACTTGGATCAAGTTGACCAAATTGGTCAAATTGGGTCAAACTAAGGGTTGGGTCAAGTTCATATGACCATTTAAAATGTTTTGGTGGCTTTGGTTTTTTCAATTTGATTTAGGATGGAATTTTGTTCATATGACTTCATTTAGGTCAAATGGGTCAAGTTGACCAACCCATTTGACCTATTTGAGCTAGGTCATGGGTAGGTTTAGGTTTGGTTAGTCATATAAAGTGGATTGAGATCTTTGTTTCTATTCAATTTTAGTTTAGTTTGAATTTGGCTCAACATAACCCTCCAAGTCAAGTTGGGTTCAAGGTCAATTGGGCTAGGTTAGGTCTAGTTGGCCAATTAAGGCTTTGGTCAAGTTCAACAAGTGATTTGGAATGAATTTGACCCATTGGTTTCAATCAATTTGGCTTAGATCAAGTTTTGACACATTTTGACTTTTTAAGTCAAGTTAGGTCAACTTGGGTCAAGTGGCCAATTAGCTAGGTTAGGCTCAAATGTTGACTTGGTCAAGTTCAAACATAGTTCATGAATGAACTTAGATCATTGGTTTCAATCAATTTGGCCTATGGTGGATTTTTTATGTTAGGTTTCATTTTAGCTAAGTGTTGACTTAACCCTTAGGTTTGATTTGGTTTGACCCAATTTGATTGATTGATCATCCCATGATGATTGTTGATCATGATGACAGGCATAGGTGTGTTTGATTCAATCCAATTTGGTTAAGATTAGAATTTAGCTCATAAGGGTACTTTAGGTCACTTTGGGTCAAGTGAGCCTAAGTGGGTCAAATGGCTTGGTCAAAGCTTGATTTGAGTTTGATTGAACTTGTATATTGACTTATGATTGAAATATAAATCCATTTGCAAGTAGTTTGAAGTCAAATGGGTTTTGATTCATTTGACAATTTCAAGTTCAAAGGGTGAACATGAAATGGATTTTGGCTTGAGTTTTGAATCGAGTTTTGGCTAAGTGATTGAAGTTTGTATTTATATTTGGATTCATGATTGTAGGGTTGATTGAATCATGAAAAAAAATCAAGAGTTTGGCTTGATTTGAAGTTGATTTGGTTAAGTTCAAGATTTTGACTTGAAAGGCTTAGGTTGGATTTTGAATGGATTTGAGTTTGATTTATGAAATTAGTTTTGTTTTTTGGAATTTATATTTTATTTATATATGTGAATATAAATGGGTTATAAGAAAATTTTAAAGATTTGAAGTGATTTGATCATGATCTAGGCTAAGTTCTTGAGAGGAAATTTAAAGGACTTAGAAAATTTTGGAGTTTAGAGCATGAATTTTGAATTTGATTTGATTGGTTTGAATTTATATTTTATTTATATATGTGAATATAAATGAGAATATAAATGAATTATGAGAATATCTCATGAGTTTGAATTAATTTGAATATTATTTAGGCTAAGTCCTTAAGAGGAAAATTAAAAGGACTTAGAAAATTTTGGAGTTTCAACTTGGAATTCAATCATGGATTTCAATCATGTGGCATTGATTTGAGTTTGGAGAAAATCAAATTAGATGATTTAGAGTTTGACTTGAATGAAGGAAGGTGAGGAGTGGTTCAAGCTAATGGTAGGTAAATTTTCCTAACACCCCTAAGGCATGACCTATTCCTATGGCTAACTTCTGTCTAAGTCTTGGGGTTGAGTGCCCACCTAATCACTAGATGTATCTTAAGACTAAGAAACTCTTAAAGTCTAAGAGAAGTTCTATGTCTAAGATGGAAGGGTTGAGAGCTCATTCTAAAAATGAGGTCAACAAAGGGCGCCCAATAGGTGTGGTGTGACTGACAAGGAATACATTTGATTTATGTTGGCCAAAATGATCGAGAAAGATCACAAGCACTAACAAAAATAGTCTATTCCTAACCCAAGGTGTAGAAAGAATCCAGCTCTTAGTGGATTGTGGCTCTCATTATGTCAAGGACATAAGAGAGGGAAGGGGGTATCCACCAGGGAGAGAGTATGTGAACCTTCTACAAAGGAAGCAGGTTCAAGCCAACCACAAAGGGATGAGAGGTTTGATTTGATCTAAGTCTCGCTGAGGAGAAATTTCCACTAGGGAAGAGGGTTGAATTTGTTTCAATTTTTAGATTTGGATTTTGAGATGAACCCTGTTGGTTTGTGATGGGCTGCACTGAGTGGGAGCCACAGAGTCCAAGACCTAACTCAGATTTATCAATCCAAATGGGTAGTCTACTAAACACATAGTAGGACTAACCAACCAAAGGGATGCCTTTCAGTATGCAACAACTGTACTAGGAAGCAAATGTAGTAGAGTTACATCCTCCTAAGTAGGGACTAGTTGCTAGGGTAATCTATTGGCAAGGCAACAGATTGAAACCCAACCTAGGGCTGACTATTGAGTGAATGCCACTGGGGGACTTAGACCAGCTCAAAGATAGTCAAGATTAATTTCATTTTTTTATATTTATTTGTTTTGATAGATTTCATTAGTTTAGAATGGATCACACTAAGAAGGAGCTTATATCAGCCTAGACCTATCTCAGACTTACTGAACTAAAGGGAGTAGCCTCCCGATCGATGGGAGAACTATCAGACCAAAGGAGTGCCTTTTGGTTTGCAATGATCAATCTAAGGGAAAAAAGCTCAGGGACTCACATATTCTACTAGAAAAGACCATTGGGGTGATTGGTTGCTTTGGGCAATAAATCAAACCCGACCTAAGGCTGCCCATCGATTTGTGACAATCATGCTAGAAAGAATGAGTGTAGTCTTACATCTTCCAAAGCGGAATGACTGCCCAGCTAATCTGCTTCTAATCAAAATAGATTGAACCCGACCTAAAGGTGGTTATAGAGTAAGTGCCGGCCTGGGGACTTATCTCAACTAAGGTAGTCAGACAATTCCTATAGGGAGTTCTGCTGACATTGCCCTAAAGATATGAAACTTGTATGGGAAAAGGAGCCCTTTTGGGGGCTTGAATTATTAATCCACATGAGAATTTATTTGTTTATTTTATATGTTTATTTTTTTTATTTATTTTAATGTGGACCCTGTTAGTTTGCGATGGGTTGCACTGAGCAGGAGCCACGGAGGCCAAGACCTAACTCAGATTTACCAATACAAAGGGGTAGTCTACTAAACACATAGTAGGACTAGCCAACCAAAGGGATGCCTTTCAGTATACAGTAGTTGTACTAAGAAGAAAGCATAGTAGACTTACATCCTCCAAAGTAGGGACCAGTTGCTGGGTAATCTATTGGTAAGGCAATAGTTTGAAACCCAACCTAGGGCTGACTATTGAGTGAATGCCATTGGGGGACTTAGATCAGCTCAAAGATAGTCAAGATTAATTTCATTTTTTAGATTTATTTGTTTTGATGGATTCCATTGGTTTGTGATGGATCACACTGAGAAGGAGCTTATATCAACCTAGACCTATCTTAGATTTATTGAACTAAAGGGAGTAGCTTCTTGGCCAATGGGAGAACTATCTAACCAAAGGAGTGCCTTTTAGTTTGCAATGATTAATCTAAGGAAAGAAAGCTCGAAGACTCACATCTTCCACTAGAAAAAACCACTGGGGTGATCGGTTGCTTTGGGCAACAAATAAAACCCGACCTAAGGCAGCCCGTTGATTTGCGACAATCATGCTAGAAAGAATGCATCATAATCTTACATCTTCCAAAGTGGAATGACTACCGGGGTAATATGATTTTAATCAAAACAGATTGAACCCGACCTAAGGGCAGCTACAGAGTGAGTGCTGACCCATGGACTTATCTCAACATAGGTAGTTAGGCAATTCCTATAGGTAGTTCTACTGACACTACCCTAAAGATAGGATACCTGCTTAGGAAAAGGGGCCCTTTGGGGGCTTGAATTTCTAATCCATAAGAGAATTAATTCATTTATTTTTTTTAACATGGACCCTGTTAATTTGCATGGGATCAAACTGAGAAGAAGCTTATATTAGCCTAGACCTATCTCAAATTCTCTTAACCAAGAGAAAATCTGAGCATCCACTGAATAAATTCTCCAACCACAGGGGTGACTACTAGGAAAGGAGAACTCTCCAATCCAAAAGTAACCCGTGTAGTGTCTAAATGGGGTCGCAAAAGATGTGATCCAAATTGAGTGCCTATAGGGGATGGGGCCACTAAGGGCTTAGTCCAACACCCTAGAGAAGATGACATGGCTAGTCATATATCCAATAGATATTCGGTGGTCAACTCAAGGAGAAAGTGCGCGGACTCACATTTGCCAAGAGTGGTGTATCCACCGGGTGAGTCGCTGTCAGCATAACAAACATCAACCAACCTAAGGTGCTCGTTAGTTTGCAACAATCAGCTTAGGAATAAAGCTCAGGGATTCACATCCTCTTATAGTTGGGATAGTCTGTCTTCGACTTGACAGGTGCTATCTGATCTAGGGTGGCTATTGAGTGAATGCCATTGGAAGACTTATATCAACTCAAATGTAGTCAAGAGGAAAGGAGCCTCTAAGGGACTTATCCTAAACCTTCAATATACTCAACCTAGTTAGACCATGATGATTAGTTCAAGAAGAAAGCTCAGGGACTCACATCATCCAACAAGTGACCACTAGGGTGACATACTAGCATGGTTATGTGAAGCAGACTTGAAGAATGTGAGGTACAGGATTGCTCCCACATCAAAATAGCTTGAGAAAAAAAATATGTGTTTATTTTTATGCACTTGTTAAAAGGAATAGGACGCCTCTGGGGGACTCTTACACCTACCTTAAACATGCTAGGGGATTTGATGAAGTGCTGCCATGGATGTAAAATAGGATTCCCACTAAGAAAGGATGTCACTTGGGTTCTCTCATACTAACTTAGTTGTGCTAATCAAAATAGGATGCCTCTTGGTTTGTCTTACACCTATTCTAATAGCACCAGGAGATTGTGTTTGTGTTGTGAAAGAGGGATAGGATGCCGCTGGGGGACTCTTATACCTACCCTAAACATGTCACAGCGAATTCGTAAGACAAGCAAACAACGCTTTGAAAGAAGAGAAGATCTGATGAATGGAATCTAATTTTATTCTTTTTATTAATAATTGTTTTCAAACATAATTTATTTCATGAGTAATATTTCTTTAGATATAGCCCATTAATTGGAAGCATCAGGTGTTTCCCTTTATAATCAATAAGTTGATAAGATCCTTTTTGGTAGGCCTTCTTTATGACATAGGGGCCTTCCCAAGTGGGTTCAAACTTGCCTCCTATCTTTTGATGGGCAACAATTGGTCTCCTTAGGACTAACACAAGTTATCTTACTCGAAAAGACCTAGGGCGGACCAGCTTGTTATGAGCTTGAATCATTTTGGTCTTGTACAACTCGAGGTTCTAGCACACCCGTAGGCGATTCTCCTCCAAACCTTCGAGCTCTTCTAATCATAACTTTGCATTCTACTCTATAGTGATCTTTCTATCCAATGCTATCCTTAGTGATGGGAGTTGAACTTCTAAAGGTAGAATGTCTTAAGATCCATACACTAAGGAAAATAGGGTAGATTGAGTCAGAGTTCAGTATGTGGTGCGGTAGGCCCACAAGGCTTCAACCAACTGCTCATTCCATTGTCACTTATTATCAAGAGTCTTCTTTTGTATTTGCATGAGAGTTTTGTTGAATGCTTCTGCCAAGCCATTTTCTCTAGGGTAGTAGATGGTAGAGTATCTTCAATATATACCGTGTCTTCTGGCGAAGATGTTGATCTTAGTGCTTTTGAATGTAGTACCATTATCAGATATAATTCATCGAGGCACCTCGAATCTATATATAATATGGTTCCTAAAAAACTGAAGCACATGCTGAGATGTGACCTCTCTAAGTGGGATGGCTTTTGCCCACTTGGAAAAGTAGTCGGTGGCAGCTAAGATGAACCAATGACCCTTGGAAGAAGGAGGATCGATTGGACCCACAATGTCGGTACCCCAACACTCGAATGGCCATGAGGCCAATGTAGGGTGTAGAATGTTGGGTGGTTGGTGGAAGACCACACCGTATACCTGACACTGATGACATCTCTTAGCTACACCCATGCAGTCTGTAATCATCGAAGGCCAGGAGTAGTCTAATCTCTTGATCTTCATCTTCATCTTCAGACCAGATTGATGTGCTCCATAGACTTGAATATACCTCGATTATAATGCCATGGGCTTCATGTTTTTCTAAATAGCGCAACCATATTTGGTCAAAGGATTGGTGGTATAGAGTGCCATCAACAAGAGCATAGGAGAGAGCTCTCTATTTCACCTGATGGGCTTGTGACCTTTCTTGAGGTAGTTTACTAGTGTTCAAATAGTCTATGAATAGTTTCCTCCAATCCAACTCCTTGTCCTTACAGGCAATGACAACCTCCCCTTCAAGAGAAAGTCTCTCGATGAGTTTAACATCAATAAGAGATAAGACTTGTTTATTTTGGACCCTTATTGAAATGGACTAATCTTTTGGACATACCAACTCTTTGTTAAGTTTGGCCAAAGCATTTGCTACTGCGTTCTCTACTCGAGGAACCTTGTAGATGGTGACTTCAGGAATTTGGGCCAATAGCTTCATGGTATTGTGGTGAAAAATTTCTATATAGTCATCTTCATCTGTGGTGAAAAGCAAGAATATAAAAATTCATCTTTTTGGGATGCCATGCAGATCCGCAGATGTGCTTATTCAAGTGATCGGGTACATCATCAAGGAAAAGTATACTATCTCGGGAGATAGAAGTCACTACCCTTTAATGGACCTAATCACCTCAATCAGGACTCCTAAGGACAATGGGTCTACATATGTACCAAATATTCTTCCCCTATTTTACATGGAAAAGTAAAGTAGGATTTATTTTAAATCAGGTTCGCTAAGTTCCCTATAATGGCAAGCCCCCATAATTAGTTACATCCTAAGGGACGGGATCCCTTAGAAATACTCTCGATTAAAGAAAATGATCATTGTCTTCAAAGATTTCAATAGAAAAGGACTATCAATTGATTGGTTCATTTTTGAAGATCAAATGGGATTGATCAAAGAGAGGAGTTATTAACGTAGCCAAAAGGAAGATAAGTAAGAGATGCCAACTATGTTAGGAAACCTAACGAGTATCTCATACTACCCTATGATTGGGCTTTTTATTTTTGAAATTGATTTAGTTTGTTTGGGTTAAATTTTTTTATTAGAAATTTAGGACTTATGATTCCATAACACAATATTAAGGAAATGCCTAAGAGGTGAGGAATTATGCTTATGGCCATGAAAAGGAGAAACAACCTCAGAACCTAAATCTAGGGAGCTTTGGTGAGGGCTAAAAGCACGACCTAAATCTAAGATGAAAAATGGGTATTTGGTTTTCCTCCATAAGAGAGGACAAACTACCCAAATGCTTGGACTTACAATCTCTTGGGGTGGCTTCCAACTAACTCCTCCTACGACTTTAAATTTATGTAGGCAAGTCATATGCTTTATGTAAGATAGCTAGGCTATTATTTATTTAGAAAGAGACTAAGTCCTTCAACTCACTCCCTAAAGAGACTAGACCATGTAAGGACATGCTTCAAATGACTTAAATCTAATGCAACTCAAGTTTCATTTTATTTTCATTTTTGGATAATTATTTTGACTCAGGCTAATAGGATTCATATGCTTAATGCATGAGAAATAAAGTTATTGGCCAAAATCAGTGAGAAGGGAGGAGGTGTATTTCCACCATGGCTCTCAAAGGTCAAGCTAAGTTTCTCTGGTAAAGGTGGAAGCCCTACAATCAAGAGTGAAATAAGATGCATTTGTGCATGATGTTATAAAAGAAATACTCATCCAGCTATGGGGCTGCTAATTCTTTTATCTTGAAATTTAACCTAAACTTTAGGTGAGGTTATGAGTTCTTTTTTTTTAGTCTTGAGTTGTTAAGTTTGGTAAAAGATTTATTTTTTTCTAAGAGCCTAATCCACATCCAGGCCATACATAAAGCAAAGAAGAAACTAGGAAAAAGATGCCACTTAATGCACAAGCTAAACAAATCATCAATCAATCTATAAAGCTAATCACAAAAGATTCTGGGGTTGTTGTGGTCAGGTGCCACTGCACGTACCCAAAAAAAATTGGGTAGCCAAGGTCTACCTTTATACAATCTGGATTATAAATGAATTAAATATAATTAAGAAAGGAATTCATTGTTATCGGGGTCTTCAAGCTTCATTTCTTTATTCTTCTTTTCTTCTTTCTTCTTCTCCTTTTTTTTTCTTATTTCTTCTATTGGATGGTTGGAAGGTGGATGCTCCAAAGACTTCTCATGGTGCATAAGATGAAATCTTATGACCAATGCTCATCCTAATCCCCATAACAATCATTCCAAAATCCTAATTGCAAAAAAATACATGAAAATAAAAAGTGGAAATCTAACTAACACCTGCAAAACAGAGATTAGCTAAAATAAACCAAACAAATCCCAAGCATGTATTTTGGACTTATCACCCCACACATGAGTGACTAAGTCCACCTGGCCTACTGAATTATGCTTAGGGGTATAAGCACCTGCAGAACAAAAATATTTATATTTTTATTTATTACCGCGCCCCTTAAGCACAATCCCCTGCAAAAATAATGGTATTACTAAGATCATCCCAACATTTATTCTACGCACATACATCCTAACATCCAGTCTAAAACATACATCATAAAATAAAAGCTAGCATCAAACCATGCACAGCCCTAACCTAAAGCTAGAAGTGGTGACTTAGCCTAATGTGTGTGCTTTGAAGGCTTGTGTGGTATGCTTAGCTACGGATTTAAGCTAGAATTTTCTAAGTGTGAAGCATGTTCAACTTAGAGGAGGGTTTCATTTAAGAGATTTAATTTATTTTATGTTTTGATTAGGTTCAAGTGAATCCTACAATTAATTATTAAGTTATGAAAAGAGGGAAAGAGAAGAGAACTTCTCTTTCCTTCCCTAACCTAAGTAATTTCTAAAGTGGATTCATATTTTTTAGTTTTGTTTAGTGAATAATTTAATTAGGTGTTTTACTTAATCCTAAGTTTAGATGAACTCTAAATAAGCCCATTCAAAAAGAAAGACATTTTAAGATTAAATAAAATGAACTAAATTCACAACATATACATCACTTCATTTCTTGCCCAACATGTATAACATGCATATGAATGAGTCATAAGCATATCTATACACACAAATGAGAATATTTAACACACTTTATGATGCATGCTAAGTAATTCATTTAAGGAAATTTGAAAGTTTATGATGCATGATTTTCATTAATCGCAACTTGCATTCTGCTCCAAACTTTTGAGCTCTTCTAATCGCAACTTTGCATTCTGCTCTATAGTGATCTTGCTACCCAATGCTATCATTAGTCACAGGAGTTGAATTTCCAAAGGTAAAGCAACTTCAAGCCCATACACTATAAAAAATGGGGTAGATTGAGTTGGAGTTCGATATGTGGTGCGGTAAGCCCACAAGACTTCAACCAACTGCTCATTTCACTGTCATTTGTTGTCATCAAGAGTCTTCTTTAGTATCTGGATGGGAGTTTTGTCAAATGCATTCGCTAAGCCATTTGCTCTAGGGTAGTAGATGGTGGAGTATCTCCAATCTATACCGTGTCTTATGGTGAAGCTGTTGATCTTCATGCTTGAATGCAGTACCATTATCGGATATAATTCGTCAAGGCACCCCGAACCTATATACGATATGGTTCCTAAAAAATTGAAGCACATGCTGAGCTGTGACCTCTCTGAGTGGGATGGCTTCTGCCCACTTGGAAAAGCAGTCGGTGGCAGCTAAGATGATTCGATGACCCTTGAAAGAAGGAGGATCGATTGGACCCACAATGTAAGCACCCCAACACTTAAATGGCCATGAAGAAAATGTAGGGTGTAGAATGTTGGGTGGTTGGTGGAAAACCACACTGTGTACCTGACACTGATGGCATCTCCTAGCTACATCCATGCAGTCTGTAGTCATCGATGACCAGTAGTATCCTAGTCTCTTGATCTTCGCCTTCATTTTCAAATTGGATTGATGTGCTCTGTATAGACCTGAATGTACCTCAGTTATAATGCCACGGGCTTCGTGTTTGTCTAAATAACGTAACCACATTTGGTCAAAGGACTATCAGTACAGGGTGCCATCAATGAGAGCATAGAAGAGAGCTCTCTGTTTCACCTGACGGGCTTGTAAATTTTCTTGATGTAGTTTACCGGTGCTCAAATAATCTATGAACGGTTGCCTTTAATCTAGCTCCTTATCCATTTTGCCAACGACAGCCTCCCCTTAAGAGAAAGTCTCTCGATGAGTTCAGCATCAATAAGGGATAAGACCTGTCTATTTTAGACCCTTATTGAAATGGACTTATCTTCCAGACATGCCAATTCTTTGGCAAGTTTGACCAAAGCATCTGCTAGTGCATTCTTTGCTCGGGGAACATTGTAGATGGTGACTTCGGGAATATGGCCCAACCGCTTCATGGTATACTCGTAGTAATGACAAAGCTTGGGTTTGCGGATCTTGTAGGACCCGACAATCTGATTGATGACCAACTAAGAATCCCCAAAGATGTTGATGCTCTTGACTTTGATAGTGATGGCTAACTCTAGGCTGACAATCAAATCCTCATACTCAACTTCATTGTTGGTGCAGGGGTTGGAAAGATAGTATGAGAATCTCATCACATCATGGTCTGGTGTTAGGAGAACTATTCCTACCTTTGCCTTTCTTGGGAGAATAGATCGTGGTGCTTCCCCTTTGTGAAAAGAAGTTGCACCATCAAAATACATCTACCATCAGCAATTGCTAGCTTCTCCTAAATTCATGTTTTGTTCATCAGGGAGATCATCACTAAGTGGAGAATCAATAGGAAGTGAGTGTGCTGCTAAGAAATCTACACTTGCCAGTCCTTTTACTGCACGAAGGGGTACAAATGTGATATAAAATTATGAGAGTATCATGGACCAGCATGCCAAACATTTGGATAGTGTTGGCCATGTCATGAGGTACTGCAGTGGATTTGTTTTGGAGATCAAGTTCATCTTATGAGAAAGCATATGATGCCGTAGCTTTTGGGTAGCAAAGATCAAAGCTAGACAATGTCTCTCAATAGGTGGATAGTTCACTTCAGTAGGAATCAGACGTCGGTTGAGGTAGTAGAGAGCACTCTCCTTCCCTTCATCGTTGGCAAGAGGTCGATAGAGTCATCTCATCCAAATGGCGGCCGAATGGCTGAGATAAGATAAATTAATTTCATAAAGTACTACTTGATGTCTTCGAAGGCATGCTGACACTTATCATCCCACTTAAACTTGGCTTCTTTTTTGATAAGTGCTGAAAATGGCTTACATCTCCCCGATTAGTTGGAGATAAAGCATCTTAGATACGGCAACTGTCCTTGGAAGGATTTGAGTTTAGTTAAACTCTTAGGAGGTGGCATTTCTAAGATAGCTTTAATCTTTTTTGGATCTATTTCTATTCCCCAATGTCGAACAACAATCCCAAGGAATTTTCTTGAAGCTACTTTCAATGCACACTTCAGGGGTTTTATTTTGAGGTTATATTATCTTAACCGTTCAAAAATTACTCTCAAGTCAAAGAGATTGTCTTCCTTTTCTCTGCTCTTGACTACAAGGTCATGAACATAGCACTCAACCAGATGATAGATGAGTTCATTGAAGATTTGAGTCATGGCCCATTGGTATGTAGCACTAGCATTTTTAAGGTCGAAAGGCATGACCCTATAATAAGATTTTGATTGGGGTTCGAAAAGCAGTGTTTCCTTCATCTTCAAAAGACATCTTGATTTGGTTATAGCTAGATGACCCATCCATGCAAGAGAAGACTGCATGAGATTAGGCAATGTCTGCCATTAATTCTAGTATAGGATGAGGAAACTCATCCTTAGGACATGCCTTGTTTAAGTCCCAAATCGAACTATGCTTCTAATTTGGACATTCTTCTAGCTAACGGGTAAGATATTTTCTTCCCGATGAAATTAGCATCGACTTCTTAACTTGAATGACTTTTCTATTTTCATGCATCTAGGAGCTTGCTTAATAGGCGTAGCGTTAGGATCTATTGCTAGCTTATGGACTGCTGCGTCAGGAGATAATTCGGGCATCTCTTCATAACTCCATGTGAAGCAGTCTATAAACTCAGTCAATAATCTAACTAAGTCATTGGTTTCTTCTTCATTCAGTAATGAACTAATGTATATCGGACGTGGATTTTTTTCTATCCCAAGGCTGATTTCTTTAAGCTTGTCAATTATTGGAATTTCTTCAAATTGCGTTCTCTTTGATTTGGAGATCATCTGGATCATCTGAGGTTTCTAAACACACATTCTCATAAGAGTTGGAGTTGTGTGAAAAGTACCTATCAGACTCCAAATGATTGGTAACAACTAAGTAGTAATCTTCGTCATCGATTGGACCCACTGTACTGAATCCTACTCCTACTCTTGATTATGCTTTCCTGCCTGTATTATTCCATAGCTTCTCAAAGTACTCTAACCTGTGTCTGGACCATGTCTGAGGAACTAAACCTTTATGTATAAGATTTTGAACATAAGGTGAGTAAAAGTCAAATGGTAATTCCATTAATTCTTTAAATGTATCCTCCTCAAGTTCTACATCAACTTCAGGACTTGAGGATGATGATCCAAAAAAGAATCTCTTCTTTATGTCAGGAGGACTTCCTTAACTATCAAACCTTCAACTTTAGAGATGTAAGGGAGGTCGAGGTTCCTAGTTTTGCCTAATAGTTTCACATAAACCTGATTCGAATACTTTACTTTGTCTGGAGGCCTGGTCTTTGTCTCTATCTTGATCAAAAGTCACCTCAATGGAACCCATTGAGTGGGGTTGGCTGGTATACTAATCACATTAGACTCATCCTCTGAGCTAGATTCCAAGTCTATGTGAATAGTAGGGGTACTCCTATGAACTGAAACACAAACTTTGTTGGCTGATGGCCAACTAGGGGGTCTTCCACCTCTAGAACTGCCTCTGTTTTTGCCTGGTGGAGATTGAACCATCCTACCCACATGTTCATATGATGGAATGAACTGTGGGTGGAATGTAATATGGAGATCTATTTCTTCCTCATTTTCTTTTCTTGTTCACTTAGATTTTTATTTTTCTTTTCTTTTTCTTCTGGCTTTTCTTTTTCTTCAATTTTTTATTTTGATTTTAAATTTGAATTTTCTCCAAGTTCATGAGAAAGGGTGTTTTGAGGAAGATAGCAGGCCGCATTCTCATAAATATCAACCTCTCTAACTAAAAATGGCTTTTCATCTCCATTGACATGGTATTCAATCCCATCTTTTCTGAACTTGATGCACTGATGGAGGGAGGATGGAATGATCTTATTTTGATGTAACCAAGGCCTTCTGAGCAAAGCAATGAACAAAGTATTCAAATGAATGATGTGAAACTTGGCTTCAGTATTCTAGTCACCTATCAGCAAAGGTAACACTATAGAACCTAAAGCTCGCTCACCTTGTTCATTGAATCCTCTCAACATCATCCTATCTCCTCAGAGTGTGGAGATGTCAACCCTCAAATAGGCAAGGATCTTTAGACTCATAATATTCATTGATGCACCTGGATCCATGAGAACCCTGACAAGTCTAAACCTATCCATGTTAACTATGATGTAGAGGGGATGGTTGTGCTCCAAGTCCCCCAGAAGAAGGTCTTCATCTATGAAGGTGAGCCGCTGAGCTTCTTTCATATAATGTACCTCAAGTCAAACTCCAAATCAATCTCATTTGATTTTCTCCAAACTCAAATCAATTTCATGATTGAACTCTAAGATTGAAACCCATGATCAAAATTCATCAAAACTCCCAAGTCCAAATTTTTCTAAGTCCTTAATCCTCCCTTAAGGACTTAACCAAAATCATGATCAAAACAAAATCAAATCTTTGAGATTTTCTCATAACTCATTTGTATTCTCATTTATATTCAGATATATAAATGAAATATAAATTCAAACCCATCAAATCAAACTCAAAATTCTAGATCAATTCATGAAATTTTTGTAAGTTCTTTAAGTTCTCCCTTAAAGACTTAGCCTCATCATGATCTAAATCAATTCAAATCCTTGGGATTTTCTCAAAACTCATTTATATTCTCATTTATATTCACATATATAAATGAAATATAAATATAAATCAATCAAATCAAATCTAAGAATTAAGTTCCCAATTTAAATTATTCATAAGTCCTTAAATTTTCCATTAATGGACTTAGCCAAAATCATGATCAAACCATTTCAAATCCTTGGAATTTTCTCAAAACTCATTTATATTTTCATTTATATTCACATATATAAATGAAATATAAATATAAATTAGTCAAATCAAATCCTCAAATTAAATCTCCAATTTAAAAAATCTTTCCTAAATCATTAATTCTCCATTAATGGACTTAGCCTAAATCTTGATCAAACCATTTCAAAATCATGAGATTTTTTTCATAATTCATTCATATCCTCATTTACATTCACATATATAATTGAAATATAAATATAAATCAATCACACCAAATTCAAAAATTCAAATCCCTACTCCAAATTTTTCTAAGTCCTTTAAATCCTTCTTAATGGACTTACCCTAAAGAATGATCAAACCACTTCAAATCCTCAAAATTTTCTCATAACCCATTTATATTCTCATTTATATTCACAAATATAAATGAAATATAAATTCAAACAACCAAAACCAACTCCAAAAATCAAACTAAAATCATTCAAAATTCAACCTAGGCCTTTCAAGTCAAAATCTTGAACTTAGCAAAATCCATTTAAAATCAAGCCAAATCCTTGATTTCTCTTCATGATTCAATCAATCCTAAAATCATGTACCCAAATATAAATACAAACTTCAATCACCAAATCAAAGCTCAATTCAAAAATCAAACCCAACTCAAACTCTTGTTCACCCCTTGAACTTGAATTGTCAAATGAACCAAAACCCATTTGACTTCAAACCACTTGCAAATGAATTTATATTTCAATCATAAGTCCATATGTGAGTTCAATCAAACTCAAATCAAGCTTTGACTAAGCCATTTGACCCACTTAGGCTCACTTGACCAAAGTGAAGTACCTTATGAATAAATCTAACCAAATTGGATTGAACCAACTCATATTTTCTCATCATGATCAACAATCATCATGGGATGATCTAATCAAATTGGGTCCAAGTCAAACTAAGGGTTGAGTCAACACTTAACCCAAAATGAAATCTAATATAGCCAAATTCCACCATAGGCCAAATTGATTGAAGCCATTGATCGAAGTTCACTCATGACTTATGTTTGAACTTGACCAAGCCAACATTTGAGCCTAACGTAGCACTTGATTGGCCCCAAATTGACCCGTTTTGACCTAAAGGGTCAAAATGTGTCAAAATCTAATTGATCAAACCAATGGGCAGTTCATTCCAAATCACTTGTTGAACTTGCTCAAAGCCTCAATTGACTAGACCTAACTTGGTGAGACCCAACATAACCTAAGGGGTCATGTTGAGCCAAATTTGAACATAACCAAAATTGAATGGAACAAAGATACTAATCCACTCCATATGACTAACCAAACCCAAAGCTACCCTTGACCTACCTCAAATAGGTCAAATGGGTCAAATAGGTCAACTTGACCCATTTGACCTAAATGAAGTCATATGAGCCAAATTCAAAATTAATCCAAATTGAATCAAACCAAAGCCACCAAAACATTTTGAATGGTCATATGAACTTGACCAACCCTTGGTTTGACTCTATTTGACCAATTGGTCAACTTAACCCAAGTTGACCCATTCTGACCTAAATGGGTCAACATGAGCCAAACCCTATCAAATGAATTCCAAATCTCATGAAACTTGGCCAAACCTATTTTCTCAACATACCCAACATATCCAAAGTGAAAAATCAGCAAAATGACCTACCCTAGGCCATAGAACAAATTTTTTCTTAATCCATGGGTGATTTGGTCATACCCTCTTCATATCCACTTGAGGCTTTCCTAATAGCTCAAGGGGACCTACTGAAGAGTGGTGCACCCAATCCAATGGGTTTGGATTAGCCCAATTGGTTAGACCAAACTCCATGGGTCAAAACTCCAAATTCAAACTCCCTCTCCTTTTAGCACATGGGAGGTTGGTAAACCTCCTTGGATCAAATGGACCATATCCACCTCTTCAAATCAACAATTGATCAAAATGACAAGTGAATCCTCGATCCTTCAAGGAGATACCTAATTCATTTCAATTTCTTCCCTATCGATTGAACTGAGCAAGCCTATTCCCATGTTTCTTAGAGAGTATTTGAAAACTCATTTTCTCAATATTTAGAGTCTGAAACTAAGGGAGGTCTATTGAAGAGCCAACTTCCTCTTCACTCAATTTCACTTCAATTGCTTTTGCATACTCCAGAGAGCAGTCATGCTCTCTTTGAAGTTCTAAAGGCAAGGGGAGACCTAGCTCGATCAAAACCGCAAGCAAGATAAGGAGGAGGTGGTCCATATACCAATCCACTAACCTCAAGTGCTCAAAACTTCAACAAGGCTTCATCTCAACTGGAAGCTTCTCCAGAATCGAACGGTGATCACCTCACCGAGGTATGGGATTTTTTGACCATTAAACTCAATGTGGTGTGGAGCTTTGTGAAAGAAACCCATGGAGTTTTGATTGTTGGATGTGCCACTCTTTAGCCTTAGATGGTGTGGGTTGAGTTTGTTTTGAATCCAAGCTCAATCGAGCTCGGATCTTCCCCTTGATCATGGGTAGTCTCGATTGATCAAGGGGAGGAACTTGGGAGATCTCAGCCATCCATTCGTGCATTTTGGATGGATGGCCGAGATAATTCCCCATGTTTAGAAATCACTTATCCATTTTAAAACCATTGGGAGATCTCTGGCTGTCCGATCTTTGATTGGATGGTAAAGATCAAACCGCGTCTGTCGCTAGTAGCCATTTTAGATTTGACATTTAAGTGAATTTCTCACGGCATTGCGCATGTAAAGCACGTTGACCACCACCGCCACGCGTCACGCCATGAGCTATAGGATTAGTTAAAATGTTTTAATTAATTCTAATTAACCTAGGGATCTTCTAAAATTCATAACTCCCTCTAAAAATTCAAAAAAATATGAAATAAAATTCTATAGTAAGATAATTTAACCTAAAATATTTTAAAATTAATTTCAATAGCTTTTGAGTTATAATTTCCTTTGATTTTGAGTTTTATTAAAAAATTTATTTTGCTAATTATTTTTTAATGAAGCCTCTGATTAATGCTAAATTTCTTGGGAATGTTTTTGGGGATGACTTATACCTCCCCTAATTTTCTTGAGATTTATTGAAGGCTTGATTAGAAGAATTATATATGGATTTCTTAATTACTCTCCTTTTGTAATTAGGGTATGATTAGGGTATGATTAATTGTTTTAATCCATGATTAGGGTTGATTAAGGTTACATCCAGTAAGTAGGAGATTTAGAGAATAATTTTGGGGAATTTTCTTAAGCTATTCCCTAAACCCCATTTTCTCTCCTTAATCTCCTCTTAATTAAGGGTTAATTTATTAATTATTCCCTTAATTAATTTCCAAAAATTTTAATAAAGTTTCAGAACTTAATTAATCTACTTTGGGTAGATGGTTAAGTGTTTAACATCCTAAGTTCAATTAAGGAAATTGAAACCTAATTCATATGTGTGAATTTTTTTAAGCTAAATCCCTTAGCTTAGTTAACTTTTAATTGTGAGCCAAATTGCATTAGGCCTATTTCTTATTAGGTGCATTGCAAATGTAAATTCCTTGTGAGTTTCTTATGTCATATCATTGGCTTATAATTATTTGGTTAATTCTTCTAATGTGGTGTAGGTAAGGGTTAATTAAGTTACTTAATTCATACCTTAACTTAATTAATGTATAAAAATAGATCTAATTATCTAAAAATTAAACAAAAATATCAAACACATGTGGGAATGGGTTAGGAATAGCAAACACATCTCACCTTTCCAAAATTAAATCAAACACCAAACTAGACAAAAATCACTTTGAATTCACTTTGATTTATTTTAAACTTTCTTATTCCATAAGAATGTCTTTAGGATTTAAGTGAAGTGAACTTGTTTACATGCTGTCATTACTTTGAATCTTCCCCCAACATGTTAAACTTGTATGTCATGCGATTTCATGCATTCTTATTTTTCAAATTCCAATTTTAAATGAAATTGTTTAGTTTATGTCAAATTTGCTTGTGTTGGCTAAAGTAAAAATATGAATGGCTATTATCACTACTAAATCTAAATTATTTTTTTAAAACATATAAACCAAATACCAAATGTGAAAGTATGTTACTTATATTTTAATTATGAGTTTGCATGTGATAGACTATAAATGCATGCTTAGCATAGGTTTCCTTTCTCTTTTATGTTGGCATAGTTTTGAATAGGAGTTGGTAAGATGTAGAGTTCATTTGAAAAGAACCTAACACTTACTTTATTCCATACCCCATTCATCCCTATGCTATCACCTAAGAAGGGTTACCTGTACTTGCATACATAAACTGCATAAAATAAAATGAATCCTTTAACACAACTTTTGCATTTTCCTTTTCTATTTCATCTCTTTTATACATATGTATGTATTTAAGAAAAGTGATATATTAGTCTGGACAACCCTGAGATTGTGAGGATTTTAGTAGCCATAAGTAGGTCTTGTACCTTACACCTCTGGTTAACAATGACACTGTACTCACTTATGCCTTTCTTACTCTCATGTGTGTATGTGAAAATTTGGATAAGGAAACCCTTTTCTTCTTAAGAAAAATCATGCATATTCAACTTCTAAATTTCCTTAAATTGATTTCTTAGCATGCATCATAAAGTGTGCTAAATACTCTTATTTGTATGTATAGATATGCTTAGGGTCCATCCATATGCATGTTATATATGTTAGAAAAGAAATGAAGTAATGTGTGTTATGTGAATTTTGATTCATTTTATTTAATCTTAAAATGCCTTTCTTGTTGAATAGTTTGTTTCAAGTTTATCTAAACTTAGGATTAATTAAAAGATTTAATTAAAACATTCACCTAAACAAAATTAAAATGTGAATCTATTTTTGAAATTACTTAGGTTAGAGAACGAAAGAGAAGTTCTCTTCTCTTTCCCTCTCTTCATAACTTAGTAATTAATTGTAGGATCCATTTAAACCAAATCAAAACATGAAATAAAATCAATCCAAAATAATTAAACAAATTAAATGAAACCTTCCTCTAAGTTGAACATGTTCTTTATACCTAGAAAATTTGAACCTAATGCTATAGCTAAGCATACCACACAAGCTTTCAAAGCACACACATTAGCCTAAGTCATCACTTCTAGCCTTAAGTTTGGTCGGTGCATGGTTTGATGTTTATTTTGTTTTATAATATATGTTTTAGACTATATGTTAGGGTGTATGCTCATAGAATGAATGGTAGGATGCTCTTAGTCTAACTATTCTTTTTTACATGGGATTGTGGTTAAGGGGCGCTATCATAAATAAAAATATAAATGCTTTTGCTTCCAGGTGATTTATACCCCTAAGCATAATCCAATATGCTAGGTGGACTTAGTCACCCATGTGTGGGGTGACAGGTTCAATATATATGCTTGGGATTTTTGTGGTTTGTTTTAGCTAACCTTTATTTTGCAGGTGTTAGTTAGATTTTCACTTTTTCTTTTCATGTAAATTTTTACAATTAGGATTTTGGAATGATTTTTATGGGGATTAGGATGAACATTGGTCATGAGATCCTATCTTATGTACCATGTGAAGCCTTGAAGCATGCACCTTCCAAACATCCAAAAGAAGGAACCAAAGAAGAAAAGAAGAAGAAAGTAGAAAAGAAGAAAGAAGAAATAAAGCTTGAAGATCGCCATAATAATGAATTCCTTGCTTAATTATAATTTAATCCATTTGTAATCTGCATTGTATAAGGGTAGAGCTTGGCTACTCACATTTGATATTTTTTTGGTTTGTCTTGCGTTGCACAACATATTTTATTCTTTTGTGATTAGCTTTATAAATTGGTTGATGATTTGTTTAGCTTTTATTGCATTGGAATGATTTTCTAGTTTCTTCCTTGCTTTATGTATGGCCTGGATGAGGATTAGGCTTTTTAGGGAAAAATAAATCTTTTACCCAACTTAACAACTCAAAATAAAACTAAATAACTCATAACCTCACCTAAAGCTTAGGTTTAAAATCAAGATAAAAGAATTCGCAACCCCTTAGCTGGATGAGTATTCCTTTTGTAATATCATGCACAAATGCATCTTATTTCACTCTTGATTGGAGGGCTTCCACCTTTGTAGAAAAACTTGGCTTGACCTTTGAGAGCCATGGTGGAAACTCACCTCCTCCCTTCTCGTTGATTTTGGCCAATAACTCTATTTCTCATGCATTAGTCATATGAATCCTATTAGCTTGAGTCAAAAATAATTGTCCAAAATGAAAATAAAGAAAAATCAAATTTGAATTGCATTAGATTTATGTCATTTGAAGACTGCCCCTTTACATGATCTAGTCTCTTTAGGGAGTGAGTTTGAGGATTTAGTCTCTTTCTAAATAAATAATAGCCTATCTATCTTGCATAAGCATAATGACTTGCCTACATGTATTTAAAATCATAGGAGGAGTTAGTTGGCAGCCACCCTGAGGCGGTTGTAAGTCTAAGCTGTCGGGTGATTTGTCCTCTCTTGTGGGGGCAAACTAATTACCCATCTTCACCTTAGATTTAGGTTGTGCTTTCGGCCCCCACCAAAGCTCCCTAGATTTAGGTTATGAGGTTGCTTCTCCCCTTTATGAGCCATACGCATAATTCCTCACCTCTTAGGCACTTCCTTAATCTTGTGTTAAGGAATCATAAGTCCTAAATTTCTAATGAAAAATGCAACTCAAACAAACTAAATCAATTTCAAAAATGTAAAGCCCAACTATAGGATAGTTTGAAATGCTCACTGGGTTTCCTAGCATTGCGGGCATCTCCTACTTATCTCCCATTTTGGCTTTGATAACAACTCCCCTTTTTTGATCAATCCCATTAGATCTTCCAAAAATAAACCAATCGATTGATAGTTCTTCTTTTTGAAATCTTCAAAGACAACGATCATTTAACTTAATTGAGAGTTTCCCTATGGGATCCCATCCCTTAGGATGTAATTAACTATGGGGCTTGCCCCTGTAAGGAACTTAATAAACCTGATTTAAAATAAATAATGCTTTACTTTTCTATATAAAGTAGGGGAAGAATATCTGGTACATATGTAGAGTCATCATCATTAGGGGTCCTTATTGAGGTGATTAGGTCCATTAAAGGGAAGTGACTTCTATCTTTTGAGATAGTACACTATTTCCTTGATTACATACTCGATCACCTGAATAAGTACATGTGCATATCTGCATGACATCCTAAAAAGAAGAATTTCTATAGTGCTTGTGTCTCTTTTATTTCTCCCAATAGATTTGAAAGTCGACTCCTACTCCCTATAGGAATTTTTCTACCAACATATTTTTCTGGAGACTCCACTAGGGATGGTTCCTCTCTCCATCTTTGGTAAATGATCATTGTCTTTGAGTATCGATAGTGGGTTTATACTTTGGTATGAATCTAGTACTGTTGTTCTTTCCATTGGCACTTAGCTCATTTCATTCTTGAGTTGAGTTAGCCAACATCTTTAGGTTTTAGGACCGCATTCCTTGTTGGTCTTAAAACCCCCGTTAGGTCCTTTAGTGGGTAAAATGAAAAGATCTAAATAAAAAAGAGAAGACATTTTAAAGACTTCCTCCTTATCATTTTTATGATAAGGAGAGGTTCATTCTAAAATAATAAAGATAAAATAAATCTTCCATAAGATGTTTGCTTTTCAAAAGCACCCTTTTCAAAAATCCAGATAATAAAATATTTTCCACAAAAATTTTATCACCCTCATTTAATAATTCTCATAATTATTACATGTAGGAATTTTCAAAAATAAAACTAACAATCTTTCCAAAAGCACAAATGAACATCTTCTTTCAATTCACTTTGATGGAGATTTCATTTTCAAAATAAAATGAACAATCATCTTTTCAAAAATCAAAATAACAATCATAAAGTTTTTAAAAGCACACATGAACCTTTCCATTCAATACACTCACACTTATTGAATGGAAGTTTCATTTTCAAACAAAATTTAATTTTTCAAAAGCACATATGAACATCTTCATTTAATATTAAATGAAGATTTCATTCCCAAATAAAAAAATAACATCATTTGGAAATCCCTCTTAAACATACCTCACATATGATTAAGTTGGAAATCCTCTCTTTCAAAAAGCAATAATCACACATAAAATAAAATTTTCACATTTCAAAGATAATATTGATTTCCATTTTAACATACCCAAATTTGTTGAATGGAAGTCCTCGTTTCAAACATTAAAACTTAACAATCATATTTTTCAAAATCCAAACACATTTTGGAACTTCATTTAGCATTCTCAAATTTGCTAAGTGAAGTCTCGAAATTCCAAAATAAAAAATTTTCAAACATATTTGGAACTTCATTTAGCATATTCAAATTTGCTAAGTGAAGTCTCCAAATCCAAAAT
This sequence comes from Cymbidium sinense, assembly GCA_021442155.1. Taxonomy (NCBI): domain Eukaryota; kingdom Viridiplantae; phylum Streptophyta; class Magnoliopsida; order Asparagales; family Orchidaceae; genus Cymbidium; species Cymbidium sinense. Next base: position 92,836,060 of record CM038228.1, on the reverse strand, counting down.
AAAAAAAAATTCAAACATATTTGGAACCTCATTTAGCATACTCAAATTTGCTAAGTGAAGTCTCCAAATTCAAAATAAAAAAAAATTCAAACACATTTGGAACTTCATTTAGCATAATCAAATTTGCTAAGTGAAGGTTCCAAACCCAAAATCAAAAATTTTTAAATAAAATTTTGGAACTTCATTTAGCATAATAAAATTTTCTAAGTGAAATCTCCAAATCAAAATCAAAAATTTGTCAAACACATTTGGAATTTCATTTAGCATAATCAAATTTGCTAAGTGAAGCTTTCAAATCCAAAATCAAAAATCAACAATCATATTTCAAATTTTTCAAACACATTTGGAACTTCATTTAACATACCCAAATTTGTTAAGTGAAGTCTCCAAATTTTAAATCCAAAAATTTTCTAAACACATTTGGAGCCTCACTTAACATACCTAAATTTGTTAAGGGGAGTTTCCAAATCCAAAAATCAAAATTTCAAACACCATTTGGAACCTCACCTAGCATACTCAAATTTGCTAAGTGAAGTTTCCAAAGCCAAAACAAAAATATTCAAACACCTTTAGAACTTCTTTCCTTAGCATACCAAATTTTCTAAGGAGAAGTTTCCATTTTCAAAACCAAAATGAAATCAAAATTTTGAACACACCATTTGGAATTCCATTTAGCATACCCAAATTTGCTAAATAAAATTTCCATTTCACAAAACCAAGTGGGACTTCCTCTTTAGCATACCAAATTTTCTAAAGTTAAATCTCTATTTTTCAATCACATCAAAAACAAAAATGGAACACTTAGTATTTCCTTAGCATCCTTAAATTTGCTAAGGATCCTACTTTTTCAAAGATCAAACATTCAAAACAAAAATGAAACACCTTAGGATTTTCTTAACATACCTAAATTTGCTAAGAAGCCTATTTTCAAAAATCAAACAAAACACACTTGGGTTCTTCACTTAGCACACCTAAATTTGCTAAGTGGGAATTCCAAATTTACAAAAATCAAACAACAATTCACAAAAAAAAACAACTATTTTCAAAACACTTCACTTAGCAAACCCAAATTTTCTAAGTAAAATTCCAAAATCACCAAACAAAAACAAAATCAATTGACCCTTACTTTAACATACCCAAATTTTTTTAAAGGAAATGGTCCTCAAATCAAATATCTAAATTCAAACAAACATGAACCTATGGAAGCATCCTTCTCAAAATATTTGAATCCATATTTCAACATACCCAAATTTGTTGAAGTTGGATTCATATTCAAACTTCATCTTTCAATCATATTCTCAAATCTATTTGAACCCCACTTAATACTTCCAAGTTGTTAGATGTAGGTTCAAATTTTCAAATCAAATTGAAAAAATCTACAAAGACAGAAATCATATCCAAGCTCATTTCCTATTGCAGATTCTCACAGTCAGTTACAATACAGAGGTAGTTCAATTTTTCAATCTTTACAGTTAATCTGAGATCGCAAGATCACATAAGTTCATTTTCACTTTCCCTTATGGTATGGATTTGGCTTTGGACTAAGCCAACTTCCCCCGACTGGATCATACACATGTCATCCACTTCAGTAGGGGATTCGAGGGAGAGAGGATTACATGTGACTCCCTCCACTTCGAGGACCAAGTGGGTGGCCTCATCAGATTGATCTACCCTCGATTACATCTCCTCAAGAGTAGTGGTAGTTCCACAGGCTTCAGTTATGATAATACTAGTAGTGCAAGCCCCAATTTTAGTGTGCCCCATGATTTCTCGTGTTGCCCCCGTGAGGGCTAGCACCCTCGCATATGTACCCTCTAAGGGTAAGGCTCCCCTGATCTCAGATATTTCCTTCTCTACTTTTGAGTTTGGATCTAGCTGTCACTCCTCCCATCCTAGTCGAACACAGCATAGGAACAAGAATCGCATGATCAAGTGGTATCACACCAAGATCGCTAGGGAGATGGTGGCAGTAGCCTGTTCAGCTGTTGAGGAGTTCCATGTTCTTACATCACCACTAGTTATAACAAACTAGTTCCATCATTTCTCTGGATCAGACAAAGAGGATGTTAGGAGGATTCACATCACCTCCGGTGCATCATCGGCCGCTATTAGGCAGGAGGAGGATGCCCTCCGATCTGTCTTGCATAGTAGCATCTGAGACTTCGAGTCTCTGGTTGATCAGATCCATTATCCCCGGTAGTGTGAGGAAGCATATCCATCAGGAGAGGGCCAGAGAGGCCCATACAACTCATATTACTAGTAGGGAGAGGCAAAGGTTTAGTCGCCAGTTGACAGATCTGCACTTATTGATTTTCTAGCTCGGCACGCTACCCGTGCCAACCATACTAACATCATCTTACTTACTGGGACCAGTCATCACAGGTGAATAGCTCTTATGCATAAAGATTCAATGGTGTCTCCACCCCTTCTACCCTCTCGTCTAGGTGACAACATCTCCGTTCCAAAAATGAAGGCTAAATTAGAAGGCGTTGGTGATTCGGCTATAGCCTAGGGATCCTGCCCCATCCACACATCCTAATATGGCAAGGCTGTTCTCTCCCTTGACCTTCTACCTCAGTAGTGGTGCGGAAGGAGTTGCGACCCTAAGGCATCATGGTCGTCCCTTCACCAACTCTGCCAGTACAGTAGGATGTGGAGATGGTGATGGTTATTTTAGATATGGTAGATGATAGTCTAGCTGCACCAAGGTTAGTGGAAACTCCTAGTGATGTCACCTCTCTCATAGCTAATAGTAGTTAAGAGTGTCACTCATCTAGTGAGTACAATCCACATAGGATTGACTCTCCAGTGATAGGTGAGATCCAGTGCCTCTCAGTGCATGATAGTGATCACACCAGTCAGCCTAGATGATTTGTTCCTCTTTGATAGACCATTCTCTCGAAGAGATAGTAGCTCATTATCTTGTTGAGAAGAAGGAGGTATTGGGGTATGATTGGTCCGATGAAGAAAAAGTCAGCTTCGATCCCAATGAAGATGACTTGATGGGGGATTCAGCTAGAGTCTGCTTGGTTGACATTAGGGGATCTATTCTTAGGGAGCAGCAAGCCATGAAAGGTGAAGAGATTAATCAAGAGGACATTGCATAATCAGCCCAGCACCTCCAACATCAGTTGAGGCAGAAGGATAAGTAGATTGATATGATGGCACGTTAGTTACAGAACTTATTAGTAGCATTGTCAGTGCTCAGAAATAAGCCCCTTTAGTTCATCCTACTACAATTGACATTAGTCAGCCTGAGTTAGAGCATGTATTGGACCCAACCAAGACTCTACCTCTCATTAAGCAAGGTAGCGCTAGCCTGTATAGGAAGGTAGTGGAAATTACCTCCATACAAGAAAAAGACATAAAATTCATGGTTAAGCAGCAGGTGAAGGAATCTTTGGCTCAAGCCCGGGGAGGATCATCAGTTCCAAAGGGTAGACCCGACCCAAAGGAATTTGATGCTATCTAATATCCCAAGGGTTTCTTGCCTCCTTCCTTCAAAAGTTTTGATAGCAGTGGAAACCCAAGGCAACATATAGCACATATCAGGGCCAGTTGTTGCAACACAGGTGGCAGTGATGCTTTGCTATTATGACTTTTTGTTAGTAGCCTTGTGAGTATTACTTTTGATTGATATCGAACGTATAGTTCGATAGATATTCGAGTTAGAGCAACTCTTCATCAAGAGATTTGCTAGAGCTCAAAAGGGTTGTAGGTGATCTCACGTTGTAGTGAGTTCCTCATTGATTATATTCTCTAATGGTGTAACCTGAGTATGTAGTATGAACCACAACTGTGTGAATAATATGCCATTGAGATTCTCTTGAAGAATATCCATGGCCCGATCACCTTCACAATTAAGGGCTTCACTATCAAGACATTTGAGAAGCTAATCAGCAAGGCAGCTAGTCTACATGGAGAGGCCAAACAGTTGCCTTTTCAAGATCATTTGCCTAAGTAAAAGCTGTAGAAGGTTTATGAAAAAAATCGGGAGTAGTAGTAGCGGTTGATAAAGGGAAGCAGCCAGCTAGAGATCAGTCTGAGAGACCATGACCTCAACAGCTTCCACCTCCTTTGCCACCACCGAGGTAGCCCTACGGCTCCACCACAGCCTCTATGACCAGCACAACCACCGCCTTAGCTATACCAGCAGCAACAGTGACATGCATATCCACTGCCAGGTAGCTATGATCCATCTACTCTTGTATCGGTGGATAAGGGCATCAAATCCCTTACTCCACTCACTCTACTTGACTTATACTTTGTACTTCCAAATAATTCCAAGAAATTGAAGAATAAAGCTAGTTTGAATTACATCTGTGTTATTTCTAATAGGTTGTCTTCTTCTATTCCTAATGATAACTCTTCAAGTCTAAATAACTATAACAATTTTGATCTTCCTCTTTCTGATTCAGAGTTGGACTTTCCAACCCTGAATACTATGGGTTCACCTCTTGAGATAGACTTGGAATCATCCAATTCTAAGAGTCCCATAGGAGAAGCTATAGGTGAGCCTGAAGTACACGTAGAACCTTCCACCACCTTGCCTCAAGAGATCACCGAAGTCAACCTCCGTAGTGGCAAGGTTCTATCTCCGAGAGTAGCAGTTCAAGATAGAGTGAAATAAGTCATTGGTATTAAAGATCAAGAAGCCCTTCTACAGGATGCTCCACCCTTAGATATGCTCATGGAAGACCAATCGAATGTGGACTACAACATCCTTTCTCATCTAAGAAAGTTGTCATCTATGCTAAGCATATATGATGCCCTTGTCTTATCTAAAGAGATGAGGGAATCACTAATCAAGGTTCTCCTTGATCCTGAAATATGCTTAGCTCAGCTGATCTCTATAGGTAAGGAAGCATATTATGCAAAAGAAGCCCAAGGGATCACCTTCATAGATAAAGACCTTCTTCTCGGGGACTTGGAGCAAGCTCTACATCATAGTTGACATGGAGTTACTTGGGTTCTTGTGGATTCGTGTGTGGTGAACATTATGAGTCTAAAGACCCTTACCTATTTAAAGATTGACATCTCTACACTTGAGGAGATAGGATGATGTTGAGAGGATTCAATGATCAAGATGAGCAGGCTTTAGGTTCCATAGTGTTACCATTGAAGATTAGTGACTGGAAGACTGAAGACAACTTCTACATCATTGATTTGAATACTTTACTCACTACTTTGCTTGGTGGGCCTTGGATACATTAGAACAAGATTGTTCCATCCTTCTTTCATCAGTGCATCAAGTTTAGAAAAGATGGAATTGAATACCGTGTCAACGGGGATGAGAACCTATTTTAAGTTAGAGAGGTTGAGATTTATGAGGATGTGACCTACTATCTTCCTCAAAATACCCTTTCTCATGAACTTGGACAAAATTTAAATGCAAAAATAAAAGAAAAATAAAATGAAGCAAAAGAAAAGATAAAGGAAAATGAAAAGAAAAAGAAAAGTCCAAGTGAACAAGAAAGGGGAATTGAAGAAGAAATAGATCCGCATATCACATTCCACCCATAGTTCATTTCATCATGTGGACATGTTGGTAGGATGGCTCAAACTCCACCAGGTAAAGGTAGAGGCAGAAATAGAGGTAGTTCCAGAGGTGGGAGACCCCCTAGTTGGCCTTGACCAATAAAGGTGTTCCAGTTCATAGGAGTACCCCTATTCACATAAACTTGGAATCCACCTGGATGAGTCTAATGTGATTAGTATACCTAACCCTCTCATTGGGTTCCATTGGAGGTGACTTTTGATCTAGCAGATGAAGACCAAGCCTCAAGCAAAGTATTATGGTTTATGTGAAACTATTAGGCGGGTTGGGAACCTTAGCTCTTACCTCACTTACATCTTAGAAAGTTGAAGGTTTAGTAGTTAAGGAAGTCCTAAGTCTTCATGACATGAAGTAGAAGAATTTCTTTTTGGGATCATCCTCCTCAAGCCACGAAGTTGATGTAGAGCTTGAGGAAGATACTTTAAAGAATTAATGGAATTACTTTTGACTTTTATGCCTTGTGTTCAAAATCTTACACAGAAAGGTTTAGTTCCTCACACATGGTCTAAATAGAGGTCATAATACTTCAAAAAGCTATGGAACAATATAGGTAGGGAAGCACAATCAAGAGCAGGATTAGGATGATTTAGTAGTTGTCGATGATGAAGATTACCTAGTTGTTACAACCATTTGGAGTCGATAGTTTCTTCTCACACATCCTCAACTCTTATGAAAGTGTGTTTAGAAACTTTAGATGATCAGATGATCTCCAAGTCAAAGAGACGCCAATTTGAAGATTCATTCAATTGACAAGCTTGAAGAAATCAACCTCAGGATTGAAGAAAATTCATGCTCGACATACATCAGTTTATTGATGAATGAAGAAGAAACCAATGACTTAGTTAGGCTATTGACTGAGTTTAAAGACTTCTTTGTATGGAGTTATGAAGAAATGCCTGGATTATCTCCTAATGTAGCAGTCCAGAAGCTAGCAATAGATCCTTACGTTACCCCTATTAAGCAAGTTCCTAGATGCATGCGATTAGAAATTGAATAATAGGTCATTTCTGAAGTCAAGAAACTAATCGATGCTAGTTTCATCAGAGAAGAAAAATAACCTGCTTGGTTAGCTAGTGTCGCCCCAGTTAAGAAGAAGAATGACCAAATTCGCATTTATGTCAATTTTAGGGAGTTAAACAAGGCATGTCCTAAGGATGAGTTTCCTCTTCTTATACCAGAATTAATGGTGGACATCGCCTCATCTCATGTAGTCTTCTCTTTCATGGATTGATCATCTGGCTATAACCAAATCAAGATGTATCTTAAAGATGAAAGAAACATTGCATTCTGAACCCTGATTGAAATCTTCTATTATAGGGTCATGCGTTTCAGCCTTAAAAATGCTGGTGCTACATACCAATGGGCCATGACTCATATCTTCAACGAACTCATCCATCATCAGGTTGAGTACTACGTTGATGATCTAGTAATCAAGAGTAGAGAAAAGGAAGACCACCTCTTTGACTTGAGAGTAGTTTTCAAATGGTTAAGATAATATAACCTCAAAATAAGTCCCCTAAAGTGTGCATTCGGAGTTGCTTCAGAGAAATTCTTTGGGTTTGTTGTTCGATAATAGGGAATAGAAACAGATCCTGAAAAGATTAAAGCTATCTTAGAAATTCCACCTCCTTAGAGTTTAACTCAACTCAGATCCTTTCAAGGATGACTAGCGTATCTTAGATGCTTTATCTCAAACATATTGGGGAAATGCAAGCCATTCTCAGCACTTATCAAAAAGGATGCCAAGTTTAGGTGGGATGAAAAGTGCCAACATGATTTCAAAGAAATTAAATAGTACATGGTGAAGCCGCCAATTTTAGTAGCCCTTATCTCAGGTAGGCCACTCATCCTCTACACTGCTGCATTGGATGACTCTTTCAGTGCTCTATTGGCCCTAGCCAATGATGAAGGGAAGGAAAGCGATCTGCTACCTCAGCCATTATCTTATCTGCTTATTGAGAAACATTTCCTAGCTTTGATCTTTGCATCTCAAAAGCTATGACATTACATGCTTTCTCATGAGGTGAACTTGATCTCCTGAACCAATCCACTGCAGTATCTAATGACACGGCCAACGCTTTCTTGACTTTTGGCTCCTTGGTCCATGATTCTATCATAGTTTGATGTCACATTTGTACCCCTCCATGCGGTAAAAGGATAGATACTAGCAGATTTCTTAGCAGCACACCCACTTCGTGCTAATTCTCTGCTTAGTGATGATCTCCCTGATAAACAAGTCATGGACTTAGGAGAGGCCGACAATCACCGATGAAAGATGTATTTTGATGGTACTGCTTCTTTTCTTAAAGGTGAAGCATCACAATCTATTCTCCCAGGAAAGGCAGGGGTAGGAATAGTTCTTTTAACTCCAAACCACAATGTGATGAGATTCTCATACTATATATCCTACCCCTGCACCAACAACAAAGCTAAGTATGAGGCTTTGATTGCTGATCTAGAGTTAGCCATCACTATCAGTGTCAAGAGCATTAACATCTTTGGAGATTCTCAATTGGTCATCAACCAGATTACCGGGTCCTACCAGGTTCTAAAACCCATGCTTCATCCTTACTACGAGTATACCATGAAGCTGTTGGCCTAGATTCTCAAAGTTACCATCTACAAGGTTCCCCGAGGATGCGAGATGCCTTGGCAAAACTTGCCAAAGAGTTGGCATGTCCGAAAGATGAGTCCATTCCAATAAGGGTCTAAAATAGACAATTCTTGTCCCTTATTGATGCTGAGCTCATCGAGAGACTTTCTCTTGAAGGGGAAGTTTCCATTGCCAAAATGGACAAGGAGTTGGATTGGAGGCAACCGCTTATATATTTCTTGAACACCGACGAACTACCTCAAGAGAAATCACAAGCCCATCAAGTGAAACAGAGAGATCTCTCCTATGCTCTTGTTGATGGCACCGTGTACCACTGGTCCTTTGACCAAATGTGGTTATATTATTTAGACAAATAAGAAGCTCATGGCATTGTAACCGAGGTACATTTAGTTCTACGCAGAGCACATCAATCCGATTTGAAGATGAAGATGAAGATCAAAAGGCTAGGATACTACTGGCCTATGATGATTACAGACTACATGGATGTAGCTAGGAGATGCCATCAGTGCCAGATACACGGTGTGGTCCTCCACCAACCACCCAACATTCTATACCCTACTTTGTCCTCATGGCCATTTGAGTGTTGGGGTACTGACATTGTAGGTCCAATCGATCCTCCTTCTTCCAAGAGGCATCGACTCATCTTAGTTTCCATCGACTACTTTTCCAAGTGGGAAGCCATCCTAGAGGGTCAACTCACCATGTGCTTTTTTTTGAACCATATATATATAGGTTTGGTGCCTCGAAGAATTATATCCAATAATGGTACTTAATTTAAAAGCATGAAGTTCAACAGCTTTGCCAAAAGACTCGGTATAGATTGGAGATACTCCACCATCTACTACCCTAGAGCAAATGGCTTAGCAGAAGTATTCAACAAAACTCTCATCTAGATACTGAAGAAGACTTTAATGACAACAAATGACAGTGAAATGAGCAGTTGGTTGATGCTTTGACTGCTTCAACTCGACTCTTTCTTTTATGTTGGTGTGTAGTCGCATTCTTCCTTTAAGTTCTCATCACTAAGGATAGTAGTAATAAGACTGGAGCATATAAAATGCAAGTTAGAAGAGCTCAAAGGTTTGGAAAAGTGCCTAGGCATGAGAATCTCAAGTTGTGGCCAAAATGATTCAAGCTCACAACAAGCTACTCCTAGGTAAGAGAACTTGTTAGTTCTAAGGAAACCAATGTTGCCTATGGGGATGTAAGTTTGAACTTGGGAAGGCCCTATGTCATAGAGAAGGCCTACCAAGGAGGATTTTATCAGCTTATTGATTGTAAAGGGGAACACCTGATGCTTCCAATTAATGGGCTCTATCTAAAGAAATATACCCATGAAATAAATCATGTTTGAATTAATCATTAAAAAAAGAACAAACTCTGATTCCATTCATCAAATCTTCTCTTCTTTTTGAAGTGTTGTTTGGTTATGTTGCGAATCTACCGTGACGTATTTAGGGTAGGTGTAAGAGTCCCCCAGTGGCATCCTATCCCTCTTTCACAACACAAACATAATCTTCTGGTGCTATTAGAATAGGTGTAAGAGAACTCAAGATGCATCTTATTTTGATTAGCATAATTAAGATAGGTGTAAGAGAACCCAACTGGCATCTTTTCTTAGTGGGAATCCTTTTTTGCCATCCGTGGTACCATTTCATCAAAACCCTAGTGTGTTTAAGGTAAATGTAAGAGTTCCCCAGAGGCGTCCTATTCCTTTTGACACATGCACACAATAAATACAAATCTTTTATCTCAAGCTATTTTTGATGTTAGAGCAAGCTCCTGCGGCACTCACTCATTAGCTACTCTAGGTCGAGTCTACATGCTACCTCGTTAGTATGTCACCCCAATGGTTCCTTGTTATGAAAGATGTGAGTCCCCATGCTTTCTTTCTGACTTGACCATTGCAAACCAACGAGCATCTTGTTAGTATGGTAGGCTTCACTGCCCAGCCAGTAAGCTATCTCATGTTGACTTTGCTTAAGAAGATGTCAGTCCCCGTGCATTCTTCTTAAACTAGCCATAAGGCTCTAACTAGGTTGAGTATATTTCATGTTTAGGATAAGTCCCCCAGAGGCTCCTTTCCTCTTGACTATTTTTGAGTTGATCTAAGTTCCCAGTGGCATTCACTCAATAGTCGCCCAAGGTTGGATAACACCTGTCAAGCTGAAGATAGACTATTCCAGCAGTCAGTTCCACTATAGGAGGATGTGAGTTCCTGAGCTTTCTTACTAGGTTGATTGTTACAAACCGACGGGCACCTTAGGTTGGTTGATGTTCGCTATGCTAACAGTAACTCACCCGGTGAGTACACCACTCTTTGCAGATATGAGTCATCGTGCTTTCTCCTTGAGTTGGACACTGAATACCTATTGGTTATATGACTAGATATGTCATCTTCTCCAGGGTGTTGGATTAAGCCCTTAACAGCCCCATCTCTTGTGGGTACTCTATTTGGATCAAGTTCTTTGTGACCCCATTTAGACACTACCCGGGTTACTTTTAGATTTGGGTTCCCTTTACTAGTACATGGTTGGAAAATTTGTTAGTGGATACCCGATTCTCCCTTGGTTGAAATCTGAGATAGGTTTAGGCTGATATAAGCTCCTTCTCAGTTTGATCCCTCATGAACTAATATGGTCCATGATAAAATAAATAAACAAACAAACAAAATTAAAATTAATTCACTTGTGGATTAGGAATTCATGCCCCCAAAGGGCCCCTTTTCCCAAGCAGGCATCCTATCTTTTGGGCAGTGTAAGTAGAACTCCCTATAGGAATTGCATGACTACCTGAGTCGAGATAAATCCCCGGGTCAGTACTCACTCTATAGTAGCCCTTAGGTCAGGTTCAATCTATTTTTTCTACAAGCAAGTTACCCCGACAGTCATTCTGCTTTAAAAGTTGTAAGACTATGACACATTCTTTCTAGCATGATTGTATGCAAACCTAGGCAGAGTCTTTGATTTATTTTCCAAAGCAATCACCCTAGTGATCTTTTCTAGTGGAAGATGTGAGTCCCCGCTTTCTTCCCTTGAATTGATCATTGGCGAAAGACACTCCTTTGGTTAGATAGTTCTCCCATCGGAAAGCTACTCCCCTTTGGTTGGTAAATCTAAGTTGGGTCTAGCCTCCTTCTACTTATCCATTGCAAACCTATGAGATCCATCATAATAAAAATAAATAAATTTAAAAATGAAAATTAATTTTTGACTATCCTTGAGCTGATTTAAGTCCCCAGTGGCATTCCCTCAATAGTCAGCCCTAGGTTGGGTCCGACTTATTTCCCAAAGCAACCAATCACCCCAATGGTTCCTTGTTGTGAATGATGTGAGTCCTTGCCCTTTCTTTCTAACTTGACCATTGTATATCGAAAGGCACCGCCCTTGGTTGGATAGTCTTACCTTGTGGTTGGTATACTACTCCCTTTGAATTGGTAAAATCTAAGTTAGGTCTAGGCTTCCATGGCCCCTACTAAGTGAAGTTCATGACAAACCTATAGGATCCATCATAATCAAAATAAACAAACCTAAAAAAATGAAATCAACCTTGACTATCTTTGAGCTGATCTAAATCCTCCAGTGGCATTCACTCAATAGTCAGCCCTAGGTTGGGTTTAATCTATTGCCTTGCCAATAGATTACTCCAGCAACTGGTCCCTACTTTGGAGGATGTTAGTCTACTACGGTTTTCTTCCAAGTATAACTACTGCATACCAAAAGGCATCCCTTTGGTTGGCTAGTCCTACTATGTGCTTAGTAGACTACCTCTTTGGATTGGTAAATCTGAGTTAGGTCTCAGCCTCCATGGCTCCTACTTAGTGCAACCCATCACAAACTAACATGATTCTTCTAAAAAAAAATTCAAACCTAACAAAAATTAAAACAAAATCAACCCTCTTCCCCAGCGAAACCAAATAAAATCTTTTTTCTCCTTAGTGATAATCAAATCTGACCTCTCATCCCCTTGTGGATGACTTGAACCTGCTTCCCTAGTGGAAGGTTCACCCTCTTTCCCTTAGTGGATTTTTTCCCCTCTCTCTTATGCATTGGACATAAGTAGAGCCACATTGCACTAAACTCTGAATTCTTTCTTTTCCTTGGGTTAAGGATAGATTATTTATGTTAGTGCTTATGATCTCTCAGTGTTGTCATCGGTTTGTCAACACCTACGTCTTGTGTTCCTTTGTCACTCACACACCAAGCCCTTTGCTGACCTCATTTTTAGGATGAGCTCTCAACCCCTCCATCTTAGACATATGATTCCTCTAAAACTTTAAGAGTTCCTTAGTCTTAAGACACATCTAGTGATTAGGTGGACACTCAACCTAGCCCTAGAGACTTAGAATAGTTAGCCATATGAATAGGTCATGCCTTAGGGGTGTTAGGAAAACTTTCTACCTTTAGCTTCAAACTCCAAATCAATCTCATTTGATTTTCTCCAAACTAAAATTAATTTCATGATTGAACTCCATGATTGAAATCTATGATTGAAACCCATGATAGAAATAGATCAAAATTCCCAAGTCCAAATTTTTCTAAGTCCTTAATCCTCCCTTAAGGACTTAACCAAAATCTTTGAGATTTTTTCATAACTCATTTGTATTCTCATTTATATTCACATATACAAATGAAATATAAATTCAAATCCATTAAATCAAACTCAAAATTCCAGATCAATTCATGAAATTTTCTTAAGTTTTTTATGTTCTCCCTTAAGACTTAGCCTCATCATGATCTAAATCAATTCAAATCCTTGGGATTTCTAAAAACTCATTTATATTCACATATATAAATGAAATATAAAAATTAATCAATCAAATAAAATCCTTGAAATTTTCTTAAGTTTTTTAAGTTCTCCCTTAAATACTTAGCCTCATCATGATCTAAATCAATTCAAATTCTTCGAATTTTCTCAAAAATTCATGAAATTTTCTTAAGTTTTTTAAGTTCTCTCTTAAAGACTTAGCCTCATCATGATCTAAATCAATTCAAATCCTTGGGATTTTCTCAACACTCATTTATATTCTCATTTATATTCACATATATAAATTAAATATAAATATAAATCAATTAAATCAAATCAAAAATTAATTTCCCAATTTAAAATTTTCATAAGTCCTTAATTTTCCATTAATGGACGTAGCCAAAATCATGATCAAACCTTTTCAAATCCTTGGGAGTTTCTCAAAACTCATTTATATTCTCATTTATATTCACCTATATAAATGAAATATAAATATAAATTAATCAAATCAAATCCTCAAATTAAATCTCCAATTCAAAAAATCATTCTTAAGTCATTAATTCTCCATTAATGGACTTAGCCTAAATCTTGATCAAACCATTTCAAACTCATGGGATTTTCTCATAATTCATTTATATCCTCATTTACATTCACATATATAATTGAAATATAAATATAAATCAATCACACCAAATTCAAAATTCAAATCCCTACTCCAAATTTTTCTAAGTCCTTTAAATCCTTTTTAGTGGACTTAGCCTAAATCATGATCAAACCACTTCAAATCCTCAAAATTTTCTCATAATTTTATATTCTCATTTATATTCACAAATATAAATGAAATATAAATTCAAACAACCAAAACCAACTCCAAAAATCATATAAATCATTCAAAATTCAACCTAAGCCTTTCAAGTCAAAATCTTGAACTTAGCCAAATCAATTTCAAATCAAGCCAAATCCATGATTTCTCTTCATGATTCAATGAATCCTACAATCTTGAACCAAAATATAAATACAAACTTCAATCACCAAATCAAAACTCAATTGAAAAATCTAACCCAACTCAAACTCATGTTCACCCATTGAACTTGAAATTATCAAATGAACCAAAACCCATTTGACTTCAAACCACTTGCAAATGGATTTATATTTCAATTATAAGTCCATATGTGAGTTCAATCAAACTCAAATCAAGCTTTGACCAAGCCATTTGACCCACTTAGGCTCACTTGACCCAAAGTGACCTAAAGTACCCTTATGAGCCAAATTCTAATCCTAATCAAATTGGATTGAACCAAACTCATATTTGCCTCTCATCATGGGATGATCAATCAATCAAATTGGGTCAAACCAAGTCAAACTTACGGGTTGACCAAGTTAACACTGAACCCAAATGAAACCTAACATAGCCAAATTCCACCATAGGCCAAATTGATTGAAACCATTGATGTAAGTTAACTCATGACTTATGTTTGAACTTGACCAAGCCAACATTTGAGCCTAACTAGCCCAATTGGCTACTTGACTCAAGTTGAACCATTTTGACCTAAAGGGTCAAAATGGGTCAAAATCTAAGCCAATTGATTCAAAAATAAGTTCATTCCAAATCACTTGTTGAACTTGACCAAAGTCTCAATTGGCCAACTAGACTACCAAGCCCAATTGACCTTAGACCCAACATGACCTAAAGGGGTCATGTTGAGCCAAATTTAAACATAAACAAAATTGATTGGAAATAAAGATACCAATCCACTCCATATGACTAACCAAACCCAAACCTACCCTTGACCTACCTCAAATAGGTCAAATGGGTCAAATAGGTCAACTTGACCCATTTGAACTAAATGAAGTCATATGTGCCAAATTCAAAATTAATCCAAATTGAATCAAACCAAAGCCACAAAAACATTTCAAATGGTGATACAAACTTGACCTAACCATTAATTTGACCCAATTTGACCAATTGGTCAACTTGACCCAAGTTGTCCCATTTTAACCTAAATGGGTCAACATGAGCCAAACCCCATCAAATGAATTCCAAATCTCATGAAACTCGGCCGAACCTATTTTCTCAACATACTTAACATATCTAAAGTGAAAATTCAAAAAAATACTATTCTATCCCTACGCCATAGAACAAATTTTGGTTTAATCCATGGGTAATTTGGTCATACCCTCTTCATATCCACTTGAGGCTTTCATAATAGCTCAAGGGGACTTATTGAAGAGTGGTGCACCCAACCTAATGGGTTTGGGTTAGCCCAATTGGTACCTAGACCAAACCCAACCCCATGGGTCAAAACTCCAAATTCAAACTCCCTCTCCCACTCAAATTAAGCACATGGGAGGTTGGCAATCTACTCCTTGGCTCAAACCGACCATTGGAACACTCCTAAATGATCAAAAAACCCACCGCCTAAGCTCCATTGATAAAAAATGGCAAGTGAATGGACGATCGTCCGATCCTTCAAGGGATAGATATGCTCCCCCTAATTCATTTCAATTCTAACTTCCCCTCTGTCGATTGAAGCTATGGAACTCAAAGCAAGCCTTAGAGAGTATTCCCAAGCTTCTTAGAGAGGATTTGAAAACTCCATTTCTCTATTTTTAGAGTCTAAAAATAGGGGAGGTCTATTGAAGAGCCAACTTCCTCTTCACTCAATTTCACCTCAATTACTTTTTCATACTCCATCAGAGAGGCAAGTCGAGTGCACTTAAGCTCTCTTTGAAGTTCCAAAGGAAAGGGGAGACCTAGCTCGATCAAAGCCACAAGTTCGTTGGGGAGGAGGTGGTCCATATACCAATCCACTGAACCTCAAGTGCTCAAAACTTCAGCAAAGTTTTGTCTTAACCAGATGAAGCTTCTCCAAGGGAATCGAGCGTCAGTGATCACCTCCATCAAGTTATGGGATTTTTTGACCATTAAACTCAATGTGGTATGGAGCTTTGTGAAAGGAATTTTATTCCCATGGAGTTTTGATCACTGGATGTGCCGCTCTTTAGCCTTAGATGGTGTGGGTTGAGTTTGGTTTGAATTTTAACTCAATCAAGCTCGGATCTTCCCCTTGATCATGGACGGTCTTTATTGATCAAGGGGAAGAACTTGGGAGATCTTAGCCATCCATCAGTACATTTTGGATGGACGTTAAGATAATTCCCCATTTTTAGAATTCCTTTATCCATTTTAAAACTGTGGGGAGATCTCTGGCTGTCTGATCTTTGATCGGACAGTAGAGATCAAATTGCGTTCGCCGTCAACCACCATTTTGGTTTTGAATTATAATTTCCTATGATTTTGGGTTTTATTGGAAACCTCATTTTGCTAATTACTTTTTAATTAAGCCTCTGATTAATCCAATATTTCATGGGTATGTTTTTGGGGATGACTTCTATCTCCCCTAATTTTCTTGGGATTTATTGAAGGCTTGATTAGAAGAATTGCATATGAATTTCTTAATTACTCTCCTTATGTAATTAAGGATAATTAGCATATGATTAGTGGTTTTAATCCATGATTAGGGTTGATTAAGGTCAGATCTAGTAAGTAAGAGGTTTAGGGAATAATTTTGGGGCATTTCCCTTAAGCTATTCTCTAAACCCCCCTTTTCTTTCCTTAATCTCCTCTTAATTAAGGGTTAATTTATTAATTATCCCCTTAATTAGTTTCTAAAAATTCTAAAAAAGATCCAAAACTTAATTAATATACTTTGGTTAGATGCTTAAGTGTTTAATAGCCTAAGTTTAATTAAGAAAATCAAAACCCAATTCATATGTGTGAAAAGGTGTTTTGAAATTAGTTAAGCTAAGCCCCTTAGCTTAATTAACTTTTAATTGTGAGCCAAATTGCATTTGGCCTCTTTCTTATTAGGTGCATTGCAAATTTAAATTCCTTGTGAGTATTTTATGTCATCTCATTGGCTCATAATTATTTGGTTAATTCTTCTAAGGTGGTGTAGGTAAGGGTTAATTAAGTTACTTGATTGATACCTTAACCTAATTAATGCATAAAAATAGATATAATTTTCTAAAAATTAAACAAATCAAACACATGTGGGAATGGGTTAGGAATTGCAAACTCATCTCACCTTTTCAAAATTAAATCAAACTCCAAACTAAATAAAAATCACTTTGATTTATTTTGAACTTTCTTATTCCATAAGAATGTCTTTAGGATTTAAGTGAAATGAACTTGTTTACATGCTTTCATTACTTTGAATCTTTCCCCAACATGTTAAACTTGTATGTCATTCTTATTTTTAAATTCAATTTTAAATGAAATTACTTTTAGGTCAAATTTGCATGTGTTGGCTAAATATGAATGACTATTATCACTACTAAATCTAAATTATTTTTTAAAATATATAAATACCAAATCATATATACTTATGTTTTGATTATGAGTTTGTATGTGATAGAATAAAGGCATACTTTTCCCTTTTATGTTGGCATAATTTTGAAATTTAGTCAGCATATACCCAACAAAACCTCCATTCCCTTTGCATTCACCCTTTTACTGCTATTTCTTTTCTACATATTTTGCAGGAAAGTGGTATAGGTTGCGAAACTTTATGTGGTAAAGGTCTTGTACCTCACAGTTAACAATGTATGTACTCACTTATGCCTTTCTTACTTTCATGTGTATGTGAAAATTTGGATAAGGAAACCCCTTTCTACTTAAGAAAAATCATGCATATTCAACTTCTAAATTTCCTTAAATGGATTTCTTAGCATGCATCATAAAGTGTGCTAAATACTCTTATTTGTATGTATAGATATGCTTAGGGTCCATCCAAATGCATGTTATATATGTTGGAAAAGAAATGATGTAATGTGTGTTATGTGAATTTTAATTCATTTTATTTAATCTTAAAATACCTTTCTTTTTGAATAGGTTTGTTTAGAGTTTATCTAAACTTTGAATTAATGAAAAGATTTAATCAAAACATTCACCTAAATAAAATAAAATTGTGAATCTATTTTAGAAATTACTTAGGTAAGGGAAGGAAAGAGGAGTTCTCTTCTCTTTCTCTCTCTTAATAACTTGGTAACTAATTGTAGGATCCATTTAAACCAAATCAAAACACGAAATAAAATTAACCAAAACTAATTAAACAACTTAAAGGAAACTTGCCTCTAAGTTGAACATGTTCTTTACTTTCAGAAAACTTGAACCTAAAGCCATAACTAAGCATACCACACAAGCCTTCAAAGCACACACATTAGCCTAAGTCACCACTTCTAGCCTTATGTTTGGTAGTGCATGGTTTGATGTTTGTTTTGCTTTTTGATATATGTTTTAGACTGGATGTTAAGGTGTATACTCATAGAATGAATGGTAGGATGTTCTTAGTCTAACTATTCTTTTCTACAGGGGATTGTGCTTAAGGGACGCTATCATAAATAAAAATATAAATGCTTTTACTTGCAGGTATTTTATACCCCTAAGCATAATCAAATAGGCCTGGTGGACTTAGTCACCCATGTGTAGGGTGATAAGTCTAATATACATGCTTGGGATTTGTGTGGTTTATTTTAGCTAACCTTTATTTTGCAGGTATTAATTAGATTTTCACTTTTCCTTTTCATGTAAATTTGTGAAATTAGGATTTTGGAATGATTATTATGGGGATTAGGATGAACATTGGTCATAAAATCCTATCTTATGTACCATGTGAAGCCTTGGACCATCCACCTTCCAAACATCCAAAAGAAGGAACCAAAGAAGAAAAGAAGAAGAATGAAGAAAAGAAGAAAGAAGAAATAAAGCTTGAAGACCCCCATAACAATGAAATACTTGCTTAATTGTAATTTAATTCATTTATAATTTGGGTTGTATAAGGGTAGAGCTCAGCTACCCACATTTGATATCTTCAGGTTTGTGCGGTGGTGCCCGACCACAATGGACTTTTTTTATGATTAGCTTTATAAATTGGTTGATGATTTGTTTAGCTTTTTGCATTAATTGGCATGCTTTTCCTAGTTTATTCCTTACTTTATGTATGACCTAGATGTGGATTAGGCTCTTTAGAAAAAAATAAATCTTTTACCCAACTTAATAACTCAAAATAAAAATTAAATAACTCATAACCTCACATAAAGCTTAGGTTTAAAGTCAAGATAAAAGAATTTGCAACCCCTTAGCTAGATGAGTATTCCTTTTGTAATATCATGCACAAATGCATCTTATTTCACTCTTGATTGGAGGGCTTTCATCGTTGCCATAGAAACTTGGCTTGATCTTCGAGAGCCATGGTGGAAACTCACATCCTCCCTTCTCACTAATTTTGACCAATAACTCTATTTCTCATGCATTAGTCATATGAATCCTATTAGCTTGAGTCAGAAATAATTGTCCAAAATAAAAATAAAAAAATGAAATTTGAATTGCATTAGATTTAGGTCATTTGAAGCATACCCCTTTACATGATCTAGTCTCTTTAGGGAGTGAGTTTAAGGACTAAGTCTCTTTCTAAATAAATAACAGCCTAGCTATCTTGCATAGGCATAATTACTTGCCTACATGTATTTAAAATCATAAGAGGAGTTAGTTGGCTGGCACCACCAGGAGGTTGTAAGTCCAAGCTGTCGGGTGGTTTGTCCAATCTTATGGAGGCAAACCAATTATCCATCTTCACCATAGGTTTAGGTTGTGCTTTCGGTCCTCGCCAAAGATCCCTAGATTTAGGTTATGAGGTTGCTTCTCCTCTTTATTATCCATAAGCATAATTCCTTACCTCTTAGGCATTTCCTTAATCTTGTGTTAAGGAATCTTAAGTGCTAAATTTCTAATGAAAAATGCAACTCAAATAAACTAAATCAATTTCAAAAATATTAAACCCAACTGTACGATAGTTTGAAATGTTCGTTAGGTTTCCTAACATCGCAGGCATCTCCTACTTATCTCCCATTTTGGCTTCGATAATAACTCCCCCTTTTTTTGATCAATCCCATTTGATCTTCTAAAAATAAACTAATCGATTGATAGTCCTTCCTATTGAAATCTTCAAAGACAATGATCATTTACCTTAATCGAGAGTTTTTCTAATGGATCCTGCCCCTTAGGATGTAATTAACTATGGGGGCTTGCCCATGTAAGGAACTTAATGAACCTAGTTTAAAATAAACCCTGCTTTACTTTTCTATGTAAAGTAGGGGAATAATCTCTAGTACATATGTGACCCATCATCCTTAGGAGTTCTTATTGAGGTGATTAGGTCTATTAAAGAGTAGTGACTTTAGTCTTTCGAGATAGTAAACTATTGCCTTGATGATGTACTCGATCACCTGAATAAGTGCATCTGTGGATCTATGTGGCATCCTAAAAAGAAGTATTTCTATAGTGCTTGTGTCTCTTTCATTTCTCCCAACAGATTTGAAAGGTGACTCCTACTCCTTATAGGAATTTTTCTAATAACAGTTTATTTTAAATTAGATTCATTAAGTTTCCTATAGGGGCAAGTCCCCATAGTTAATTACATCCTAAAGAATGAGAATTTCTTAGAAAACTCTCGATTAAGGTAAATGATCGTTGTATTCAAAGAATTCAATAGGAAAGGATTGTCAATCAGTTAGTTCATTTTTGAAGATCAAATGAGATTGATCAAAGAGAGGGAGTTATTTTCAAAGTTAAAAAAAAGATAAGTAGGAGATGCCCACGATGCTAGGAATCCTAGCGAGCACTTCAAACTATCCTATAGTTGGGCTTTACATTTTTGAAATTGATTTAACTTATTTGAATTGAATTTTTCCTTAAAAATTTAGGACTTATGATTCCTTAAAATAAGATTAAGAAAATGCCTAAGAGATGAGGAATTATGCTTATGGCCCATAAAGGGGAGTAGTAATCTCATAACTTAAATCTAGGGGGCTTTAGCAAGGGTCAAAAGCACAACCTAAATCTAAGGTGAAAAATGGGTATTTGATTTGCCTCCACAAGAGAGGACAAACCACATTGGACTTACAACTGGGGTGGCCAACTAACTCATATGATTTTAAATACATGTAAGCAAGTCTTATGCTTTATGCAAGATAGTTAGGCTGTTATTTATTTAGAAAGAGACTAAGTCCTTTTACTCACTCCCTAAAGAGACTAAATCATGTAAGGACATACTTTATATGACCTAAATCTAATGCAATTCAAATTTTATTTTATTTTCATTTTAGCATAATTACTTTGACTGAGGCTAGTAGGATTCATATGCTTAATGTATAAGAAATAAAATTATTGGCCAAAACCAGCGAGAAGGGAGGAGGTGTGTTTCCACAATGGCTCTGAAAGGTTAAGCCAAGTTTCTCTGGAAAAAGTGGAAGCCCTCCAATCGAGAGTAAAATAAGATATTATTGTGCATGATATTGTAAAAGAAATACTCATCCAGCTAAGGGGTTGCTAATTCTTTTATCTTGATTTTAAACTTAAGCTTGAGGTGAGGTTATGAGTTCTTTATTTTTAATTTTAAGTTGATAAGTTGGGTAAAAGATTTATTTTTTCCTAAGAGCCTAATCCACATCCAGGCCATACATAAAGTAAGGAAGAAACTAAGAAAAAGATGCCACTTAATGCATAAGTTAAACAAATCATCACTCAATTTATAAAGCTAATAAAAAAGAATTAGAGGCCGTTATGGTCGGGCACCACCACACAAACTCAAAAAATAAATTGTGTAGCCAAGCTCTACCCTTATACAACTCTGTTGACCTCACTTTTGGAGTGAGCTCTTAACCTCTTCTTCTTAGACTTAGGACTCTTCTAGATACTTAGATTTTCTAATTCATAAGATACATCTAGTGATTAGGTGAACACCTAACCTAAGACTAGAGACTTAGAAGTGTTAATCATAAGATTAGGTTATGCCTTAGGGTTTAAAGAAATTACCTATCCCATAGCATAAACCTAATCTAGATACACTTTCTCAAATCAAACTTAGACTCAATTCTCAAATCAAATCTCAAATTCAAATTCAAATTCCAAATCTAATTTCAAAATTTTACTCCAAATGATTGAAACCCAAAATCAAATCCAAATCCTAAAACCCTTCCTAAGCCATATGAACCATATATTCATAAGCAGCCAAAATTTTCCTTAAATTAAATCAAACTCAATTGATCTCTTTATAAATCAATTATTCCTTCATTTATATTCACAAATATAAATGAAATCCAAATTCAAATGACCAAAACTATATCAAAAATCAAATCCAAACTCAATTTAAACCCTTTAAGCCAATTCTTTGGACTGAGCCAAAGTCTATCCAGATCAAGTCAAAACTAATGAATGTTCTCTTGAATCAATCATTTATTCAATTATCTACCCAAATATAAATGAAACCTACAATCATCAAGTCAAATCGAAACCAACCTAAGTTAGACCCAACCTAGCCCTTTTGACTTTAAAATTTCAAATGAGCCGAAACCCCTTAGACTCCAAATTGATTGTCGTTGAATTTATATTCCAATCTAGAGCTCATATATAAGTTCAACTAAACTCGAATCAAACCAAAACCAAACCAATTGACCCACTTAGGTGCACTTGACCTAAAGTGACATAAAGGACCCATTTGAGCCAACTTCTAATCCAACCCAAATTGGATTGAACCAATCTCACCAAAATCTTCCACCATGATTGTTGATCACCCTAGAATGATCAATTGCAATCAATTGGGACAAACCAAGCCCAATTGGCCATTTGATCCAAATTGACCTAAATTGGCCTAAAGAAATAAATCGGGTCAAATCATGATCTTACCAAAATTGATTGCAACCAATGGCTCAAGTTCATTTTGAATTGATTATTGAACTTGACCAAAGCCATAATTAAACTCAATTTGATCAATCAAGCCCAATTGGTCAACTTGACCCAACCTAGCCCAAATTGGCCTAAAGGGTCAATTTAGCCTAAACCAAAATTAAATCTAAATTAATTCAAACCAAAGATTGCATTCATCTTCAATTAGCCAATTGAACATGAATCAACCCATATCCCAAGATAAATTGGCCAATTTTGGTCAAATGGGTCAATTTGACCCAAAATGACCCATATGACCCAAATTGGGCCAAATCCCTTGAAACCAAGCCAAAACCCTTTAGGGGCTGATCAAACTTGACCCAAACCCATTTAGGGTCAGCCCAAAACAAACCCAACCCATTTAAATCTCTCATAGATCCTCTCCTACATAGGATTCCACTCAATCTCATTTAATTCCCCCATCACATGCACTTAACCCCCCATCACATGTCCCCAATATTCCAATTGAATAAATATTATCATATGGCAGCAAGAGAGGACTTTGGAGCAAAAATTCAAAGTCCTCAAATCAATCTAGATCCATCCCAACCACCCGAACAAGATGACAATCAATTTGGAGCCAAAATAATTCAAAAAAAAAAACTTGTATTTTCGGCCATTATAAAAGGAGGGAGAGATGAGGCTTGAGATCTCTTCTACCCACCACCATTCAGATCCCAAAAGCTTTCCAAAGCAAAAAGGAACCCATCCCCCACTTCTTTTAGCCATTTTGAGCTAAAAAAACAAAAGTAATCACTCTTTTGGTGTGACGACGATAGATATCAGAGAAGGCGACATTCTGAAGAGAAGAAAGGGCTAAAGAACACTCCAAAGCTTTCTCACATACATGAGAGTTCGCTCAGATCTTCATCGCCACCGAAAATCATTCCCGGTGAGGTAAATTCCATCAAACCGTAGATAGCCTTAGGGTTTTGCATATTTTGTATTAAATTTATTGAAGTTTTATGAATTCCCTTAGATAATCCAGCATTTTTACTTTAAATCATCTTGATTAGAAAGTAGAATTTTTTTGGTGCGAATCGGCAAAAAAATGAGTCCATTTGGACAAGTTTTGGCTTAGAAACATTCATTTTTTCCAAAAATACCCCTGAAAATACTATTCACCATCGCTTACTACCGTCAATCCAGGGTTCGGCGGATCGGATGGCTCGGATTACCGTGGATGATCGCATGATCGGCCGGTCGTATGATGCGATGATGGACCATCCGATGGCGGTTCGCGTTATCGACTTAGATCACATCCGTCGCGCAATCGGCCTCGGATTGCGCGATCGTCATATCATCCGATCTATGATGGTCCAGTGAAGCGCAGTCTTTCCCAAACCGTGCGTATCTCCCTCTTTATAAAAAAATTATAATAATAATAATTATAATTTAAAACTCCTGAAACTTCCAAAATTCATAGAAAATAAAATACTTAACTAAAAATTACAAACAAGAGCTCGTTGGATTTATCTTTCCGAGAGGAATCCAAAAAATTCAAAATTTCCAAATTTCATTAAGTATTTTGAGCTGAATTTGAGTTTTAGTGAGAATCATATTTTATTAATTATACTAAAAATATAAGTCAGATTAAGTTGACATTTTAGAGATTGAAATTAAAGTTAAAACACACCTACCATAAAAAATTTCAAGTTAAAATAACTTCTAGATTAAGAGAAATTAAATTTTGAAATTCATATTGTCTATCTTAATAAAATAAATTAAATAAAAATTTAGAAATTTACAAAAATCTTTAAAATGACCTAAATCACTTCAATTGACATCCATAACTCTTACAAAAATGATGTGATCTTCTGAATCTTGATGAACCCCAAACAAACACTTAAGATTAGAGTTTAATCAATTAAAAAGTTAATTAAAATATAATTCAAATATTAAATCAAAAATCAAAAATTAAATTGCACTTAAGCAATCATAAATCAAATCTCAAATCAGAGAAATATCATTCTTAGAGAAAATTAAATTAAATATAATTAAACCTATTTAAGTTAATAAAACGCAATAAAATGATTAAATCTTAAATTAAACTCAAAACCCAACAAATTTAGGAAACTTTAATAATTTGATACTAATCGAATTAAACTAAATAAAATTAAAATAAACTTAATTAACATATGATTAAATCACATCCATTTGGAATGAGATAATTAATTAACCATTAAATATTTCAACCTAATAACTAAATCGAACATGTTAATGAAATCAAACAAACATAATAAATAAATCAAATCAAGTAAAACCCTAATCATGAATAATCAAACTTAATTAGTCGAACATCTAATTAATACAAACTTAATAAATTAATCTATCACTTTAATTAATCAAATTAATTTAAATAAGTTACATTAAAGCTAACTCTAAAATTAAGCTTAAATCAAACCCCTAATTAAGTTTAATAATCACACCCCTTAAATGAACTAATTAAGTTAATCAAATTAATCATATTAAACCTAAGCTTAATCAAGCATAATTAAGATGCAATTAAACATTAATTAAAACCTAAATTAAACCTAAATCATTAAGTCATTAATCTCTAATTAAACAAACCTTTGATTAATCTAATAATTTTAATTGACCCTTAATCAAACTTAATTAATTAAACATCTAACTAATGAAAACTTAATAAATTAATCCATTATCTTAATAAACCAAATTAACTTTATAAATAAGATTAAAATTAATTCAAATTGAATACTTAATTAATATACTAATTAATTTAATCACACCTATTAAATAAATTAAATAAGCAAATTAAATTAATCATATTAAACTTAAGCTTAATTAAACATAAATTCAATTTAAATTCCTTATTTAAACTTAAATCATTAACTCATTAATGACATCATTAATCCAAATAGCTAAACTAATTAAGTTAATTAAATCATAATAAACCTAAGCTTAATAAATATAAATTCAATTAAATACTAATTAAACTCTAATTTAAACTTAAATCATTAACTCATTAATTACATCATTAACTTTAAATAAATTAAATTAAAAATTAACTAAATTTTTATTTAATTTAATAATTAATCACACCTCTTAAGTAAACTAATTGAGTTCATTAATCAAACATAATTAAGATGTAACTAAACATTAATCAAAATATAAATTAAACCTAAATTGTTAAGTCATTAATTACATCATTAGTCTAAACAAATATGAAACCAAATTGAAAATTAAATAAACCTTTATAATTAACATAAATATACTTCTTAATTAAACTAATCACATAATCAAATTGAACCTAAGCAAACCCATAGACCAATAAAGCTAATCAAATCAAATCAAATCAAATTAAACTAAAATAAGAAAGACTCTCATCAATTTAATATGTAATCAAATCAAATCTCATTCAATCTACTTAAATAACATAAACTAATCAACTATCTAATGTATGAAATCAAAATACAAACCAAACTTTGATGAACATGACAAATGGATGTGATTAAAAATAAAATCCTAATTACAAAGAATCAAACCCAATTAAAATCAAAATAAAATCTCAATTAATCTAATCCAATCAAACTACAAATAAATGAACCACAATCAAATTAAATAAACATAAAGTTAAGTTACACAACCATGATCAAAGAAAGAGTTAAATATTAATTTAAAAGGATATTGAATTATCAAGGTTCAATTAAATCGAAATATCTAATCTAAAATTAATCAACCAAAAACACATGAACTTAAACAAACTTCACTAGATATTAAGAATATTGAATTATCAAGATGCAATTAAACTAAAACTTATAATATAAAATCAATCAATCAAATACTTAAATAAACTATAATTCTAAATTCTAAATCAAGTCGAATAAATAAAATCAAATGAATTACATAAATCCAAATGGGCTAATTAAGATACTTAAGGATCTTAGTTATACTCTTTAGGAGTTAGGATGTTGAATAGGCTGAGTTCCATCTACAAAATGGAATTCATTCTACTCTTCATTCTTAAAAAAAAAAACTTAAACATCACTTTAACCAAATAAAACGAAATAAAAATGAAAATAAATCATTAAATCATTTAAATTAAAATCACCCAAAGGTAAAATTTAAATAAATTCAAACTCCAAATTGAAAATTAAATTAAAGAAGCCTAGTAAAGTCTTGCTACACAAGCCTTAAGCACACACATAGAATACTAAGTCACCACTTCTAGTGCTAAGTTAGGGCATTGTATGTATGATGTTGTATTTTTGTTTTGTGATGTAATATTTTAGACTGGATGTTAGGGTGTATGCTTGATAGACTGGATGTTAGGGTTATTAGCCTAATCATGTTTTTTTATAGGGGTTGTGCTTAAGGGGCTATAATAAAAATATAAATGCTTTTCTGTAGGTGCTTAGCCTGTAACTCATGTTAGGGGCTTGGTTACCTATGTGTGAGTGCTAAGTCCAAATTATTCATATAACTGCTTGGGTTGTATGGTGTGTTTAGCTAATATTTATTTTGCAGGTGTAGCTAGATTTACTTTTCCTATTTTTGATGTAATTTTGTATTAGAAATTAGGATTAGTGCTATGGGGGATTAGGATGTGGCGAAGGATTAGTCCCTAGGGTGCCACTGTGATAACTTTGGAATCAAATCAAAAGAAAGAAAGAAGAAATGAAGAAATGAAAAGAAGACCCCATAGCATATATTATTTTGTAATCCGGGTTATATAAGGGGTAGAGCTTCTATCATTTTTTTCTCTCTTTTTTTTGGGGTGTGGCCGACCGCCTTGGCCTTTTATTCTTTTATGGTAGTCTATAAAATTGTTTGATGTTATGTTTGAAATTGCGCATTAGAACAACATGCTTTTCATAGTTTCTTTATGATTGATGTTTCAATGTGTGGCCAGGATGCGGTAGGCTCTTAGGATAAAATTAATTTTTCTACCCCAATTAATAACTCATAACTAAAATTTTAAAATAACTCATAACCTCATATAAAAGCTTAGGAATTAAATCAAGATAATAAAATTTCTAGTAACTCCTTAGCTGGATGGATGAATGTATAATATCATGCATGTCATATTCTTTCACTCTTGTTAAGAGGGGGCTTCCATCCTTGCCAGAGAATCAAGGCTTAACTTATGAGAGCCTTTGGTGGAAGACACCCATTTCTCTTTTGATTTGACCCATAATCAAATTCTCATACATTTAGGCATACAAAATCCAATAGCCTGTGTCAAAATAAAAGTCCAAAAGAATCAAATAAATTTGATAAAATTTGCATTAGATTAAGTCATGGATTCATACCACTCATGCTCTAGTCTCTTAGGGAGTGAGTCTAAGGACTTAGTTTCCTTTCTGAATAATGACCTAGCCATCTTACAAAGCATAAGACTTACCTACATGGATTTAAAGCGTAGGAGGAGTTAGCTGGCTGCCACTCCAGGCAGTAATAAGTCCAATAGTTGGGTGGTTTATTCTCTCTTGTGGAGGTAAACCATATACCCATTTTTGCCTTAGATTTAGGTCGTGCCTTTATTTTGTACCAAGACTCCTTAGTTTAAGAATCTGAGGTAGCTGTTTCCTTCGGGATACAAGCATAAATCCTCACCTCTTAAGTATTTTCATAATCTTATGTTGTGGAATTATAAGCCCTAGCAATCTAATAAAATGTCAACTCAAATAATCAACTCTCTTCAATTTCAAAAATATAAAGCCCAACTATAGGGTAGATTGGAATGCTCACCAGGCTTCCTAGTATCATGAGAATTTCTTACTTTCTCCCTTTGTATTCCAAAAATAAGTCTTCTCCTTGATCTATCCCATTTGATTTTCTAAAATAGCCAATCCTTTGATAGTCTTAATCTTGAAATCTTTGGAGACCCTAATTATCTACTTTAATCGAGATTATTCTTAAGAAATTCTCATTTCTTAGGATGTAATTAACAATGGGGGCTTGCCTCCATAGGGAACTTAATGAACCCATCTTAAAATAAATCCTACTTTACTTTTACATGTAAAATAAGGGAAAGATCTCTGGTATATTCGAAGAGCCATCATATCTTAGGAGTCCTTATTAGGTGATTTGGTCCATTATAGGGTGGCAATTTCTATCTTTCGAGATAGTACATCATTCCTTAATGTCGTACCCGATCACTTCAATAAGTACCCTCTAAGATTTGCGTGGTGACCCACACCCCAAAAATAAATACCACAAACTCAGATTATAAATGAATTAAATTACAATTAGGCAAGAAATTCATTGTTATGGGGGTCTTCAAGCTTTATTTCTTCCATCTTCTTTGCTTCTTTCTTCTTCTTTTCTTCTTTCTTCTTTGGTTCATTCTTTTAGATAGTTGGAAGGTGGATATTCCAAGGTCTCACATGGTGCATAAGATAGGATCTTATGATCCATGCTCATCCTAATCCCCATAACAATCATTCGAGAATCCTAATTGCACAAATTTATATGAAAAGGAAAAGAATAGAAATTTAACTAACACCTGTAGAACTGATATTAGCTAAAGCAAATCACACGAATACCAAGCTTGTATATTAGACTTATCACACCACACATAGGTGATTAAATCTACCTGGCCTATTGGATTATGCTTAGGGGTATAAGCATCTGCAATAAAAGTATTTATATTTTTATTTATGATAGCGCCCCTTAAGCACAATCCCCTGCAAAAAATAATGGTTAGACTAAGATCGTCCTACAATTCATTCTGTGAGCATACATCCTAACATCCAGTCTAAAATATATATCAAAAAATAAAACAAATATCAAACCATGCACCATCTTAACCTAAAGCTAGAAGTAGTGACTTAGGCTAATGTGTGTGCTTTGAAGGTTTGTGTGGTATGCTTAGCTATGGCTTTAAGTTAGAATTTTCTAAGTGTGAAAATATGTTCAACTTATAGGAGGGTTTCATTTAAGTGATTTAATTATTTGGGATTGATTTTATTTCATATTTTGATTAGGTTCAAGTGAATCCTACAATTCATTACTAAATTATGAAGAGAGAGAAAGAGAAGAGAACTTCTCTTTCCTTCCCTAACTTAAGTAATTTCTAAAATGGATTTAGGTTTTTTAGTTTTATTAAGAGAATGTTTTAATTAGGTGTTTTAATTAATCATAAGTTTAGATGAACTCTAAACAAACCCATTCAAAAAGAAAGGCATTTTAGGATTAAATAAAATTCACTAAATTCATAAAACATGCATCACTTCATTTCTTTCCCAACATGTATAACATGAATATGAATGAGTCCTAAGCATATCTATACACACAAATGAGAATATTTAACACACTTTTTGATGCATGCTAAATAATTTGTTTAAGAGAATCTGGAAGTTTACAATGCATGATTTTTCTTAAGTAGAAAAGGGTTTCTTTATCCAATTTTTCACATACACACACGAAAGTAAGAAAGGTATAAGTGAGTACATCGCCATTGTTAACAATAAGTGTAAGGTATAAGACCTACTTATGGCTACTTAAAGCCTTGTAACCTTATGGTTGTCTAGACTAATATACCACTTTTCTTAAATGCAAACATATGTACAAAAGAAATGAAATGAAAAAGAAGAAATGCAAAAGTTGTATTAATTGATTCATTTTTGTTTATGCAATTTATGTGTGCAAGCATATGTAACCCTTCTTAAGTGATAGTATAGGAATGAATAGGATAAGAAATTAGATAAGTGTTAGGTTCTTTTCAAATGAACTGCATATCTTACCAAATTCCTATTCAAAACTATACTAACATAAAAGAGAAGGGAAACATATGCTAAGCATATCCTTATATTTTCTTCACATACAAGCTTATAATTAAAATATAAGTAGCACACTTTCAATTTTAGGCATTTGATTCATATATTTTGAAAATAAATTTGAATTTAATAGTGATAATAGCCACTCATATTTCTACTTTAGTTAACACATACGAATTTGACATAAAGTAAGGATATTCATTTTAAATTTGATTTTTGAAAAATATGGATGCATGAAACAATATGACATACACATTTAACATGTTGGGGGAAAGAATCAAAGCAATGAAAGCATATAACCACATTCACTTTGTTTTAGTTTTGAAAATGTGAGTTAAGTTTGCTTTTCCTAACCCATTCCCACATGTGTTTAATATTTTTGTTTAATTTTTAGATGATTAGATTCATTGTAAGATATTGATTAGGTTAATGAATGAATTAAGCAAATTAATTAACCCTTACCTACACCACCTTAGCATAGTTAACCAAGTAATTATGAGTCAATGAGATGACATAAAAAACTCACAAGAAATTTAAACTTGCAATGCACCTAAGAAGAAAATGGGATAATGCAATTTAGCTCATGATTAATGGATAATTAAGCTAAGGGGTTTAACTTAACTAATTTCAAAACACCCCTTCACACATATGAATTGAGTTTTGATTTTCTTAATTGAACTTAGACTCTTAAACACCTAAGAATCTACCCAAAGTAGATTAATCTAATTATAGAAGTTTTTAGAATCTTTAAAAATTAATTCAGGGGATAATTAATAAATTAACCCTTAATTAAGAGATGATTAAGGAAAGAAAAGGGGGTTTAGAGAATAGCTTAGGGGAAATGCCCCAAAATTATTCCCTAAGCCTCTTATTCATTGGATCTAACCTTAATTAACCTTAATAAGGGATTAAAATACTAATCCAACCTTAATTATACTTAATTAAGTTATGGGGGTAATTAGGAAACACATTTGCAATTCCCACAATTAAGCCTTAAATAAATCCAAAAAAAATTAGGTGAGGCAAGGTCATCCCCTAAAACATACCCAAGAAGATAAAATCTAAAATTAGAGACAAGTATAACTCAAAATCCATTGAAATCATTTTTAAAATATTCTAGGTTAAATTATATTTCCAAATAATTTTACCTCATATTTTTTAGAGGTATATTGAGGGAGATATAAATTTTTGAAGATCATGAGATTAATTAAAATTTATTAAATCCCCTAACTAATCCATTTATCTCAAAGCGCGACATCGGTGGCGGTGGTCAATGCGCTTTACATGCATCGCATCATGAGCTACTCACTTAAGTGTCACATCTTAAAGGCGGCACGGCGGCGAGACATAGTTTGATCCCTACCGTTCAATCAAGGATTGAATGGCTAGGGATCATCCCACAGTTTTAAAAAGGGATAAATCATTTCTAAAACGTGGGAGTAATCTCGACCGTCCA
Organism: Cymbidium sinense; assembly: GCA_021442155.1. NCBI lineage: Eukaryota > Viridiplantae > Streptophyta > Magnoliopsida > Asparagales > Orchidaceae > Cymbidium > Cymbidium sinense. Next base: position 92,804,161 of record CM038228.1, on the reverse strand, counting down.
CCCAAAATGCGTGGATGGATGGCCAAGATCACCCCAGTTCTTTCCTTAAGCTCAGCAGTGACCATCCATGATCTAAGGGAAGATCCGAGCTCATTTTAGGATTGGAATGAGATTGTACCCGCACCATCTAAAGCTAATGAGAAGCCTATCCAACGGTGGATTTCTCATGACATAAAAATTGCTTTCAAAAAAGACCAACTCCCCCTAAACTAAGTGGTCAAAAAATTCTATATCTCACCAGAGGTGATCACTGGCACTCGAGCTTGATGAGGTAGCTTCATCTAGTGGATATGAAGCCTGTTGAAATTTTCAAGCCTTGGGGTTGAGTAGATCTCCCTATAGACCAACACCACTTGCTCCCTTTTGAGGCATTGATCTAATTCCACTTCTCCTTACCTTGGGAACTTGAATGAGAGCTTAGGTGCACTCAACTTGATACCCTGGTGTGCAAGAGGAATTGGAGTGGATTTGAGTGAAGAGGAAGTTGAAGATTGAGATGAGCTCCCCTATTTTCTAAGGAAGAAAATTGAGAAAATCTCTTTTCAATTCCTGCTTAGAAAGCTTGGGATTACTCTATGAAGTTTCCTAACACTCACCAGGGCTTAATCGAATGTGGGAATGATCAATTCAATTGAATTAGGGAGAATATATCTCCCTGGATGGCAATCGGATGGCCAACACATAGCTTATCATTTTGATCCAATTGACCACATGGAAAGGTTAGTTTAGGCTGTTAGATCTTTGCACATGGTTGGTTTGAGGTCTTGACTGGATTGGTAACATCCCATGTGCTTCAAATTGAGTGGAATGTGGATTTTGAAATGGCTAATTTGAGCTAGGGGTTGAGTTTGGCCTTGGGTCCATTTTGGCTGACCCAAACCCATTGGGTTGGGTGCACCACTCTCCATTGGGTCCACTTGAGCTATTAGGAAGGTATCAAGATTGATATGAAGAGGGTATGATCAAATTACCCATGGATTAAGCAAAATTTGTTATGTGGCCTAAGGGTATTATGGTCATTTGGTTGATTTTTCAACTTGGATATTTTGGGTATGTGGAGAAACTAGGTTTGGCCAAGTTTCATGAGATTTGGAGTTGATTTGATAAGGTTTGGTTCATGTTGACCCATTTAGGTCAAAATGGGTCAACTTGGGTCAAGTAGACCAATTGGTCAAATTGGGTGAAATCAAGGTTTAGGTCAACTTCATATGACCATTTGAAAAGTTTTAGTGGCTATGGTTTGATTCAATTTGGTTTAATTTTGAATTTGTCTAATATGACTTCATTTAGGTCAAATGGGTCAAATTGACCTATTTGACCCATTTGACCTATTTGAGCTAGGTCAAGGGTAGGTTTAGGTTTAGTTATCCATATGAAGTGGATTGATATCTTTGTTTGCAATCAATTTGGGTTAAGTTTGAATTTGGCTCAACATGACCCCTTTAGGTCAAGTTGGGTCTAAGGTCAATTGGGCTAGGTTAGGTCTAGTTGGCCAATTAACCTTTGGCCAAGTTCAAGAAGTGATTTGAAATGAACTTGACCCATTGGTTTGAATCAATTTGGCTTAGATCAAGTTTTGACACATTTTGACTTTTTAGGTCAAGTCGTTCAGTTACATATTGCTCCAATTGGGCTAGGTTAGGCTCAAATGTTGACTTGGTCAAGTTCAAACATAGGTCATGAATGAACTTAGATCAATGGTTTCAATCAATTTGGCCTATGGTGGATTTTGGCTATGTTAGGTTTCATTTTGGGCTAAGTGTTGACTTAGTCAACCCTTAGGTTTGACTTGGTTTGACCCAATTTGATTGATTGATCATCCCATGATGATTGTTGATCATGATGATAGGCATAGCTGAGTTTGATTCAATCCAATTTGGTTAGGATTAGAATTTGGCTCATAAGAGTATTTTAGGTCACTTTGGGTCAAGTGAGCCTAAGTGGGTCTAATGGCTTGGTTAAAGCTTGATTTGAGTTTGATTGAACTTTTATGTGGACTTATGATTGAAATATAAATCCATTTACAAGTGGTTTGAAGTCAAATGGGTTTTGATTCATTTGACAATTCCATATTCAAAGGAAGAATATGAAGGGATTTTGGCCTTGATTTATGAATTGATTTTTGATTTGTTGATTGAAGTTTGTATTTATATATGAATTCATGATTATAGGGTTGATTGAATTATGAAGGAAAATCAAGAGTTTGGCTTGATTTGAGGTTGATTTGGCTAAGTTCAAGATTTTGAATTGAAAGGCTTATGTTGGATTTTGAGTGAATTTGAGTTTGATTTTTGGAAGTGGTTTTGATTGTTTGAATTTATATTTCACTTATATATGTGAATATAAATGAGAATATAAATTGATCATCTGAAAATTTCAAGGGTTTGAAGTGATTTGATCATGATTTGGGCTAAGTCCATTAAAGGGAATTTAATGGACTTAGGTTGGGAGTTTGAATTTTGAATTTGATTTGATTGATTTATATTTATATTTTATTTATATATGTGAATATAAATGAGAATATAAATGAGTTATGAAAAAATCTCATGAGTTTGATTTGGTTTGATCATGATTTAGGCTAAGTCCATTAAAAGGAATTTAAAGGACTTAAAAAATTTTAGAATGGGAATTTAATTTTTGGAATCAAATTTGATTGATTTTTATTTATATTTCATTTAGGAAATTTTTGGAGTTTGAAGTTTGAATTTTTGAATTAGATTTGATTGATTTATATTTATATTTCATTTATATATGTGAATATATATGAGAATATAAATTAATTATGAGAAATCTCATAAGTTTGAATGGTTTAATCATGGTTTAGGCTAAGTCCTTGAAGGAAAGCTTAATGGATTTAGGAAAATTTGAATTTAGGAATTTGAATTTTTGAATTTGGTTTGATTGATTTGAATATATATTTCATTTATATATATGAATATAAATGAGAATATAAATGAGTTATGAGAAAATCTCATGAGTTTGAATTGATTTAGATTGTGAGTTTAAATAAGTCCTTTAAGGAATTTAAAGGACTTAGGCAAGATTTAGACTTAGGAATTTTTCATGGGTTTCAATCATAGATTTCAATCATGGATTTCAATCACATAGAGTTGATTTGAGTTTGGAGAAAATCAAATAAGATTGATTTGGAGTTTGACTTGAAGGAAGGTGAAGAATGGTTCAAGCTAAGGGTAGGCAAATTTTCCTAACACCCCTAAGGCATGACCTATTCCTATGGCTAACTTTGCTAAGTCTCTAAGGCTAGGTTTAGTGTCCACCTAATCACTAGATGTGTCTTAAGACTAAGGAACTCTTAAAGTCTAAGAGGAGTCCTATGTCTAAGATGGAGGGGTTGAGAGCTCATTCTAAAAATGAGGTCAACAAAGGGCGCCCAATAGGTGTGGTGTGACTGACAAGGAACACCACACGTATTAGTGTTGACCGAAATGATCAACAAAACTGAAAGATCACAAACACTAACCGAAATAATCTATCTTTAACCCAAGGCATAGAAAGAATCCAAAACTTAGTGCAATGTGGTTCTACTTATGTCCAAGGCATAAGAGAGAGGGAAAAATCTACTAAGGGATAGAGTGTGAACCTTCCACTAGAGAAGCAGGTTCAAGTCATCCATAAGGGGATGAGAGGTTTGATTTGAGTTGAGTCTCACTGAGGAGAAAAATATTTGTTTAAGTATCGCTGGGGAAGAGGGTTGAATTTGTTTCAATTTTTGTTAGGTTTGAATTTTTGAGATGAACCATATCGGTTTGCGATGGATCGCACTGAGTAGGAGTCATGGAGGCCAAGACCTAATTCAAATTTACCAATCGAAAGGGGTAGTCTACTAAACATGTAGCAGGACTATCCAACCAAAGGGGTCCCTTTTGGTATACAATGGCTGGGTCTTAAGAAGAAAGCGTTGGGACTCACATCTTCTAGAAATAAGGAACTGCTGGGGTGATTGGTTACTTTGGGAATGAATCAAACCCGACCTAAGACTGACCATTGAGTGAATACTGCTGGGGGTCTTAAATCAACTCAAGGATAGTTAAAGATAGATTTTCATTTTTAGTTTGGTTTTTTTTTTGATGGATTCTATCTATTTGCGATGGATCATATTGACAAGGAGCTCATATAAGCCTAGACCTATACTGAATCAAAGAGAGTAGTTTCCCGACCAATGGGAGAGCTATCCAACCAAAGGAGTGCCTTTCAATTTACAATGATCAATCGAAAGGAAGAAAGCTTGGGGACTCACATCTTCCACTACAAAAGAGCATTGGGGTAATCAATTTCTTTGGACAATAAATCAAACCCGACCTAGGGCTATCCGTTAGTTTGTAACAATTATGCTAGAAAGAATGCATCATAGTCTTACATCTTTCAAAGTGAATGACTGTCAGGGTAACCTGGTTATGGCAAAATAGATTGAACCTGACCTAAGGGCCACTACAGAGTGAGTACCGACTTGAGGATTTATCTCAACTCAGGCAATCAGACAAGTCCTACAGGGAGTTCTGCTGACACTGTCCTAATGATAGTATTCCTACTTAGGAAAAGGGGCCCTTTGGGAGCTTGAATTCCTAATCCACAAGCAAAAATTTTATTTGTTTGTTTATTTTTTTGTTTAGTTTGTTTTATTGTGGACCCTATTAGTTTGTGAGGGATCAAACTGAGAAGGAGCTTATATCAGCCTAGACCTATCTCAGATTTATTGAACCAAGGGGGAATCTGCGCATCCACTGAACAAATTCTCCAACCACAGGAGTGGCTACTAGGAAAGGGGAATGTCCAATCCAGAAGTAACCCGAGTAATGTCTAAATGGGGTTACAAAGGATGTGATCCAAATAGAGTGCCCGTAGGGGATGGGACTGTTAAGGGCTTAATCCAACACTCTGGAGAAGATGACATGGCTAGTCATATATCCAATAGGTATTTGGTATCAAGCTCAAGGAGAAAGTGCGGGGAATCATATCTATCAAGAGTGGTGTATCCACAGGGTGAGTCGCTGTCACCATAGCGAACATCAACCAACCTAAAGTGCTCGTTGGTTTACAATAATCAGCCTAGGAAGATAGCTCAGGGACTCACATCTTTCTATAGTGGAACTAGGGGTGCAGACGAGTCGAGTTGAGCTCAAGCCATATCAGGTTCGAGCTCAACTCGTACAGTGGACTGTAAGATCGGGTTCGAGCTTGAGCTTGACTTGAGCTTATGTATCAAGCTCGAACTCAGCTCTTGTATAGTAAACTAAGCTCGAGGTTGACTTATTTTACCGAGCTCGATTAGAAGCTCGAGCTTGGCTCGATGAGAAGCTCAAGCTTGGCTCGTTTATAGGCTCGATTTGAAGTTAATTACACTAATAAAGAGCACTAAAAAAAATTGAAGAGTAATTAAAAAAATTACAGAATATTTATTAAAAATTTGAGTCTTTTGGAGGTTTTATATTACAAATATATGCAATTCCAACTCAAATAAAGTACAATAAAAAAGTTACAAAATATTGAAAGAAAAAATTAAATGCTCAAAAAAAGAGCTACATACAAGTTACAGAATTAAACACCTAATCCCCTATCTATTTATAAAAAGAAAAATATAAAATTAAACTGAAATCAACATCTTCTCTTGATCCCTTTGAGAAATGCAGAAGCCGCAGCATTTTCAAGTCTTCAACAGAGAAAATATCACTCCAGTTAAAGTGATCTAAGGCTCCAACTTGAAGTCTTCGAGTATCCAACCACTTAATAAAAAATTATGCAAGATTCTAAAGAGAAAATAATCATAGATAAATAGAATAAAGATATAAAATAAATATAAGGGATAGAGAAAGAGAAAGGCTCAGACTCAGTCAAATCATCTGAAGGAGCAACAATATATGTGAGCATCCAAACTTCTTTAAAAAGGGTTACAATCACATATAATGGTACTAGCCTAATAATCAAAGAGAACAAAAATGAGAAACATCATAACCATCACAGACAGCATACCTAATTCAAACCAATCAACCAATCCACCAAAGACAACCAAACAGCCACCAAAGACCACCAAAGACAACCAAACTGCACCAAACAGCCACTAAAGAGCAGCAAACAACCACCAAAGACACCAAACTGCACCAAATAGCCACCAAAGACCACCAAAGAACCACCAAAGTCCACCAAACTGTACCAAATAGCAATGTACATGAAATAGTCTTCCCCCAAAGAATAATTTCTTCTTTATCTGTAAACCATCTTTCAATAACTTGGTAGCTCGATCATTATTTGATGCATTATCAACTGATAAGGTAAATATTTTATTCTCAAGACCCCACTCACTTAGGGCCTTATAGAATGTGTCAACAATTTCAGAAGCTGTATGTGGAGGTGGTAGATGTAAAAACTAAGAACTCATTTTTGTAATTTCCAGTTTGATTCCACATAATGTGCAGTGAAAGCCATATAAGATATCCACTGATTCTTTGATTTTCAAATATCAGTAGTAAAACTCACTCTATTTATACTATTCAATGTGTTCTTCAATTTTCTTTTCTCTTTTTCATATACTAGCATCACATCGGCACGAGCAGTTATTCTAGAGAATTTAGAGAAGTATGGTGACATGGACTTTAGAACAAGATTAAATCCAAATTCCTCCACAATCGAAATGGATTTTTCATTAATCAAAATATAATGAGCAATCATCTCCCTAACTTTTGTCTGATCAAATTTAAAAGTTGTCGAAGTAAATCCCTCCTGATTTATTTCCAACGAATTGTCATAATCTTTTGGCTGGAACTGTAAAATTTTTTACTTCGTTACTGTGTGCACTCTAGCCGCACATCGATTTAAGTGTCTCCTAAATTGTGTGGTTGCACCAGTATTACCTATAGCAAGCTTTTTCTTGCAATGATATTTTCTTTAAACTGGGCATCAGGAAGAAGAACTTCTTTAAACTCCTCTCAAACACGTGATATTTTCTTTCTTTTCCTTAATTCAATTGGATTTTCAAGATCAACTTCATCATCACCCTTATCAACCAAATCATTAATAACATCATTCTCCCCCTCATAATTATTACCATCTACATTGCTATTATGTTCCTCAATATCAATTTGGACACCCACAACTGGGTTATCACTGTTTACATTTAATAACTCATCCTCTCTAAGTGGTGGTGTTGCCATTTTTAATCTAAAACAAAAATGATAAATGACAATTCATTATAGAATGAAAAAGATAACTTATTTATTAAATATTAAAAATTTTAAAAATACCAACTTGCTCACTGTATGTTTGCACTTTGTAACAATCAAAAACCCATTACTCAGCCTTTTATCGAAGCATAAATACTCACAATAACCCTGTAATTCACTACAACATACAAGCCAACACAGAAAATCATTTCATTGTCAGCAAATATAGCCAATATGACATAAAGAAAATAAACATAACATAGAGATTATAGTATTTCATAATCTAGCTGTGAATCTGTGATAGAGCCACTTCCACAACCTAAGAAGAGCAAGCAAAATCACGGAACCACTCCAGTATTTCATATCCACAAATTACAATCCACTGTTCAATATTTCATAATATACATAGCATAACATAGACATTAGACACATAATCCAAAAGATCATACATACTGTTCAGTGTCCACAGCGGATTTCATAATGTCCACATCATAACCTAACATACACACCATACCAAAGTTACCGCCAAACCAACATAAAAATTAATTCTGCTGTTGAACAACTGTTGCAACATCATCAAATCTGAATCATCATCAAAATCGAACATAGCCATTAGACACTTAATTAGAAAGATCACACATACTGTACACAACATAACGTAAGATACACACTGAACCGAAGTTACTAAACCAACATAAAAATGATTTTCACTTTTGAACAACAGTTACAACATCATCAAATCCAAATAATATTCACAACCAAACATATCCATTACTCATTAGACACCTAATTTGAAAGAACATCAAAATTGAACATAGATATTACACACCTAATCCAAATCATCATCAAATTGAAAAACCAAAGATGAGCATAAAGAAAATGAACCTGACCAACCAAGATCAAGGCGATTTGCTATCTACTAAGAGAATAAGAGGACAAGGAACCTAAAATATCACTTTCACCTCCTATCGTGACACTGTACAATGTGATTGGGGATTTGAAGCCAGGAAGATTAGGGAACTCAGATGTGAGTGTGGGTCGAGAGTCGAGAGTGAGAGCTTGAGAGGTAGAGCCGTAGAGCTCAGAAAGGTGAGAAAGGAGAGAGTCGAGAGTAGCTACTGGCAAGAGATGAGAGTTGAGAGGATTGCAGAATTAGGGCAGACCACGCAAACCCTATAAGGATAAAGGATATAACTCGACGGATTGCAAAATGGGAAATATCTCGAACTGACTTCAAGCGGCTCGATGAGTTAACGATCTGAACCTCTAATTACTTAAACTCGAGCTCATTAAATGAGTTGAGCAGTCCATTCAGCTCAAGCTTGAGCTCGAGGCTCGATATGAACAGTAAATGAGCTAGTTATCGAGTAGAGCTTGAGCCAGCTCGCGAGTCAGCTTGACTCGGTTGCACCCCTAAGTGGAACTGATTGCTGGGATAGTCTATCTTCGGCTTGACAGGTGTTATCTAACCTATGGAAGCTACTGAGTGAATGCCACCGGGGGACTTATATCAGCTCAAAAGTAGTCAAATGGAAAGGAGCCTCTAGGGGACTTATCCTAAACCTCAAATATACTCGACCTAGTTAGAGCATGATGGCTAGTTCAAGAAGAAGGCATAGGGACTCACATCTTCTTAAATAAAATCAACCATGAGTTACTTATTGGCTGGGAAGTGAAGCCTACCATACTAATAAGATGCTCATTAGTTTGTAATGGTCAAGTTAGGAAGAAAGCGTAAGGACTCACATCTTCCAACAAATGACCACTAGGGTGACATACTAGCGAGGTAGCATGTAGACCAAACTTAGAGCAGCTAATGAGTGAGTGCCATAGGAGGCTTGCTCCAATATCAAAATAGCTCGAGATAAAAGATTTGTATTTATTGTTGTGCCTCTGGGAGACTCTTACACCTACCTTAAACATGCTAGGAGATTTGATGAAATGGTGCTAAGTATGATAAACATGATTCCCACTTAGAAAGGATGCCGCTTGGGTTCTCTCACACTTATCTTAGTTATGCTAATCGAAATAGGATGCCTTTCGGGTTCTCTTACACCTATTCTAATAGCATCAAGAGATTGTGTTTGTGTTGTGAAAGAGTGATAGGATGCAACTGGGGGACGCTTACACCTACCCTAAACACGTCACGACGGATTCGCAAGATAAATAAATAACGCTTTGAAAGAAGAAAAGATTTGATGAATGGAATCATATTTTATTCATTTTATAAATGATTATTTTCAAACATGATTTATTTCATGGGTAATATTTTTTTAGATAGAGCCCATTAATTGGAAGCATCAAGTTTTCCCCTTTACAATCAATAAGTTGATAAGATCCTCCTTGGTAGGCATTCTATTTGACATAGGTGCTTTCTCAAGTGGGTTCAAACTTGCCTCCCATCTTTCATCGGGTAGTAATTGGTCTATTTAGGACTAACACATGTTCTCCTACTCAGAAAGACCTAGGGTGGACCATCTTATTATAGCTTGAATCATTTTGGCTTTGTATAACTCGAGGTTTTGATATGCCCGTAAGTGACTCTCCTCTAAACCTTCAAGCTCTTCTAACCACAACTTTGCATTCTACTCTGTAGTGATCTTATTACCCAATGCTATCCTTAGTGAAGGAGTTGAACTTCTAAAGGTATAATGGCTTCAGATCCATACACTAAGGAAAATGGGATAGACTGAGTTGGAGTTCGATATTTTGTGTGGTAAGCTCACAATGCTTCAATCAACCGCGCTCCACTATCATTTGTTATCATCAAGAGTCTTCTTTAGTATCTGGATGAAAGTTTTGTTGAATGCCTCTGTTAAGCCATTTGCTTTAGGGTAGTAGATTGTGGAATATCTCCAATCTATAGCGTGTCTTCTGGCGAAGCTATTGATCTTCATGCTTTTGAATGCAGTATCATTATTGAATATAATTTGTTGAGGCACCCCGAACCTATATATGATATGGTTCCTGGAAACTTAAAGCACATGCTGAGCTATGACCTCTCTGAGTGGGATGGCTTCCACCCACTTAGAAATGTAGTCGGACAACTACGATGAACTGATGCCCCTTGGAAGAGGGAGGATCAATCAGACCTACAATGTCAGTACCCAAACATTCAAATGGCCATGAAGCCAATGTAGGGTGTAGAATGTTGGGTGGTTGGTGGAGGACCACACAGTGCACTTGACACTGATGGCATCTCCTAGCTACATCCATGTAGTCTGTAATCATCGAAGGCAGTAGTATCCAAGTCACTTGATCTTCATCTTCATCTTCAGACTAGATTGATGTGCTCCGCATAGACCTGAATGTACCTCATTTACAATTTCATGGGCTTCATGTTTGTCCAAATAGTGTAACCACATTTAGTATAAAGATCGGTGGTACAGGGTGCCATCAACAAGAGCGTAGGAGAGAGCTCTCTATTTCACCCGATGGGCTTGTGACTTTTCTTAAGGTAGTTTGCCAGTGTTCAAGTAATTTATGAATGATTGCCTCCAATCTAGCTCCTTGTCCATTTTGGAAACAGCAACCTCCCCTTCAAGAGAAAGTCTCTCGATGAGTTCAACATCAATAAGGGATAAGACTTGTCTATTTTGGATCCTTATTAAAATAGACTCATCTTCTGGACATGCCAACTCTCTTACAAGTTTGGCCAAGGCATCTGTTACTGCGTTCTCTACTCGAGGAACCTTATAGGTGGTGACTTCAAAAATTTGGGCCAATAGCTTCATGGTATACTCGTAGTAATTATGAAGCTTCAGTTTTAGAACCTGATAGGACCCGACAATCGGGTTGATGACCAACTAAGAATCCCCAAAGATGTTGATGCTCTTGACACTGATAGTGATGCCTAACTCAAGACTGGCAATCAAAGCCTCATACTTAGTTTTATTGTTGATGTAGGGGTTGGATAGATAGTATGATAATCTCATCATATCACAATTTGGAGTTATAAGAACTATTCCTACCCCTGCCTTTTCTGGGAGAATAGATCATGGTGCTTCACCTTTAAGAAAAGAAGCAACACCATCAAAATACATCTCCCATTGATGGTTGGCCTCCCTAAGTTCTTGATTTGTTCATCAGGGAGATTGTCAGTAAGTGGGGAATCAGCAGAAAGTGGGTGTACTACTAAGAAATCTGCTAGTGTCTGTCCTTTTACCGCACGGAGGGGTACAAATATTATATCAAACTGTGAGACAATCATGGACCAACAAGCCAAACATTTGGATAGCATTGGCCGTGTCATGAGATACTACAGTGGATTTGTTCTGGAGATTAAGTTAACCTTATGAGAAAGCATATAGTGTCATAGCTTTTAGGAAGCAAAGATTAAAGCTAGATAATGTTTCTCAATATGCGGATAGTTTGCTTCAACAAGAATCAGATGATGGCTGAGGTAATAGAGAGAGCTCTCTTTTCCTTCATCATTGGCTTGGGCCAATAGAGTGTCGAGAGAGTCATCCAATGCAACAGTGTAGAGGATGAGTGGACTGCCCAGGATAGGGGTTGCTAGAACTGGCAGCTTCACCAAATACTGCTTGATGTCTTCGAAGGCATGCTGACACTTATCATCCCACTTGAACTTGACATCCTTTTTGATAAGTGCTAAAAATGGCTTGCATCTCCCCGATGGGTTGGAGATAAAGCATCTTAGATATGCCAGCCATCCTTGAAAGGATCTGAGTTGAGTTAAACTCTTAGGAGGTGGCATTTCTAAGGTAACTTTAATCTTTTTAGGATATATTTCTATTCCCCAGTGTCGAACAACAAACCCAAGGAATTGTTCTGAAGCTACTTTGAATGCACACTTCAGGGGATTTATTTTGAGGTTATATTGTCTTAATCATTCAAAAACTACTCTCAAGTCAAAGAGCTGGTCTTCCTTTTCTCTGCTCTTGACTACTAGATCATCAACATAGAACTCAACATGATGATGGATGAGTTCACTACAGATCTGAGTCATGTATCGTTATATAGCACTAGCATTTTTAAGGTCGAAAGGCATGACCCTATAATTGAAGATTCCAATCGGGGTTTGAAAAGTAGTGTTTCTTTCATCTTCAGGAGACATCTTGACTTCATAAATGACCTGTTGTTCAATTTCTAATCGCATGAGTCTAGGAGCTTGCTTAATAGGGGTAGCATTAGGGTCTATTGCTAGCTTGTGGACTGCTACATCATGAGATAATCTGGGTACCTCTTCATAACTCCATGCGAAGCAGTCTTTAAACTCAGTCAATAGCCTAACTAAATCATTGGTTTCTTCTTCATTCAGTAACAAACTGATGTATTCTGGGCATTAATTTTCTTCTGTCCCGAGGTTGATTTCTTTAAGCTTATCAATTATTGAATGGATCTCCTCTTCAAATTCTGGCAGTGCCTCTTTGACTTGGAGATCATTTGGGTCATCTGAGGTTTCCAAACACATATTCTCATAAGAGTTGGTGTTGTGTGAGAAGAAACTATCAGACTCCAAATGATTTGTAATAACTAGACAATAATCTTCGTCATTAATCGGACCCACTATACCGAATCCTAGTCCTGCTCTTGATTGTGCTTCCCTGCCTGTATTGTTCCATAGCTTTTTGAAGTACTCTGACCTATGCGTAGACCATGTATAATGAACTAAACCTTTCTATATAAGATTATGAACAAAAGGCGAGTAAAAGACAAATGGTAATTCCATTAATTCTTTAAAAGTATCATCCTCAGGTTCTATATCAACTTCAGGACTTGAGGATGATGATCCTAAAAAGAACTTCTTTTGCTTCATGTCACTGGAAGACTTAGGAACTTCCTTAACTACTAAACCTTCAGCTTTCTGAGATGAAAGTGAGGTAAGAGCTAAGGTTCCCAAATGCTGCCTAATAGTTTCACATAAACCAGATTTGAATACTTTGCTTTGCTTGGAGACCTAGTCTTCGTCTTAGTCTAGATCGAAAGTCACCTCCAATGGATTCCACTACGAGGGGTTGGTTGGTATACTAATCACATTAGACTTATCCTTCAAGCTGGATTCCAAGTCTATGTGAATAGTAGGGGTACTCCTATGAACTAGAACATGACCTCTATTAGCTGATGGCCAACTAGGGGGTCTTCCACCTCTAGAACTACCTCTTTTTCTGCCTCTGCCTCTGCCTTGTGGAGATTGAGCCATCCTACCCACATGTCCATATGATGGAATGAACTGTGGGTGAAATGTGATCTGCGAATCTATTTCTTCTTCAATTCCCCTTTCTTGTTCACTTGGACTTTCATTTTTCTTTTCATTTTCCTTTATCTTTTCTTTTGTTTCATTTTCTTTTTCTTTTGTGTTTGCATTTGAAATTTGTCCAAGTCTACAAGAAAGGGTGTCTTGAGGAAGATAGTAGGTTGCATTCTCATAAATCTCAACCTCTCTAATTGAAAATGGATTTTCATCTCTGTTGATACGATATTCAATCCCATCTTTTTTGAACTTAATGCACTGATGAAGGGAGGATGGAAATATCTTATTCTGATGTATCCAAGGCCTACCAAGCAATGCAGTGAATGAAGTATTCAAATCGATGATGTAAAACATGGCTTCAATCTTCCCATCACTTATCTCCAAAGTCAACACTATAGAACCTAAAGCCTGCTCACCTTGGTCATTGAGTCCTCTCAACATCATCCGATCTCCTCGGAGTGTGGAGATGTCGATCCTCAAATAGGCAAGGGTCTATAGACTCATAATGTTAAAAAAGGTCTTCATCTGTGAAGGTGATCCTTTGAGCTTCTTTTGTATAATGTGCTTCTTCACCTATACCGGTCAGCTGAGATAAAAATATTTCATGATCAAGGAGAGCCTTGATTAGAATTTCTCTCATCACTTTGGATAAGATAATGGCATCATATATGCTTAGCTTAGATGGTAACTTTCTTAGATGAGAAATGACATTATAGTCCACCTTCGGCTGATCCTCCACAAACATATCTAAGGGTGGAGCATCATGTGGTAGGGCTTCTCAATCTTCACTACCAATGACTTATTTCCCTCTATCTTTAGGTGTTATCCTAGGAGGTAGAACCTTGCCACTACGGAGGTTGACTTTGGTGATCTCTTGTGGCAGGGTAATGGAAGGTTTTACGCATCGCTCACTACGCTTCTCCTATGGGACCCTCAGAATCAGATGATTCCAAGTCTATCTCAAGAGGTGAACCTATAGTATTTAGAGTAGGAAAGTTCAACTCTGAATTAGAAAGAGAAATATCAGAATTATTATAGTTATTTTGACTTCAAGAGTTATTATTAGGAATAGAAGAAGATAACCCATCAGAAGTGACACAGATGTAATTTAAACTAGCATTATACTTCAATTTTTTGGAATTGTTTGGAGGTACAAAGTAGAAATCAAGTAAAGTGAGTGGGGTAAGGAATTAGATGCCCTTATTCACTGATACAAGAGTTGTACTAGTAGAAGAAACAGAAGAGCTAGCTAAAATGGAAGAAGTCACCGGTGTGGAAGCTGCAACTATAGGCTAAAGGTCGGACACTCGTGGTCATGCTAAAGGGCTATCTGGTCGACACATGTCGCATCGCTATTCCGCCAGCTCCCCTTTAGAGTTGGCAACTTGCAAACCTTCCTTGATGTTGGAGGTTTGAGTGACGTGCACTGCAAGGAAAGCTTCTTGATCTTCTGGATGATCTTGTTAGAGATTTTGGATACAGAAATATCCCAATCTTCTTTAGTTTTGGTAGGATCACATTATCCCCAAAGATTATCCTAATGGAACTAGAAGGTTGTTCCACAAGGTATTCCTTTGGGATAACTACAACACCGGTCATGAAACTGTGTTCAAGCCAATCTTTGAATGTGAAGCAATCCTCCAAAATGTAGCTTAGCATA
Organism: Cymbidium sinense; assembly: GCA_021442155.1. NCBI lineage: Eukaryota > Viridiplantae > Streptophyta > Magnoliopsida > Asparagales > Orchidaceae > Cymbidium > Cymbidium sinense. Next base: position 92,789,112 of record CM038228.1, on the reverse strand, counting down.
CAGTGGTAAGAGCAAAAATTTGGATCATGATTTTTGCCTACTTCCTCCAGTCTCCTAGGCTCGGGTAGCTAAAAATCAGGCTTCTTTAAGAGATTCTTAAAGATCTTTCTGATTGCCTCCCTCTTAAAAGAATATGATTTGTTTAACTTATCTAAAATAGTAGGTGAACTATAACTACCTGACGGTAGGTATGCATGTCATTAGTTGTGGTGGTATGGCTGAGGCGATGGTGGTGCTAGCTGTGGAGGCTGCAGTGGAGGCTGGTAGGGCTACCTTGGTGGTGGCACAGGAGATGGAGGCTGCTGAGGTCGTGGTCTCTCAGACTTATCTCTAGCTGGCTGCTTCCCCTTATCAACCATTGCTACTACCCTTGTCTTCTTCTCATAGACCTTCTATGACTTATGCTTAGGCAACTGATCTTGAAAAGGCAACTATTTGGCCTCTCCTTGTAGACTAGACGCCTTGTTGATTAGCTTCTTAAATATCTTGATAGTGAAGCCCTTAAGCATGAAGGTGATCGGGCCATAGATATTCTTAAAGAGATTCTCAATGGCATGCTGTTCAGACAGTTATGGTTCACACTTCATACTCAGGTTACACCATCGAAGAATATAATCAACAAGGGACTCACCGGGGTGTTGTTGTGCTATAATGAGATCACCTACAGTAACCCTTTACTGAGCTCTAGCAAACCTCTTGATGAAGAGTTGCTCTAACTCAACAAATATCTTTATTGAATTGTTGGGCAGTTCAAGATACCAATCAAAAGCAATACCCGCTAGGCTACTAAAGAAAAGGAAAAAAAGCAAAGCATCACGCCATCTACAAGGCCTAAATGTACTATATGTCGCTTGGGTTTCCACTACCATCAAAGCTTTTGAAGGAAGGAGGAATTAAACCCTTGGTATATTGGATAGCATCAAATTCCTCTGGGTAAGGTCTACCCTTTCGAACCGATGATCCTCCCTGGGCTTGAGGTAATGCTTCCTTCACTTGCTGCTCAACCATGGATTTTATATATTTTTGTTGTATGGAGGTACTTTCCACTACCTTCCTATACAGGCTAGTGCTACCTTGCTCAATGGGAGGTAGAGTGTTGACTGGGTCCAAGACATGCACTAACTCTGGCTGACTGATGTCGACTGTAGTAGGATGAACTAAAGTGGCTTATTTTTGAAGCAATAAAATTGCTAATAACAAGTCCTCTAACTATTGTGCCATCCTATCTATTTGCTTATCCTTCTGCCTCAACTGATGTTGGAGGTGCTGGGTTGATGCTGTAGTGTCTTCCTGGTCAACCTCATCACCTTCCATTGCTTGTTGTTCCCTGAGAAGAGATCATGTAGAGCCTACCTTGCAGACTCCAGCTGAGTCTCCCAACAAGTTATCTTTGTTGGGATTGAAGCTGACTTTCTCTTCATCTGACCAGTCATACCCAAAATCTCCTTCTTTTCCATGAAATAATGTGTCACTATCTTATCTAAAGAATGATCAATCTGAGCAGGTACAAATAATCTAGGCTGACTAGTGTGATCACTGTCGTGCACTGAGAGACACTGAACCTCACCTCACTAGAGAGTCAATCCTATGTGGACTATACTCACTAGATGAATGACACTCTTAACTGCCACTAGTTATGAGAGGGTAACAATCCCTGGATGTTCCACTATAACTGGTGCAGCTGGACTATCATCTGTAATATCTGAAATGATTGTCACCAGCTCCACATCCTGTTGTATTGGCCGAGTTGGTGAAGGGATGACCATGATGCATCGGTTGCACCTTCGACCACTATTGATAAAAAGGTCAAACAGAAGGCTCTTTGCCACAATGGGCGGTGGATGGGTACGATCCTCACCGAATGGGATCACCAACGGGGTGCACTTTTCCCCAGATATGGCCTTCATTGACTTTGCCAGAACAGGAGATGTTGTAACTTAGACTAGTGATGGCAGATGAGGGGTAGAGTGGTTTGGTGGAGACACCACCAACTCTCTATGCACACCCTCCTATGATGACTTATCCTAGTAAGAAGGATACTGTCAGTATGATCAGCATGGGTAGCGCACCAAGCTGAAAAATCAATAAGTGCAGAAGCTACCGACTGGCGATTGAACCTCTGTCTCTCCCTACTGGTAATGTGGGTTGTATGGGCCCCTCGGGCCCTCTCCTGGCATATATGCTTTCTTACACTACGAGGGATGATGGATCGAAGATCAAACCAACTGACTCGAGACTGTAAGCTCCACCCCACGGCACAAGATAGATCAAGGCGGTACCACCTCCTACCCCGATAACTATTGGCTAATCACACCAGAGGAGGTGATGGTGAATCCTCCTAACATCCTCTGCTTGACCCGGAGAGAGGATGAACTTTATGAACTGGTGAAGTTGGCTTGGTCCAAAGCCAAATCCACACCATGGGGGAAAGTGAAAATGCACTTCTATGATCTAGCCATCTCAAAACAACTATAAAAGACTAAAAACTGAACTATCATTATGCTGTAACTGACTGTAAGAATCTACAATAGGAAATGAGTTTGTATCAAATTTCTGTCTTTATAGATTTTTAAATTTTGAATTGAAAATTTAAACCCGTATCCAACAACTTGGAAGTGTTAAGTGGGGTTCAAATAGATTTAAGATTTCTTGATTGAAAGAGGAATTTGAAAATGAATCCAACTTCAACAAATTTAGGTATGTTGAAAGATGGGTTCAAATATTTTGAGAAGGATGCTTCCATAGCTTCATGTTTGTTTGAATTCAGATGTTTTTTTGATATGAGGACCCTTTCCTTTAACAAATTTGAGTATGTTAAAGTAAGGGTCAATTGATTTTATTTTTATTTAATGATTTTGGAATTTTACTTAGCAAATTTAGGTACGCTAAGTGAAGTATTTTGAAATAATTGTTTCTTTTTGTGAAGTGCTGTTTGTTTTTGGAAATTTGGAATTCCTACTTAGCAAATTTAGGTATGCTAAGTGAAGAACCCAAGTGTATTTTATTTGATTTTTAAACATAAGATTCTTAGCAAATTTAAGTATGCTAAGAAGATCCTAAGTGTTTCATTTTGTTTTTGGATGTTTTGATTTTTAAAAGAGTAGGATCCTTAGCAAATTTAAGTATGTTGTGGAAATCCTAAGTGTTTCATTTATTTTGGATGTTTTGATTTTTGAAAAGGTAGGATCCTAAGCAAATTCAAGTATACTAAGGAAATCTTAAGTGTTTAATTTTTTGTTTTGATTTGTTTGAAAGTGAAGACTTTACTTTAGCAAACATGGTATGTTAAGGTTGAAGTACCACTTAGTTTTGTGAAATGGAATTTTCACTTAGCAAATTTGAGTATGCTAAAAGAAATTCCATAAGAGGTGTTCAAAATTTTTGTTGTATTTTGATTTTAAGAATGGAAACTTCTGCTTAGCAAATTTGGTATGCTAAGGAATGAAGTTCCAAAAGGTGCTTGAAAATTTTTGGTTTTGACTTTGGAGACTTTACTTAGCAAATTTGGTATGCTCAGGATGAATTTGCAAATATTTTTGAAAATTTTTGATTTTGGGTTTGGAGACTTCACTTGGCAAATTTGAGTTTGCTAAAATGAAGTTCCAAATGTGTTTGAGCATTTTGTGATTTTTGAATTTGGAGACTTCACTTAGAAAATTTGAGTATGCTAAATGAAGTTCCAAATAGTTGTTTGAAAATTTTTCATTTTGGATTTGGAGACTTCATTTAACAAATTTGAGTATGATAAATGAAGTGCCAGATGAGTTTTGAAATTTTGAGTTTTGAATTTGGAGACTTCACTTAGCAAATTTGAGTATGCTAAATGAAGTTCCAAAATGTGTTTGAAAATTTTAAAATATGATTGTTGATTTTTAATTTTGGATTTGGAAACTTCACTTAGCAATTTTGATTATGCTAAATGAGGTTCCAAATATGTTTGAAAATTTTTGATTTTGAATTTGGAAACTCAGCAAATTTGAGCTATGAAGTTCAAAATGTGTTTGTGAAATTTTTTGGATTTGGAGACTTCACTTAACAAATTTGGGTATGTTAAATGAAGTTCCAAATGTGTTTAGAATTTTCAAAGTATGATTGTTAAGTTCTAATTTTTGAAAAAGATGACTTCCATTCAACAAATTTGGGTATGTAGAATGGAGATCAATCTTATTTTTGAAATATGAAATTTTTGTTTTGTGTGTGATTATTGCTTTTTGAAAGAGGGAATTCTAACTTAATCACATGTGAGATATGTTTAAGTGGAATTTTCAAATGATATTATTATTATTTTGAAATAAAATCTTCATTCAATAAATTTGAGTATATTAAATGAAGATGTTCATATGTGCTTTTAAAAGATTTAATTTTATTTGAAAATGAAACTTCCATTCAATATGTATGAGTTTATTGAATGGAAAGGTTCAAGTGTGCTTTTTGATAACTTTATTTTTGATTTTGATTTTTTTGGAAAGATGATTGTTCATTTTATTTTGAAAATGAAATCTTCATCAAAATGAATTGAAAGAAGATGTTCATTTATTATTTTGGAATATTTTGTTAGTTTTATTTTTGAAAATTCCTACATGTAAGAATTATGAGAATTGTTTAATGAGGGTGATAAAGTTTTTGTGGAAAATATTTTATTAAGTGCATTTTTGAAAGAGTGCTTTTTGGAAAGCAAATGTTCTTATGGAAAATTTATTTTGACTTTTTTATTTTAGAATGAACTTTTTTTATCATGAAAATGATAAGGGGAAGTCTTTAAATGTTTCATTTTTTATTTAGATCTTTTTTTTATTTTTACCCATTGGAGAACCCAACGGGGGTTTTAAGACCAACACGAAGTGAGGTCCTAAAACCTAAAGATGTTGGCTAACTCAACTTAAGAATGAAATAAGGTAAGTGTCAATGAAAAGAAAGATAGTCTCGGATTCATACCAAAGTACAAATTCACTATCGATACTCGAAGATAACAATCATTTACTAAAGATGAAGAGAGGAACCATCCCCAGCGGAGTCGTCAGAAAAATCTGCTTGTTAGAGAAAAATTTCTATAGAGTTGCCTTCAAATTTGTTGTGAAAAGGCAAGTATATAAAAAATTCATCTTTTTAGGATGCCGCGTAGATCCACAGATGTGCTTATTTAGGTGATCAGGTACATCATCAAGGAATAGTATACTATCTCAGGAGATAGAAGTCACTACCCTTTAATGGACCTAATCACCTCAATAAGGACTCTTGAGGATGATGAGTCTGCATATGTTCCAAAGATTCTTCCCCTACTTTACATGGAAAAGTAAAGTAGGGTTTATTTTAAATCGAGTTCGTTAAGTTTCCTATAAGGGCAAACCCTCATAGTTAATTACATCCTAAGGAATGGGGATTCCTCAGGAAAACTCTCGATTAAGGTAAATGATCATTATCTTTAAAGAATTCAATAAGAAAGGACTATCAATCGATTAGTTTATTTTTGAAGATCAAATGGGATTGATCAAAGAGAGGGAGTTATTAGCGAAGCCAATAAGAAAGATAAGTAGGAGATACCCACGATGCTAGGAAACCTAGTAAGCACCTCAAACTTTCCTATAGTTGGGCTTTACATTTTGAAATTGATTTAACTTGTTTGAGTTGAATTTTTCATTAAAAATTTAGGACTTATGATTCCTTAACATAAGATTAAGGAAATGCATAAGAGATGAGGAATTATGCTTATGGCCCATAAAGAGGAGAAGGAACCTCAGAACCTAAATCTAGGTAGCTTTGGCGAGGGCCGAAAGCATAACCTAAATCTAAGGAAAAAATGGGTATTTGGTTTGCCTTCACAAGAGAAGATAAACCACCTGACTGCTTGGACTTACAACTGCCTGGGGGTGGCCCCTAACTAACTCATCCTATGATTTTAAATACATGTAGGCAAGTCTTATGCTTTATATAAGATAGTTAGGCTGTTATTTATTTTGAAAGAGACTAAGTCCTTAAACTCACTCCCTAAAGAGACTAGATCATGTAAGGACATTCTTAAAATGACCTAAATTTAATGCAATTCAAATTTTATTTTATTTTCATTTTGGGACAATTATTTTGACTAAGGCTAATAGGATTCATATGCCTAATGCATGAGAAATAAAGTTATTGGCCAAAATCAGCGAAAAGGGAGGAGGTGTGTTTCCACCATGGCTCTTAAAGGTCAAGCCAAATTTCTCTAGCAAAGGTGAAAGCCCTACAATCAAGAGTAAAATAAAATGCTGTTGTGCATGATATTCTAAAAGAAATACTCATCCAACTAAGGGGTTTCTAATTCTTTTATCTTGATTTTAAACTTATGCTTTAGCTGAGGTTATGAGTTTTTTATTTTTAATTTTGAGTTATTAAGTTGGGTAAAAGATTTATTTTTTCCTAAGAGCCTAATCCAAATCCAGGTCATACATAAAGCAAGGAAGAAACTAGGAAAAAGATGCCACTTAATGCACAAGCTAAACAAATCATCAATCAATTTATAAAGCTGACCGCAAAAAAGAATAAGAGGCCATTGTGGTCAGGCACCACCGCACAAATATGAAAATAAATTTGGTTGTTGAGCTCTACCTTTATACAACCCGGATTACAAATGAATTAAATTACAATTAAGCAAGGAATTCATTGTTATGGGGGTCTTCAGGCTTTATTTCTTCCTTCTTCTTTTATTTTTTCTTTCTTTTCTTCTTTCTTCTTTGGTTCCTTCTTTTGGATGGTTGGAAGGTGGATGCTCCAAGGCTTCACATGATGCATAAGATAAGATCTTATGACCAATGCTCATCCTAATCCCCATAACAATCATTCCAAAATCCTAATTGCACAAATTTACATGAAAAGGAAAAGAATGGAAATCTAACTAACACCTACAGAACAGAGATTAGCTAAAGCAAACCACACAAATCTTGAGCATGTATATTGGACTTATCACCCCACACATGGGTAACTAAGTCCACCAGGCTTATTGGATTATGCCTAGGGGTATAAGCACTATAAGCAAAAGCATTTATATTTTTATTTATGATAGCCCCCTTAAGCCCAATCCTCTGCAAAAGTAATGGTTAGACTAAGATTATCCTACCATTCATTCTATGAGCATACATTCTAACATCCAGTCTAAAACATATATCACAAAATAAAATAAATATCAAACCATGCACCATCCTAACCTAAAGCTAGAAGTGGTGACTTAGGCTAATGTGTGTGCTTTGAAGGTTTGTGTGGTATGCTTAGCTATGGCTTTAAGTTAGAATTTTCTAAGTGTGAAAACATGTTCAACTTAGAGGAGGGTTTCATTTAACTTGTTTTAATTATTTTGGGTTGATTTTATTTCATGTTTTGATTAGGTTCAAGTGAATCCTATAATTAATTACTAAGTTATAAAGAGAGGGAAAGAGAAGAACTTCTCTTTCCTTCCCTAACCTAAGTAATTTATAAAGTAGGTTCACATTTTAGTTTTGTTTAGTGAATATTGATTAAGTATTTTAATTAATCCTAAGTTTAGATGAACTCTCAACAAACCTATTCAAAAAGAAAGGCATTTTAAGATTAAATAAAATGAACCAAATTCACAAAACATACATTTCTTTATTTCTTTCCCAACATGTATAACATGCATATGAATGAGTCCTTAGCATATCTATACACACAAATGAGAATATTTAACACACTTGATGATGCATGCTAGTAATTCATTTAAGAAATTTGGAAGTTTACTATGCATGATTTTCTTAAGTAGAAAAGGGTTTCTTATCCAATTTTCACATGCCACACATGAAAGTAAGAAAGGCATAAGTGAGTACAAACCATTGTTAACTAGAATGGTACAAGACCTACTTAAGGATACTTAAAGCCTCGCAACCTCGGATTGTCTAGACTAATATACCACTTTCCTTAAATACGAACATATGCACAAAAGAAATGAAATGAAAAATAAGAAATGCAAAAGTTGTATTAATTGATTCATTTTTATTTATGCAATTTATGTGTGCAAGCATAGGTAACCCTTCTTAAGTGATAGTATAGGAATGAATAGGATATTGAATTAGATAAGTGTTAGGTTCTTTTCAAATGAACCATGCATCTTACCAAATTCCTATTCAAAACTATACTAACATAAAAGAGAAGGGAAACCTATGCTAAGCATATCCTTATATTTTCTTCACATGTAAGCTTATAATTAAAATATAAGTAGCACACTTTCAGTTTTAGGCATTTGATTCATACATTTTGAAAATAAATTTGAATTTAATAGTGATAATAGCCACTCATATTTCTACTTTAGCCAACACATGCAAATTTGACATAAAGTAAACAATTTCATTTTAAACTTGAATTTTGAAAAATATGGATGCATGAAACAATTTGACATACACATTTAACATGTTGGGGAAAGAATCAAAGCAATGAAAGCATGTAAACACATTCATTTTAATTAAATCCTAAAGACATTTTTATGAAATAAGAAGGCTTAAAACAAATCAAAGCTTATTCAATGTAATTTTTGTTTGGTCTTAAGTTTGATTTAGTTTTGAAAATGTGAGTTATGTTTGCTATTCCTAACCCAATCCCACATGTGATTTATATTTTTGTTTAATTTTTAGATGATTAGATTCATTTTAAGATATTGATTAGGTTAAGAAATGAATTAAGAAAATTAATTAACCCTCACTTACACCACCTTAGCATAGTTAACCAAGTAATTATGAGCCAATGAGATGACATAAAAACTCACAAGGAATTTAAACTTACAATGCACCTAGGAAGAAAATGGCCTAATGCAATTGGACTCATGATTAATGGTTAATTAAGCTAAGGGGTTTAACTTAAGTTATTTCAAAACACCCCTTCACACATATGAATTGGGTTTTGATTTTCTTAATTGAACTTAGGCTCTTAAACACATAAGCATCTAGACAAAGTAGATTAATCAAGTTCTGAAATTTTTTAGAATTTTTAGAAATTAATAAGGGGATAATTAATGAATTAACCCTTAATTAAGAGAAGATTAATGAAAGAAAAGGGGGCTTAAGGAATAGCTTAAGGGAAATGCCCCAAAATTATTCCCTAAGCCTTTTATTCATTGGATCTAAGCTTAATCAACCTTAATAGTAGATTAAAACACTAATCCAACCTTAATTATCTAGAATTAAGTTAAAGGGGTAATTAGGAAACATATTTACAATTCCCCAATTAAGCCTTAAATAAATCCTAAGAAAATTTGGGTAGGCAGAGGTCATCCCCTAAAATATACCCAAGAAGTTCAGGATTAATCAGAGGTTTAATTAAGGGGTAATTAGCAAAATGATATTTCCAATAAACTCCAAAATCTGAGAAAAGTATAATTCAAAATCAATTGAAATCATTTTTAAAATATTCTAGGTTGAATTATTTTTTATATAATTTTACCTCATATTTTTCTGAATTTTATTGTGAGAGATTTAATTTTTTAAGATCAGGAGATTAATTAAAATTTATTAAATCCCCTAACTAATCCATTTAGCTCACAATGTGACACACGGTAGCCGCAGTCAGTATGCTTTACATGCATCGCGTCGTGAGCTACTCTCTTAAGTGTTGCATCTCAAAGGTGACGCGGTGGTGGGATGCGGTTTGATCCTTATCGTTCGATCAAGGATCGAACGGTCAGGAATCATCCCATGGTTTTAAAAAGGATAAATCATTTCTAAAATATGGGATTAATCTCAGGCGTCCAACCAAAATGGGTGGATGGACGGCCAAGATCACCCCAGTTCTTCCCTTAGGTTCAATAGAGACTGTCCATGAAGGGAAGATCTGAGCTCGATTGAGCTCATGATTGGAATGAGATTGTACCCGCACCATCAAAAGCTAATGAGAAGCCTATACAATGGTGGATTTCTCTTGACATGAAAATTTCTTTCACAAAAGACCAACACCCCCTAAGCTAAGTGGTTGAAAAATTCCATACCTCACTGGCGCTCTAGCTCGATGTGGTAGCTTCGTCTAGTGGAGATGAAGCCCTGTTGAAAGTTTCAAGCCTCGTGGTTGAGTAGATCTCCCTATGGACCAACACCACTTTCTCCCCTTTGCAGCTTTGATCCAATTCCACCTCTCCTTGCCTTGGGAACTCCAATGAGAGCTTAGGTGCACTCGACTTGATCCCCTGAGGGAGTGTGCAAGAGGAATTGGAGTGGATTTGAGTGAAGAGGAAGTTGAAGATTGAGATGAGCTCCCTGTTTTCTAAGGAAGAAAATTGAGAAAATCTCTTTTCAAATCCTCTTAGAAAGCTTGGGATTGCTCTCTAAAGTTTCCTAAAACTCACTAGGGCTCAATCGAATGTGAGAATACAACAACAACAAGACCTTAATCCCACTAGGTGGGGTCGGCTACATGAATCCTTCGTCTCCATTGTGTCCTATTATGTGTCAAATTCTCATTTAATTCAAGTATACTAAGATCATTTTTATACATCTTAACCAAGTCTTTTAGGTCTATCTTTACCTTTCTTAACATAAGGCAAACTAATGCATCTACTCTCCTAATCGGTCATCGACGGCCGATGCTTTACCATGTCCAAACCATCTGGGGCACTCCCCTAATCTTATCTACCATCGAGCTACTCCAAATTTTTCTCGAACATACTCATTTTGCATTCTATCTCTATGGGTAAAGCCACTCATCCACGAGCATCCTCATCTCTGTAACTTAACTTAGTCTTATGTTTCTCTTTTATTGGCCAACATTCTACACCATAAGTCATGTGTCTTACCACCATCTTATAAAATTTTTCCTTAAGTTTAAGTGGAACTTTTCTATCACATATAATAGGCCGATGCATTCCTCCACTTCAACCATCCAACTTGAATTCTACTAATAACATCTCCATCTATTTCACCATCATTTTGAATAATAGAGCCTAAATATCTCAATCACTCTTATTAATGACTTGATCACCTAAAGTCACAACACTACCACTAAAACTTCTACAACTAAAATTACACTCCATATATTTAGTTTTAGATCTACTTAAATGAAAACCTTTAGACTCTAAAGTTGACCTCCATAATTCAAGTTGTTGGACTCCCTCTAGTCTTATCAACAAGAAGAATGTCATCAGCAAAAAGCATACACCAAGGTACATCTTCTTGTAAATACCTCGTAAGAACATCCATAACTAAAGTAAAAAGATAAGGGCTTAATGTTGATCCTTGATGTAATCCAACCAAATAGGAAAATATTTTGTCAATCCTCCTTGTGTTTGGACACAAGTAATGACTTTAGTATACATATCCTTAATGACTTGAATATAACCAATATTAACTTCTTTCTATTCGAACTCAAGAACATCCTTGAGACTTTATCATAAGCCTTCTAAATCAATAAATATCATATGTAGATCCTTCTTATTTTCTATGCTTCTCCATCAAAACCTCTTAACAAATGTATAACATCCATAGTAGATCTACCTGGCATGAAACCAAACCGATTGTGAGAAACTTCTATATCACATCGTAACCTATGCTCAATTACTCTCTCCCATAATTTTAATGTATGGCACATTAACTTAATTCTATAATTTGCACACTCTTGTGCATCACCTTTATTCTTAAATATAGGAACCAACAAACTCTTTCTCCACTCATCCGACATCTTTTAGTCTTTAAAATAACATTAAAATATTTGTAAGCCAAAAAAATTCCTTGATCTCCTAAACATTTCCACACTTCTATTGGAATATTATCCACCCCTGCTTTTCCACATTTCATTTTCTTTAAAGCTTCACTAACTTCAGATTTACTAATACGATGATAAAAATGAAATTCTCTATTTTTGTTTAGGGTATTAAGGTTGCTAAAATCAATTGTACTTTCAGATCCTTCATTGAAAAGTTTATTAAAATACCTCATCCACCTATTTTCAATATCTTTTTCTAAGAAAAATACTTTATTATTTTCATCCTTAATACCCCTCACTTGAACTATGTCTTTATTTCTCCTATCTCTTTGGTTGGCTAACTTATACATACATCTTTCACCTTCTTTGGTATCTAATCTATTGTATAAAACATTAAAAGCTAAATTTTTTGCATCATATATTGCTTTCTTAGAATCTCTACAGGCCATTTTATATCTTTCCCAATTCTCCGAGTTTTTACATCTAAACAAAAGTTTTATAATAGTGATTCTTATTTCTTATCTTTTCTTGCACACTTTGACTCCACCACCAACTATTCTTATTAAAAGAAGCTTTTCTTTTTGATTCTCCAAGCGCATCTTTAGCAACTTGCTTAATTTCACTTGATATTTTTTCCCACATAATGTTAGCTTCCTTATGAACATCCCAAATGCTAATTTCTTGTAGTTTGCTCTTAAAAATATTTTTATTTGTGTTCTTTAAGTGTCCCTATCTAATCCTAGGATAATAATTTAGTTTATTTTTTCTCTTACAATCTTTCATCTTAAAATCTAAAACTAATAGTCGATGTTGGGTACTTAAAATTTCACTTGGAATGACCTTACAATCTTTACAATCTAAACGATCTATTTTTCTTATCAAAAAATAATCAATCTGTGTTTTACTAAATCCATTTTTATAAGTAATAATATGTTCATCTTTTTCTTAAATAAAGTATTAGCAACTACAAAATCATAAGCTAAGGCAAAATCTAATATAGTCCCTTCTTCATTAGTCACTCCAAATCCATAACCACCATGAATACTTTTAAAATCTTCTACCACTCTACCAACATGTCCATTTAAATCTCCCCCAATAAATACTTTTTCTTCAAGAGGTATCTTTTATATTAATTTCTCTAATTCATTCTAAAATTTTTCTTTTGAGCTTACCTCCAAACCTACTTGAGGAGCATAGACACTTATAACATTGATAATCTTAGTATCAACAATAATCTTTAAAGTTATAATTCTATCTCCACATCTATTAATACTTATAACATTATCCTTAAAACTTTTATCTATAATCACACCTACACCATTTCTAGTTTGACTTTTACCTGAATACCAAAGTTTAAAACCTAAACTATCAATCTCCTTGGCCTTCTCACCAACCCATTTAGTTTCTTGAACACATAAAATATTTATCTTTCTATGAACCATAATATCTATTAATTCTATTAATTTACTTGTAAGAGTACCTATATTCCAAGATCCTAACCTAATTCTAGTTTCATGGACTAACTTCTTTGCCCGCATCCATCCATAATGTGGGAACCCTTGCTTATTTAACACTGCACCCGGGCATCGATGCAGCGGCTCTAGCACATTTTTCATTGTATTCAAGCCATACAGTGCGTCGCTGGACACCCTAGCATTAACACAATGATTTAAAGGATTCATGTCATGATTATTTCGACAAATTTTACGCTGGCGATCGACTACCTAATGTAACTCTCCACTTTTTGCATCCAGACTTGGGACCGGCAATGGTAGTGTTAAATAAGCCGCATCCGGACTTGGGACTCTCAATCTAATGTGAGAATGATCAATTTAAATTGAATTAGGAGGAGTATATCTCCCTCTATGGCAATCAGATGGAAGACACATAGCTTACCATTTTGATCCAATTGACCACATGGAAAGGTTTGTTTAGGCTGTTAGATCTCTACACATGGTTGGTTTGAGGCCTTGAGTGGATTGGTAAACCTCCCATGTGCTTCAAATTGAGTCGAAGGAAGATTTTGAAATGGCCAATTTGAGCTAGGCGGTCAGGTTTGGCCTTGGGTCCATTTGGGCTGACCCAAATCCATTGGGTTGGGTGCACCACTCTCAACTGGGTCCATTTGAGCAATTAGGAAGGTATCAAGTTGATATGAAGAGGGCATGATCAAATTACCCATGGATTAGGCCAAAATTTGTTCTATGGCCTAGGGGTAGAATGGTCTTTTGGTATGTTTGGTATGTGGAGAAACTAGGTTTGGCCAAGTTTCATGACATTTGGAGTTTATTTGATAAGGTTTGGCTCATGTTGACCCATTTAGGTCAAAATAGGTCAACTTGGGCCAAGTTGACCAATTGGTCAAATTGGGTCAAATCAAGAGTTGGGTCAAATTCATATGATAATTTAAAAAATTTTGGTGGCTTTGGTTTGATTCAATTTGGTTTAATTTTGAATTTAGCTCATATGACTTCATTTGGGTCAAATGGGTCAAGTTGACCTATTTGACCCATTTGACCTATTTGACTAGGTCAAGGGTAGGTTTAGGTTTGGTTAGCCATATGGAGTGGACTGGAATCTTTATTTCCAATTAATTTGGGTTAAGTTTGAATTTGGCTCAACATGACCCCTTTAGGTCAAGTTAGGTCTAAGGTCAATTGGGCTAGGTTAGGTCTAGTTGGCCAATTGAGGCTTTGCTCAAGTTCAACAAGTGATTTGGAATGAACTTCACCCATTGGTTTGAATCAATTTGTCTTAGATCAAGTTTTAACACATTTTGACTTTTTTAGTTCAAGTTGGGTCAACTTGGGTCAAGTGGCCAATTGGGCTAGGTTAGGCTCAAATGTTGACTTGATCAAGTTCAAACATAGGTCATGAATGAACTTAGATCAATGGTTTCAATCAATTTGTCCTATGATGGATTTTGGCTATGTTAGGTTTCATTTTGAGCTAAGTGTTGACTTGGTCAACCCTTAAGTTTGACTTGGTTTGACCCAATTTGGTCAATTGATCATCCCATGATGGTTGTTGATCATGATGAGAGTGTAGGTGAGTTTGATTCAATCCAATTTGATTAGGATTAGAAGTTGGCTCATAAAGGTACTTTAGGTCACTTTGGGTCAAGTGAGCTTAAGTGGGTCAAATGGCTTGGTCAAAGCTTAATTTGAGTTTGATTGAACTTGTATATGGACTTATGATTGAAATATAAATCCATTTGCAAGTGGTTTGAAGTCAAATGGGTTTTGATTCATTTGACAATTTCATATTCAAAAGAAGAATATGAAGGAATTTTGGCTTTGATTTTTGAATTGATTTTTGATTTGGTGATTGAAGTTTGTATTTATATATGAATTCATGATTGTAGGGTTGATTGAATCATGACAAAAAATCAAGAGTTTGGCTTGATTTGAAGTTGATTTGGCTAAGTTCAAATTTTGACTTGAAAGGCTTAGGTTGGATTTTGAGTGAATTTGAGTTTAATTTTTGGAATTGGTTTTGATTGTTTGAATTTATATTTCATTTATATATGCGAATAGAATATAAATTGATCATGAGAAAATTTCAAGGATTTGAAGTGATTTGATCATGATTTAGGTTATGTCCATTAAAGGGAATTTAAAGGACTTAGAAAATTTTGGAGTTGGAAGTTTGTATTTTTGAAATTGGTTTGATTGATTTATATTTATATTTTATTTATATATGTGAATATAAATGAGAATATAAATGAGTTATGAGAAAATCTCATGAGTTTGATTTGGTTTGATTATGATTTAAGCTAAGTCCATTAAATGGAATTTAAATGTCTCAGGAAAATTTTAGATTGGGAATTTAATTTTTGGATTTAAATTTGATTGATTTGTATTTATATTTCATTTATATATGTGAATATAAATAAGAATATAAATGAATTATGAGAAAATCCCATAAGTTTGAATTGATTTGATCATGATTTAGGCTAAGTCCTTGAAGGAAAGCTTAAAGGATTTAGGAAAAATTTGAGCTTAGGAATTTGAACTTTTGAATTTGATTTGATTGATTTGAATTTATATTTCATTTATATATGTGAATATAAATGAGAATATAAATGAGTTATGAGAAAATCTCATGAGTTTGAATTGATTTAGATCATGATTTTGGATAAGTCCTTTAAGGAATTTAAAGGACTTAGGTAAGATTTAGACTTGGGAATTTTTCATGGGTTTCAATCATAGATTTCAATCATGGATTTCAATCACATGGAGTTGATTTGAGTTTAGAGAAAATCAAATAAGAATGATTTGGAGTTTGACTTGAAGGAAGAAAGGTGAGGAATGTTTCAAGGTATGGGTAGGAAAATTTTCCTAACACCCCTAAGGCATGACTTATTCTTATGGCTAACTCTTCTAAGTCTCTAGGGTTAGATTGAGTGTCCACCTAATCACCAGACGTGTCTTAAGATTAAGAAACTCTTAAAGTCTAGGAGGAGTCCTATGTTTAAGATGGAGGGGTTGAGAGCTCATTCTAAAATTGAGGTCAACAGAAGGTTGACTTCAGTGATCTCTTATGGTAGGGTAATGGAAGGTTCTACCTGTACATCAGGCTCACCTACAGCTTCTCCTATGGGACCTTTGAAATCAGATTATTCTAAGTCTATCTCAAGAGGTGAACCCATAATATTCAGAGTAGGAAAGTTTAACTCTGAATCAGAAAGAGGAAGATCAGAATTGTTATAGTTATTTTGACTTGAAGAGTTATCATTAGGAGTAGAAGAAGACAACCCATACGAGGTGACACAGATGTAATTCAAACTAGTTTTATTCTTCAATTTCTTAGAGTTATTTGGAGGTACAAAGTAAAAAATTGAGTAAAGTGCAAGGGGTAAGGGATTTGATGCTCTTATCCAGCGATACAAGAGTTCTACTAATAGAAGAGGTGGAGCTAGCTGAAGTGGAAGAAGTCAATGGAAGCTACAACAGTTGGAGGTCGGACTTCCTGGTTGCACTGGGCTATCCGACACATATTGTCTTGAGCTCCCCTTTCCTTGAGTTGGCACGAACTTGCAAACCTTCCTTGATGTAGGTTTGAGTGACTCGTTACAAGGAAAGCTTCTTAATCTTCTGGATGATCTTCTTAGAGGTTTTGGATAAAGAAATATCCTAACCTTCTTCAGGTTTGGAAGGACCACATGTATCCCCAAGGATTACCTTGATGGAACTAGATGGTTGTTCACAAGGTATTCATTTGGGATAACTATGACACCGGTCTTGAAGTTGTGTTCAAGCCAGTCCTTGAATGTGAAGCAATCCTCCAAAACATGGCCTAGCATACGGTGGTAGGGGCAAAAGTTTGGATCATGACTTTTGCCTACTTCACTCTTAGACTTGGGTAGCTAAAACCAGCTTCTTTTAGAGATTCTTAAAGATCTTCTTGATTACCTCCTTCTTAACTGAATAAGGTTTGTTAAGCTTATCTAAAAGAGTAGGTGGACCATAGCTACCTGATGGTGGATATGTGTGCCGCTGCTACTGATGGTATATCTAAGGCAGTGGTGCTGGCCATGGAAGCTACTGTGGAGGCCAGTAGGGTTGCCTCGGTGGTGACAAAGGAGGTGGAGGTTGCTGAGGTCATGGTCTCTCTAACTGATCTCTAGCTGGTTGCTTCCCCTTATCTACCACTTTCACTACTCCAGGCTTCTTCTCATAGACCTTTTGTTGATTTTCTTTGGGCAACTGGTCTTGAAAAGGTAACTGTTTGGCCTCTCCTTGTAGACTAGCCACCTTGTTGATTAGCTTCTCAAATATCTTGATAGTGAAGCCCTTAAGCATGAAGGTGACTGGACCATGAATATTCCTTAAAAGAATCTCAATGGCATACTGTTCAGATAGCTGTGACACACATTTCATACTCAGGTTACGCCATTGGAGAATATAATCAACAAGGGACTCACTTGGGTGCTATTGTGCTACAACGAGATTACCTACAGTAACCCTTTACTGAGCTCCAGCAAACCACTTGATAAAGAATTGCTCTAACTCAACAAATGTCTTTACTAAACTGTTGGACAGTTCAGCATACCAATCAAAAACAATCCCTACTAGGCTACTAATAAAGAGGCAAAAAAGTAAAGTGTCGTTGCCATCAGCATTGTAACAACTAGCCCTGAAGTGTGCTATGTACTACCTTAAGTTTCCACTGCCATCAAAGTTTTTGAAGGAAGGTGGCATGAAACCCTTGGGATATTAAATTGAGTCAAATTACTCTAGGTAGGGTCTACCCTTTGGAACTGATGATCCTCCCTAGGCTTGAGCCAATGCTTCCTTCACTTGCTACTCAACCATAGATTTTATGTCTTTTTCTTATATGGAGGTACTTTCCACTACCTTCCTATACATGCTAGTGCTACCTTGCTCCATGGGAGGTAAGATCTTCACTGGGTCTAAGACATGCACTAACTCAGGTAGACTAATGTCGGCTGTAGTAGGATGAATTGTTGGGGCTTATTTTTGGAGTACTAAAACTACCGCTAACAAGTCCTCTAACTGCCGTGGCATCCTATGTATCTACTCATTTTTCTGCCTCAACCGATGTCAGAGGTGTTGGTCTGATTGGGCTGTGTCTTTATGATCAACCTCATCACCTTCCATGGTCTGCTGCTATCTGAGAAGAGATCCTCTAGTATCTACCATACAGACTCTAGCTAAGTCTCCCAACAAGTCATCTTTGTTGGGATCGAAGATGACTTTCTCCTCATATGGCCAATCATACCCCAAGATCTCCTTCTTCTCTACAAGATAATGACTACTATCTCCTCTAGAGAATGATTTATCTGAACAGGAATAAATGATTTAGGCTGACCGGTGTGATCACTGTCATGCACTGAGAGGCACCGGACCTCGCCTACTGTTGGGGAGTCAATCCTATGAGGACTATACTCACTAGATGAGAGACACTCATGACTATCACCAGCATTGAGAGGGGTGACATTCCTACGAGGTTCCACTATCCTTGGTGCAGCTGGGCTATCATCTGCTTCATCTGAAATAACTGCTACCACCTCCACATCCTGCTAAACTGGCGGAGTTGGTGAAGAGATGACTACTATGCTTTGGGGTTGCCACTCCTTTTGCACCACCACTGGGGAAGAAGGTCAAGTAAGAGAGCTCAGCCTTGCCATAATAGGTAGTGTAGATGAAGTAGGATCCCTTGGCCGTAGCCGGATCAACAACAGGGTGTACTTCTCCCCGGATATGGCCTTTATGGCCTTTGATGGAACTGGAGATGTTGTGACCTGGACTGGTGATGGCGGATAGAGGGTAAAGTGGTGTGGTGGAGACACCACCGACTCTCTTTGAATAGGAGTTATTCTCTTGTGATGATCGTCAAGTAAGATGTTGTCGTATGGTGGGTAGCTAGAAAATCATTAAGTGCGGAAGCACCGGTGATAACCTCCACCTCTCCCTACCGTAATGTGAGTAGATGTATGGGCCTCGTCTCATAATGAATATGCTACACTATGGGGATGATGGATCTCAAAATTAAGCTCTCAACATGTACCTAGGGGATGATGGCATACAATCTCATACAGAAGATGATCGGATAATTGGAGGTGATATGAATCTCAACATCCTCTCTCAAGAGAAAGGATGCGATTTACTCAACTGATGAAGTAAAAATAGAAAACTCCTCAACAGAAAGCCTCCATCTCTCAATAGTGTGATATCAAGATCATGCAATGTTCCTATGTCATCGCTGATCATGCAATTTTGCTACCCTAAAGATGGCTAATAGTGGATAACTGGTGGAGGTGATGTATGAATCCTCCTAACATCCTCTCTGTCTGACCCAGAGAAAGGATGAAACTGATTTACTCTAACTAGTGATGAAGTAAAAATAGAAAACTCCTCAACAGCTGAACAGAAGGTTGCCTCCATCTCCCTGGCAATCCTAGTGTGATATCGCTTGATCATGCAATTTTTGTTCCTACACTGTGTCCTGGTAGGATGGGAGGAGTGAGTGCTAGACCCATACTCAAAAGTATGGGAGGCAATCCCTGAGATCAGGGGAGCCTTACCCTTAGAGGGTACTGATGAGAGGGGTGCTCCAGGGAAGCATGAGAAACCACCGAATCAAACCGAGGCGCACCACCGGAATCACTACCATGGCCGGTAGACTGATTTCCTCTTCAATGAGGAGATGTCAGAATCAGAAGGTAGATCAATATAGATGACCTACTTTTGCCCCGCCACCGCGGTCCTACTGATGGTCATGAGGGGAGTGTCCTCACATATGATCCTGACTCCCTCAAATACCCTACCGAAATGGATAAGCTATGTATGATCCAATCAGGGGAAGTTGGCCTGGTCTAAAGCCAAATCCATGCCATGAGGGAAAATGAAAATAAATTCTCATGAGCGCCATTTCAAATCAACCAGAAGACTAAACACGAACTATCATCAGCTGCACTCGATGGTGAGAATCTGCAATAGGAAATGAGCTTGGATTAGATTTCTATCTTTGTTGATTTTTTGAATTTGAATTAGAAATTTGAACCCACATCCAACATCTTGGAAGTGTTAAGTGGGGTTCAAATGGATTTAAGAAGATTTTAAAAATTTGATTGAAAGAGGAATTTTGAATATGAATCCAACTTCAACAAATTTAGGTATGTTGAAAAGTGGATTCAAATATTTTGAGAAGGATGCTTCCATAGGTTCATGTTTTCTTGAATTTAGAGATTTTGATTTGAGGACCCTTTCCTTTATCAAATTTGGGTATGTTAAAGTAAGGGTCAATTGATTTTTGTTTAGTGATTTTGGAATTTTCCTTAGCAAATTTAGGTATGCTAAGTGAAGTGTTTGAAAATAATTATTTCTTTTTGTGAATTGTTATTTGATTTTGAAAATTGGAATTCCCACTTAGCAAATTAAGGTATGCTTAGTGAAGAATCCAAGTGTGTTTTGTTTGATTTTTGAAAATAGAATTCTTAGCAAATTTGAGTATGCTAAGAAAATCCTAAGGTGTTTCATTCATTTTGGGATATTTTGATTTTTGAAAAAGTAGGATCCTTAGCAAATTTGGGTATGTGAAGGAAATCCTAATGTTTTTCATTTTTGTTATGATTTGTTTGAAAGTGGAGACTTTACTTTAGCAAATATTGTATGCTAAGGATGAAGTCCCACTTGGTTTTGTGAAATGGAAATTTTACTTAGCAAATTTGAGTATGCTAAATGAAATTCCAAAAGATGTGTTCAAAATTTTTGATTTGGTTTTGAAAATGGAAACTTCTCTTTAGCAAATTTAGTATGCTAAAGAATGAAATTCCAAAGGTGCTTGGAAATTTTTTGGTTTTTTGAATTTGGAGACTTCACTTAGAAAATTTGAGTATGCTAAATGAAGTTCCAAATATGTTTGAAATTTTTGGTTTTGAATTTGGAGACTTCACTTAGCACATTTAAGTATGCTAAATGAAGTTCTAAATGTGTTTGAAAATTTTTGGCTTTAGATGTGGAGACTTCACTTAGCAAATTTGAGTATGCTAAATGAAGTTCCAAATGTGTTTGAAAATTTTTGGTTTTGAATTTGGAGACTTCACTTAGCAAATTTGAGTATGCTAAATGAAGTTCCAAATGTGTTTGAAAATTTTGATTTTGGATTTGGAGACTCCACTTAGAAAAGTTCGGTATGCTAGATGAAGTTCCAAAAGTGTGTTTGAAAATTTTTGATTTTGGGTTTGGAGACTTCACTTAGCAAATTTGAGTATGCTAAAATGAAGTTCTAAATGTGTTTGAAAATTTCTAATTTTTGATTTTGATACTTTACTTAGCAAATTTGAGTATGCTAAAATGAAGTTCCAAATGTGTTTGAAAATATTTAGTTTTGGATTTCGAGACTTCACTTAGCAAATTTGAGTATGCTAAATGAAGTTCCAAATGAGCTTGAAAATTTTTGATTTTGGATTTGGAGACTTCACTTAGCAAATTTGACTTTGTTAAAACGAAGTTCCAAATGTTTTTGTAAATTTTTGGTTTTGGATTTGGAGACTTCACTTATCAATTTTTAGTATGCTAAATGAAGTTCCATACATTTTTGAAAAACTTTTGATTTTGGATTTCAAAACTTCACTTAACAAATTTGAGTATCCTAAAGTGAAGTTCCAAATGTGTTTCAAAATTTTTGATTTTGGATTTGGAGACTTCACTTAGCAAATTTGAGTATGCTAAAATGAAGTTCAAAATGTGTTTGAAAATTTTGATTTTGGATTTGGGGATTTCACTTAGCAAATTTGAGTATGAAAAAATGAAGTTCCAAATGTGTTTGAAATTTTTGGTTTTGGATTTGGAGACTTGACTTACCAATTTTGAGTATTCTAAATGAAGTTCCAAATGTGTTTGAAAATTTTTGATTTTGGATTTGGAGACTTCACTTAGAAAATTTGAGTATGCTAAAATGAAGTTCCAAATGTGTTTGAAAATTTTTGGTTTTGGATTTGGAGACTTCACTTAGCAATTTTTAGTATGCTAAATGAAGTTCCAAATGTTTTAAAAAAATTTTTGATTTTGGATTTGGAGACTTCACTTAGCAAATTTGAGTATGCTAAAGTGAAGTTCCAAATGTGTTTGAAATTTTTTGAAAATATGATTGTTAGGTTTTGATTTTTGAAAAGAAGACTTCCATTTAACAAATTTGGGTATGTAGAAATGGAGATCAATCTTATTTTTGAAATATAAAAATTTTGTTTTGTGTGTAATTATTGCTTTTTTTTCAAAGAGGGAATTCCAACTTAATCATATATGGGATATATTTAAATGGGATTTCCAAATGATGTTATTTTTAGTTGGGAATGAAATCTTCATTCAATAAATTTGAGTATATTAAATGAAGATATTCATATATGCTTTTGAAAAATTTAATTTTATTTGAAAATGAAACTTTCATTCAATAGGTGTGAGTGTATTAAATAGAAAGGTTCATGTGTGCTTTTTGAAAGTTTTATTTTTAATTTTGATTTTGATTTTTGGAAACATGATTGTTCATTTTATTTTGAAAATGAAATTTTCATCAAAATGAATTGAAAGAAGATGTTCCTTTATGCTTTTGGAAAATTTAGTTCTATTTGAAAATGAAATTTTCATTCAATAGGTGTGAGTATACTGAATGGAAAGGTTCATGTGTGCTTTTTGAAAGTTTTATTTTTAATTTTGATTTTGATTTTTTGGAAAGATGATTGTTCATTTTATTTTGAAAATGAAATCTTCATTAAAATAAATTGAAGGAAGATGTTCATTTGTGCTTTTAGAAAAGATTGTTAGTTTTACTTTTGAAGACTCCTACATGTAACAATTATGAGAATTGTTAAATGAGGGTGATAAAATTTTTGTGGAAAATATTTTAGTATGAGCATTTTTGAAAGAGCGCTTTTTGAAAAGCAAAGTTCTTATGAAAAATTTATATTTTCTTTATTATTTTAGAATGAACCTTTCCTTACCATAAAAATGATAAGGAGGAAGTCTTTAAATGTTTTCTTTTTTATTTAGATCTTTTTATTTTTACCCATTGGAGAACCCAACTGGGGTTTTAAGACCAATACAGAGTGAGGTCCTAAAACCTAAAGATGTTGGCTAACTTAACTTAAGAATGAAATAAGTTAAGTGCCAACAGAAAGAAAAATAGTCTCAAATTCATACCAAAGTACGAACCCACTATCGATACTCGAACACAATGATCATTTACCAAAGATGGAGAGAGGAATCATCCCCAACAGAGTCGCCATAAAAAATATGAGGTGAAAATTTTCTATATAGTCGCCTTCATTTGTGGTGAAAAGCAAGAATATAAAAATTCATCTTTTTGGGATGCCATGTAGATCCGCAGATGTGCTTATTTAGGTGATCAAGTACTTTATTAAGGAATAGTGTTCTATCTTGAGAGATAGAAGTTACTACCACCTCAATAAGGACTCATAAGGATAATGAGTTTACATATGTACCAGGGATTCTTTCCCTACTTTACATGAAAAAGTAAAGCAGGGTTTATTTTAAACCAAGTTCGTTAAGATCCCTACAGTGGTAAGCCCCCATAGTTAATTACATCCTAAGGGACAAGATCCCTTAGGATTACTCTTGATTAAGGTAACTAATTGTTGTCTTCAAAGATTTCAATAGAAAAGGACTATCAATCAATTGATTCATTTTTGAAGATCAAATGGGATTGATCAAAGAGAGGGAGTTATTATCGAAGCCAAAAGGAAGATAGGTAAGGGATACCCACTATTCTAGGAAACCTAGCGAGTATCTCAAACTATCCTATGATTGAGCTTTACATTTTTGAAATTGATTTAATTTGTTTGAGTTAAACTTTTTTTATTAAAAATTTAGGACTTATGATTCCATAACACAAGATTAAGAAAATGCATATGAGGTGAGGAATTATGCTTATGGCCCATGAAATGGAGAAGCAACCTCAAAATCTAAATCTAGGGAGCTTTGGTGAGGGCCAAAAGCATGACCTAAATCTAAGATGAAAAATAAGTATTTAGTTTGCCTCCACAAGAGAGGACAAACCACCCGACTGTTTGGACTTACAACCACCTGGGGGTGGCTGCCAACTCACTCCTCCTACAGTTTTAAATTCATGTAAGCAAGTCATATGATTTATGCAAGATAGCTAGGCTGTTATTTATTTAGAAAGAGACTAAGTCCTTAAACTCACTCCCTAAAGAGACTAGATCATGTAAGGACATGCTTCAAATGACCTAAATCAAATACAATTCAGATTTCATTTTATTTTATTTTTGGACAATTATTTTGACTTAGGCTAATAGGATTCATATGCCTAATGCATGAGAAATAAAGTTATTGGCCAAAATCAGTGATAAGGGAGAAGGTGTGTTTCCACCATGGCTCTCAAAGGTCAAGTCAAGTTTCTCTGGCAAAGGTGGAAGCCCACCAATCAAGAGTCAAATAAGATGCATTTGTGCATGATGCTATAAAATAAATACTGATCCAGCTAAGGGGTTGCTAATTCTTTTATCTTAAAATTTAACCTAAACTTTAAGTGAGGTTATGAGTTCTTTATTTTTAGTTTTGAGTTGTTAAGTTTGGTAAAAGATTTATTTTTCCCTAAGATCCCTAATCCACATCACCATACATAAAGTAAGGAAGAAACTAGAAAAAGATGCCACTTAATGCATAAGCTAAATAAATCATCAATCATAAAGCTAAAAAAGAATAAGCCAATGGTGGAGCCACCGATAAACAAACCCAAAAAATAAATTGGATAGTAGAGTTCTATCCTTATACAACCTGGATTATAAATGAATTAAATACAATTAAGCAAGGAATTCTTTGTTATGGGGGTCTTCAAGCTTCATTTCTTCATTCTTCTTTTCTTCTTTCTTCTTCTTCTTCTTTCTTCTTTCTTCTTTTGATGGTTGAAGGTGGATGTCTAAAGGTTTCACATGGTGCATAAGATGAAATCTTATGACCAATTCTCATCCTAATCCCCAATCATTCCAAAATCCTAACAAAAAACATGAAAAGGAAAAGTAAATCTAACTAACACCTACAAAATGAGATTAGCTAAACCAAACCAAACAAATCCCAAGCATGTATATTGGACTTATCACCCCACATGGGTGAAAGTCCACTAGGCCTATTGGATTATGCTTAGAACTGCAAGCATTTATATTTTTATTTATTACAGTGCCACTTAAGCACAATCCCTTGCAGAAAATAATGGTTAGACTAAGATCGCCCTACCATTCATTATACGCACATACATCCTAACATTCAATCTAAAACATACATCATAAAATAAAAGTAAGCATTAAACTATGCACCACCCTAACCTAAAGCTAGAAGTGGTGACTTAGCCTAATGTGTGTGCTTTGGAGGTTTGTGTGGTATGCTTAGCTATGGCTTTAAGTTAGAATTTTCTAAGTGTGAAGCATGTTCAACTTAGAGGAGGGTTTCATTTAAGTGATTTAATTATTTTGGATTGATTTTATTTCATATTTTGATTAGGTTCAAGTGAATCCAACAATTAATTACTAAGTTATGAAAAGAGGGAAAGGGAATAGAATTTCTATTTCCTTCCCTAACCTAAGTAATTTCTAAAGTGGATTCATTTTTTTTAAATTTTGTTTAGTAAATATTTTAATTAGGTGTTTTAATTAATCCTAAGTTTAGATGAACTCTAAACAAATCCATTCAAAAAAAAGCATTTTAAGATTAAATAAAATGAACTAAATTCAAAACATACATCACTTCATTTATTTCCCAACATGGATAACATGCATATGAATGAGTCCTAAGCATATCTATACACACAAATGAGAATATTTGACACAGTTTATGATGCGTGCTAAGTAATTCATTTAAGGAAATTTGAAAGTTTATGATGCATGAGTTTCATTAAATCCAATTTTCACCTACACACATGAAAGTAAGAAAGGCATAAGTGAGTACAATGTCATTGTTAACCAGAGGTGTAAGGTACAAGACCTACTTAGGACTACTTAAAGTCTCACAACCTCATGATTATCTAGACTAATATATCACTTTCCTTAAATACAAACATGTGTACAAAAGAAATGAATGGAAAGAAAGACTGTAAAAATTTATGTTAATTGATTCATTTTTTTTTATGCAATTTATGTGTACAAACATAGGTATCATTATTAAGTCATAGTATAGAAATGAATAGGATATGGAATTAGACAAGTGTTAGGTTCTTTTCAAATGAATCACACACCTTACCAAATTCTATTCAAAACTACACTAAAAGAAAAGAGAATGAAGACCTACACTAAGCACATCCTTATATTTTACTCACATGCAAGCTTATAATTAAGATATAAGTAACACACTTTCAGTTTTGATAATTGATTCATATATTTTGAAAATAATTTGAATTTAATAGTGATAATAGCCACTCATATTTTTTAATTTAGCCAACACATGCAATTTTGATATAAAGAAAACATTTTCATTTTTAAATTTGAATTTTGAAAGGTATGGATTCATGAAATCACATGACATACATATTTAACATGTTGTGGAAAGAACTAAAGCAATGAAAGCATGTAAACACATTCACTTTAATTAAATCCTAAAGACAATCTTATGAAATAAGAAAGCTTAAAGTAAATCAAAGTTTATTTAGTATGATTTTGTTTGATTTAGAATTTGATTTAATTTTAAAAATGTGAGTTGAGTTTGCTATTGCTAACCATTCCCACATGTGTTTGATATTTTTTTAATTTTAGATGATTAGATTCATTTTAGATTTTGATTAGGTTAAGGTATGAATTAAACAAGTTAATTAACCCTTACCTACACCATAGCATAAAGTTAAAATAATTATGAGCCAATGAGATGGCATGAAACCTCACAAAAAATTTAAATTTGCAATGCACCTAGGACAAAAAGGGCCTAAAGCAATTTGACTCATGATTAATGGTTAATTAAGTTAAGGGGTTTAACTTAAGTAATTTCAAAATACCCCTCACACATATGAGTGGAGTTTTGATTTCCTTAATTGAACTTAGGCATTTGAACACCTAAGCATCTATCCAAAGTAGATTAATTAAGTTCTATAAAGTTTTAGAAATTTTAAGAAATTAATTAAGAGGGTAATTAATGAATTAACCCTTAATTAAGAGAGGATTAAGGAAAGAAAAGGGGGTTTAGGGAATAGCTTAAGGGAAATATCCCAAAATTATTCCCTAAGCCTCTTATTTACTGGATCAAACCTTAATCAACTTTAATAAGGGATTAAAAATTAATCAAACCATTAATTATCCTTAATTACATAAAGGGGGTATTTAGGAAATACATTTGCAATTTCCCTTACTAAGCCATTAATAAATCCCAAGAAAATTAGGGGAGGCAGAGGTCAACCCCCAAAATATACCCAAAAAGTTTGAGATTAATCAGTTGGCTAATTAAGGAGTAATTAGCAAATTAAGATTTCTATTAAAAGACAAAATTAGAGAAAAATACAATTCAAAATCTATTAAAACCAATTTTAGAATATTCTAGATTGAATTATCTTTCAGTGAAAATTTACTTCATATTTTTTTAATTTTTATTTAGGGAGATATAAATTTTTAAAACTTAGAGTATTAATTAGAATTAATTAAAACCTAATTAAGTCCTTTAACCCATGGCATGACACACGGTAGCGGCAATCAGTATTCTTTCCATGCATCATGTGGTGAGCTGTCACTTAAACGTTCCATCATCACGCATGTGGTGGTAGCGGGGCGCGGTTTTACATTCACTGTTCAATCAAGGACCAGCAATAACCCCACGATTTTAAAAGGATAAATGGATTTTAAAACATGCATTTAATCTCGGTTGTCCATCCAAAATGCGTGGATGGACGGCCAGAGATCTATCCCTACCAAAGCCTATGAATCATAGGAACCGTCCATGATCTAAGCCTTAACCCGAGCTCGATTGAGCTCTGATTGGGATAAAATTTTGCACACACCATCACAAAGCATAGAAGATCACATCCAATGGTTGAAACTTCATGCCATTAAACTTTCTTTCACAAAGGACCAATACATCTTAAATCTAGTGATTGAAAAATGCCATACCTCACCGGAGGTGATCACTGGTGCTCGATTCCCTTGGAGGAGCATCGTCTGGTTAAGACAAGTTGTGGTGAAAGAATTAGCTCGAGGTTGAGTAGTTTGCCCTATAGACCAACTCCCCTTGCTCTTGCTTGCGGTCATGATCAAATAGCTCTCCTCTTGCCTTTGGAACTTGTGTGAAGACTTGGGTGCACTCGACTTAGCCCCTTGTTGGAAGGTGCAAAGGGAATTGCATTGGTTTTGAGTGAAGAGGAAGTTTGAATTTTAATTTTCCTCCCCTATTTTCACTGTTCAAAAACCAAGAATGGGAAATGGTCAAAGCTCTAGGAGGCTCTCTGATGGCTCCTACCACTCTCCCTTACTCAATTGATAATGAGCATGTGCAAATTAAAGTGAATTGGGGGGGTATATCTCCCCTTATGGAAATCAGACGATCGAAGCTACCTTTGCCATTTTAATCCTATTGGCAATATGGAAAGGTCTGTTTGAGTTGTTAGATGTTAGCACATGGTTGGTTTGAGCTAAGGAGTGGATTGGTAACCTCCCATCTGCTTCAAATTGAGTGGAGGGAGGTTTTCCACTTCGCCAATTTGAGCTATAGGGTTAATTTTGGCCTTGGGTCCATTTGGGCTGACCCAAACCCATTGGGTTGGGTGCACCACCCTCCATAGGGTCTACTTGACCTATTAGGAAGGTATCAAGTAGATATGAAGAGGACTTGACCAAATTCCCCATGGATTTGACCAAAATTTGTTCTATGGCCTAGGGTAGAATGGTCATTTGGTTGATTTTTGAATTTGAATATGTTGAGAAAATAGGTTTGGCCAAGTTTCATTGGATTTGGAGTTCATTTGATATGGTTTGGCTCATGTTGACCCATTTATGTCAAAATGGGTCAACTTGGGTCAAGTTGACCAATTGGTCAAATTGGGTCAAACCAAGGGTCAAGTTCATATGACCATTTGAAATATTTTGGCTTTGGTTTGATTGGTTTTTTTTTTTATTTTGGCTCAAATGACTTAATTTAGGTCAAATGGGTCAAGTTGACCAATTTGACCCATTTGACCCATTTGAGCTAGGTCATGGGTAGATTTAGGTTTGGTTAGTCAAATGAAGTGAATTGGTATCTTTGTTTCTAATCAATTTTGGTTAAGTTTGAACTTGGCCCAATATGACCCTTTAGGTTAAATTGGGTTCAAGGTCAACTAGGCTAAGTTAGGTCTAGTTGGCCAATTGAGGCTTTGGTCAAGTTCAACAAGTGATTTGGAATGAACTTGACCCATTGATTTCAATCAATTTGGCTTAGTTCAAGTTTTGACACATTTTGAACCTTTAGGTCAAGTTGGGTCAACTTGGGTCAAGTGGCCAATTGGGCTAGGCTAGGCTCAAATGTTGACTTGGTCAAGTTCAAACATAGTTCATGAATGAACTTAGATCATTGGTTTCAATCAATTTGGCCTATGGTGGATTTTGGCTATGTTAAGTTTCATTTTGGCTAAGTGTTGACTTGGTCAACCCTTAGGGTTGACTTGGTTTGACCCAATTTAATTGATTCATCATCCCATGATGATTGTTGATCATGATGAGAGACATAGGTGAGTTTGATTCAATCTAATTTGGTTAGGATTAGAATTTGGCACATAAGGGTGCTTTAGGTCGCTTTGGATCAAGTGAGCCTATGTAGGGCAAATGGTTTGTCAAAGCTTGATTTGAGTTTGATTGAACTTGTATATGGACTTATGATTGAAATATATATCCATTTGCAAGTGGTTTGGAGTTAAATGGGTTTTGATTCATTTGACAATTTCATGTTCAAAGGAAGAACATGAACAGATTTGGGGTTTAATTTTTGAATTGGATTTTGGTTAAGTGAAAGAAGTTTGTATTTATATTTGAATTCATGATTGTGGGGTTGATTGAATCATGAAGGAAAATCAAGAGTTTGGCTTGATTTGAAATTGATTTAGCTACGTTTAAGGTTTTGACTTGAAAGGCCTAGGTTGGATTTTGAGTGGATTTGAGTTTGATTTTTGGAATTGGTTTTGATTGTTTGTATTTATATTTCATTTATATATGTGAATATAAATGAGAATATAAGTGGATCATGAGAAAATTTCAAGGATTTGATGTGATTTGATCATGATTTAGGTTAAGTCCATTAAAAGAAATTTAAAGAACTTAGAAAATTTTGGAGTACGGATTTGAATTTGTGAAATTTTAATTTAGTTTGATTGATTTATATTTATATTTTATTTATATATGTGAATATAAATGAGAATGTAAATGAGTTATGAGAAAATCCCATGAATTTGAATTGATTTGATCATGATTTTGGCTAAGTACTTAAGTGAGGAATTAAGGACTTAAGAAGGATTTTAAATTTAGAATTTAATTTTGAATTTGGTTTGATTGATTTGTATTTATATTTCATTTATATATATCAATATAAATGAGAATATAAATGAGTTATAAGAAAATATCATAAGTTTGAATTGATTTAGATTTGATTTTGGCTAAATCTTTAAGAAGGAAATTAAGGGACTTAGGAATTTTGATGAATTGATTTTGAATTTTGAGTTTAGTTTGGTTGGTTTGAATTTATATTTCATTTATATATGTGAATATAAATGGAAATATAAATGAGTTATGAGAAAATATCATGAGTTTGAATTGATTTAGTTTTGATTTTGGCTAAGTCCAAGGAAAACTTAAAGGACTTAGAAAAATTTTATGAATTGATTTTGAATTTTGAGTTTAGTTTGCTTGATTTGAATTTATAGTTCATTTATATATGTGAATATAAATGAGAATATAAATGAGTTTTAAGAAAATCTCATGAGTTTGAATTGGTTAGATCATGATTTTGGCTAAGTCCTTAAAAGAAGGTTAAGGAGTTAAGAGAGATTTGGACTTAGGAATTTCAATTATGGATTTCAATTATGGATTTCAATTACATGGAGTTGATTTTAAGTTTGGAGAAAATCAAATAGGATTGATTTGTAGTTTGACTTAAAGGAAGGAAGGTGAGGAATGATTCAAGCTAAGGGTAAGCAAAGTTTCCTAACACCCCTAAGGCATGACCTATTCATATGGCTAACTCTTCTAAGCCTCTAGGGCTAGGTTGAGTATCCACCTAATCACTAGATGTGTCTTAAGACTAAGGAACTCTTAATGTATAAGAGAAGTCTTATGTCTAAGATGGAGGGGTTGAGAGCTCATTCTAAAAATGTGGTCAATAGGTATACTCGTGGTAATGACGAAGCTTGGGTTTGAGAACCTTATAAGACCCGGTAATCTGGTTGATGACCAACTGAGAATCCCCAAAGATGTTGATGCTCTAACACCGACAAGTGATGGCTAACTCAACAATCAAAGCCTCATACTTGTCTTCATTGTTGGTGTGGATTGGAAAGATAGTATGAGAATCTCACATCATTATTCAGTTAGAGAACTATTCCTACCCTTACCTTTCTTGGAAGAGTAGATCGTGCTTCCCTTTATGAAAAGAAGCATCATCAAAATACATCTCCACCGGATTGTGGCCTCCCAAGTTCATGATTTGTTCAAGGAGATCAAAGCGGAGAATTAAATGGAAGTGGGTGTGTTGCTAAGAAATCTACCCTTTTTACCTCACCAGGGAATGTGTTATGAAATTGTGAGAGAATCATGGACCATCATGCTAAATGTTCAGATAGTGTTGGCCATGTCATGAGATACTGTAGTGGATTTATTCTATAGATCAAGTTCATCTTATGGGAAAGCATATAATGCCATAGATTTTGGGAAGCAAAGATTAAAGCTAGGTAATGTTTCAATAGGTGTAGTTTCAAAGATGAGTCGACGATGGTCGAGGTAAGAGAGCCGCTCTCCTTCCCTTCATCGTTAGCTTGGGCCAACAGAGCACCGAGAGAGTCATCCAATGTAGCAGTGTAGAGGATGAGTGTCCTGCTTGGGATAGGGGTTGCTAGAACTAGCGGCTTCACCAAATACTGCTTGATGTCTTCAAAGGCATGCTGACACTTGTCATCCCACTTGAACTTGGCATCCTTTTTGACAAATGCTGAAAATGGCTTGCATCTCCCTGATAGGTTGGAGATAAAGCATCTTGGATACGCCAGACGTCCATGGAAGGATCTGAGTTGAGTTAAACTCTTAGGAGGTGGCATTTCTAAGATAGCTTTGATCTTTTTTGGATCTATTTCTATTCCTCGGTGTCGGAAAACAAACCTAAGGAATTTTCCTAAAGCTACTCTGAATGCACACTTCAATTGATTCATTTTGAGGTTATATTGTCTTAATCGTTCGTAAACTACTCTCAAGTCAAAGAGGTGGTCTTCCTTTTCTATGCTCTTAACTATTAGATCATCAATGTAGCACTTAACTTAATGATGGATGAGTTCATTGAAGATCTGAGTCATGGACCGTTGGTATGTAGCACCAGCATTTTTAAGGCCGAAAGGCATGACCCTATAACATAAGATTCTGATTGAGGTTTGGAAAAAGTGTTTCTTTCATCTTCAAGGGACATCTTGATTTGGCTATAGCCAGATGACTCATCCATTAAAGAGAATACTACATGAGATGAGGCGATGTCCACTATTAATTTTGGTATAGGAATGAAACTCATCCTTAGAACATGCCTTATTTAAGTCCTTAAAATTGATATATATGTAAATTTGGCCATTCTTCTTCTTAATTGGTATGACACTGGCTAACCAAGTAGGACATTTTTCTTCCCTGATGAACCACCATCAATCAATTTCTTAACTTCAAAAATTACCTTTTGTTCAATTTCTAATCACATGTGTCTAGGAGCTTGCTCAATAGGGGTAGAATTAGGATCTATTGGTAGCTTGTGGACTACTACATCAAGAGATAATCTGGGCATCTCTTCATAACTCCATGTAAAGCTATCTTTAAACTCAGTCAATTGCCTAACTAAGTCATTGGTTTCTTCTTCATTCAATGACGAACTGATGTACGTCGGGCATGGATTTTCTTCTATCCCGAGGTTGATTTCTTTAAGCTTGTCAATTGTTGAATGAATCTCCTCTTCAAATTCTGGTGGTGCCTCTTTGATTTGGAGGTCATCTGGATCATCTGAGATTTCTGAACACACATTCTCATAAGAGTTGATGTTGTGTGAAAAGAACCTATCCGATTCTAAATTATTGGTAACAACTAAGCAATAATCATTGTCATCAACCGACCACCTATCTAATCCCCAAGCTTCGTTCCATAGCTTTTGTATTGTGCTTGACCATGACCTTTCTAAAGATTATGAACACAAGGAGAGTAAAATTCAAATGGTAATTTCATTAATTCTTTAGATGTATCCTCCTCAAGTTCTACATCAACTTCAGGATTTGAGGATGATGATCCCAAAAAGAATCTCTTCAGCTTCATATTGCTAGAATACTTAGGGACTTCCTTAACTACTAAACCTTCAACTTTTGAGGAGTAAGTGAGGTTAGAGCTAAGGTTCCCAGCTGCTGCATAATAGTTTCACATAAACTTGATTTGAATACTTTGCTTTGCATGGAGGCCCAATCTTCATCTCTGTCTAGATCAAAAGTCACTTCTAATGGAATCTATTGAGAAGGGTTGGCTGGTACACTAATCACATTAGACTCATCCTCTAAGCTAGATTCCAAGTCTATGTGAATAGTAGTGGTACTCCTACGAACTGGAATATGACCTCTGTTGGCTGATGGCCAACCAGGGGGTCTTCCACCTCTGGAACTACCTTTAGTTTTACCTCTATCTCTACCTGGTGGAGGTTGTACCATCCTACCCACATGTCCATATGATGAAATGAATTGTGGGTGGAATGTGATATACAGATCTATTTCTTCCTCAATTCCCCTTTTTTGTTCACTTGGATTTTCATTTTTCTTTTCTTTTTCTTTTAACTTTTCTTTTGCTTTATTTTCTTTTTCTTTTGAATTTGAATTTTGTCCAAGTTCACAAGAAAGGGTGTTTTGAGAAAGATAGTAGGTTGCATCCTCATAAATCTCAACCTCTCTAACTGAAAATGGCTTTTCGTCTCCATTGACATGGTATTCAATCTCATCTTTTCTGAACTTGATGCACTGATAGAGAAAGGATGGAATTATCTTATTCTGATGTATCCAAGACCTATCGAGAAAAGTAGTGAAAAAA
The DNA here is from genome assembly GCA_021442155.1 of Cymbidium sinense. Taxonomy (NCBI): domain Eukaryota; kingdom Viridiplantae; phylum Streptophyta; class Magnoliopsida; order Asparagales; family Orchidaceae; genus Cymbidium; species Cymbidium sinense. The sequence continues at coordinate 92,754,707 of CM038228.1, read as the reverse complement.
ATATTTGAATCAATGATGTAAAACTTGGCTTCAATCTTCACCCATCGAACCCCAAAGTGTGCTATATGTTGCTTTTGGGTTTCCACATCATAGCTTTTGAAGGAAGGTGGCATAAACCCTTGGGGTATTGGATTGCATCAATTCTTGTAGGGTCTACCCTTTGAGTCGATGATCCTCCCGTGCTTGAGCCAACGCTTTCCTTCTCGCTTAACCATGGATCTAATGTCTTTTTTCTTGTATGGAGGTACTTTCCACTACCTTCCTATACATGCTAGTGCTACCTTGCTCAACGGGAGGTAAGGTCTTGGCTGGGTACAAGACATGCACTAACTCTAGCTGTCTAATGTCAGGTGTAGTAGGATGAACTATTGGGGCTTGTTTCTGAAGTACTGAAATAACTGCTAACAAGTCCTCAAGCTGCCATGTCATTTTATCTATCTGCTCATCTTTTTTCTTTAACTGATATTAAAAGTGTTGGGCTTATTGGGCTGTATCTTCCTGATCAACCCATCACCTTCTATGGCCTGTTGCTCCCTAAGGAGAGAACCTCTCGTATTTACCATATAAACCCTGGCTGAGTCTCCCAACAAATAATCTTTGTTTGGATTGAAGCTGACCTTCTCCTTATCTGACCAATCATACCCACCCCAAAATCTCTTTCTTCTCTACAAGATAATGTGCTACTATCTCCTCGAGAGAACGATCAATTTGAACGGGGATAAATGATTTTGGCTGACCAGTGTGATCACTATCACACACTGTGAGGCACCGAACCTCGCCTACTGCTGGAGAGTCAATCCTAAGAGGACTGTACTCACTAGAAGAGACACACTCCTGACTATCACTAGCTATGAAAGGGGTGGCATTCTTAGGAGGCTCCACTATCATTGGTGCAGCTAGGCTATCATCTGCTACCTCTGTAATAGCTGCTACCATCTCCATATCCTGCTGAACTGGTGGAGTTGGTGAAGGGATGACCACTATGCGGTCGCCTCGCACCACCACTGGGTAAGGTCAGCGAGAGCTCACCACCATAGTAGGGTAGATAAAAGTGTGATCCTCTTTAGCGATCACCAACTGCTTCTCCTCGGATATGGCCTTCATGGCCTTTGATGGAACTGAATATGCTGTAACGTGAACTAGTGATGGTGGACGGGGGGTAGAGTGGTATGGTGGAGACACCATTGACTTTCCATGAATAGGAGTTGTCCTCCTATGATGACTGGTCCCAGTAAGTAGGATGCTATCTGTATGGTTGGCGCGGGTAGCGCAACAAGCTGGAAAATTGATAAGTGCGGAAGATGTCGATTGGTGACTGAACCTCCACCTCTCCCTACTAGTAATATGAGTAGATGTATGGGCCTCTCTAGCCCTCTCCTATCAAATATGTTTCCTCACACTACGGGGGATGATAAATCTCAGATCAAATTGAGCTCCGACTCAACGTCAGAAGCTCCAACCGCACAAGACCGACGGAGGTCGCATATGACCTCCGCTGGTAATTGATGGATGATGTTGAACCACCAGTGGAGGTGAAGTGTGTATCCTCCTCGCATCCTCTCTATCTGGCCCAGAGAGAGGATGCAACTGGTCAGAACTGGTGAAGTCAAAAGGTAACCTCAATGGCTAAACGGCTGTGCCTCCATCTCCCTAGCAATCTGCATGATACCGCCAATCATGTTTTGTTCCTTTGCTATCTGGGATGAGAGAGAGCTAAACCCATACTCAAAAGTAGGGGAGGCAATCCCTGAGATCAGGGGAGCCTTACCCTTAGAGGGTACTGATGAGAGGGTGCTAGCCCTCACTAGGGTAGCATGAGAAACCACGGGGCGCACTAAAACTAGGGTCGGCCGGTACTATCATCAAGCTTGGACCGCTTTTCTTTAATGAGGAGATAGAATCAAGGTAGATCGACCGATGACTTGTTTCGCCACCAACATAGTACGCCAGAGGGAATGCCCTCGCATGTGATCCTCACTCCCTCAAATCCCCTGCCGAAATGGATAAGGTGTGTATGATCCAATCGGGGGAAGTTGGCCTGGTCCAAGGCCAAGTCTATGCCATGAGGGAAAGTGAACACAAACTTTTGCGAGCCTGCCATTTCAAATCAACTGCAAAGACTGAAAAATTGAATTGTAGTCAGAATGATGAATCTAATAGAAATGAGCTTGGATCATATTTTATTTTTGTTAATTTCTAAATTTGATGAATTTGAACCCACATCCAACATCATGGAAGTGTTAGGTGGGGTTCAAATGGATTAGAGAAGATTTAAAAATTTTATTGGAAAGAGGAATTTTTGAATATGAATCCAACTTCAACAAATTTGGGAATGTTGAAAAGTGGATTCAAATATTTTTAGATAGATGCTTTCAGTTCATGTTTGTTTGAATTTATATTTTGATTTGAGGACCCTTTCCTTTAACAAATTTGGGTATGTCAAAGTAAGGGTCAATTGATTTTGTTTTTGATTTGGTGTTTTAAAGTTTTACTTAGCAAATTTGGATATGCTAAGTGAAGTGTTTAAAAATAAATATTTCTCTTTTTGAATTGTTGTTTGATTTTAAAAATTGGAATTCCCACTTAGCAAATTTAAGTATGCTAAGTGAAGAACCCAATTGTATTTTGTTTGATTTTTTTTTTTTTTTTGAAAATAAGATTCTTAGCAAATTTGAGTATGGTAAGAGAATCCTAAAGTGTTTCATTTGTTTTGGTTTGTTCTTGATTGAAAAGTGGAGACTTTACTTTAGCAAATATGGTATGCTAAGGATGAAGTTCCACTTAATTTTGTGAAATGGAAATTTCACTTAGCAAATTTGAGTATGCTAAATGAAATTCCAAAAGATGTGTTCAAAATTTTTTGTGTTTTGGGATTGTTTTGAAAATGGAAACTTCTCTTTAGCAAATTTGATATGCTAAAGAATAAAGTTCCAAAGGTGCTTGAAAATTTTTTTGGTTTTAAATTTGAAGACTTCACTTAGCAAATTTGAGTATGCTAAATGAAATTCCAAACATGTTTGAAAATTTTTGGTTTTGAATTTGGGGACTTTACTTAGCAAATTTGAGTATGTTAAATGAAGTTCCAAATGTGTTTGAAAATTTTTTATTTTAAATTTGGAGACTTCACTTAGCAAATTCGAGTATGCTAAATGAAGTTCCAAATGTGTTTGAAAAGTTTTGGTTTTGAATTTGGAGACTTCACTTAGCAAATTTGAGTATGCTAAATGAAGGTCCAAATGTGTTTGAAAAGTTTTGAAAATATGATTGTTAAGTTTTGGTTTTTGAAAAGAAGACTTCCATTCAACAAATTTGGGTATGAGGTCCTAAAACCTAAAGATGTTGGCTAACTCAACTTAAGGATGAAATAAGCTAAGTGCCAATGAAAAGAAAGATAGTTTTGAATTCATACTAAAGTACAAACCCACTATCGATACTCAAAGATAATGATCATTTACCAAAGATGGAGAGAGAAAACATCCCCAGTGGAGTCACCAGAAAAATTTGTGGTGAAAAATTTTAATTTTTTTTTAGAGAATAAGATATATACTTCCATCTTCACTCTGTGCAGGATAAAATGAGGAGGGAAATATACATCTTCTTTCTCTTTTTATGCATTTTGACACCACGTAGATCCGCATATGTTCTTATTGAGGGTGATCGGGTACGACATTGAGGAGAGGTGTACTATCTCAAAAGATAGAAGTCACCACCCTACAATGGACCTAATCACCTCAACAAGCACTCCTAAGGGCAATGGGTCTGCATATGTACCAAAGATTCTTCTCCTAATTTATATGGAGAAGTAAAGTAAGGTTTATTTTAAACTGGGTTCGTTAAGTTCCCTACAGGGGCAAGCCCACATATTTAATTACATCCTAAGGAATGAGATCCCTTAAAAATACTCTCGATTAAGGTGAATGATCATTGTCTCCAAAGATTTCAATAGGTAGGGCTATTAATCGATTAGTTTATTTTGGAAGATCAAATGGGATTGATCAAAGAGGGGGGAGTTATTATTGAAGCTAAAAGGAAGATAAGTAAGAGATGCCCATGATGCTAGGAAACCTAGCGAGCATCTCAGACTATCCTATGGTTGGGCTTTATATTTTTGAAATTGATTTAATTTCTTTGAGTTGAATTTTCTATTAGAAATTTAGGGCTTATGATTCCATAACACAAGATTAAGGAAATGCCTAAGAGGTGAGAATTTATGCTTATGGCCCACAAAGGGAGAAGCAACCTCAGAACCTAAATCTAAGGAGCTTTGGCGAGGGCCAAAAGCACAACCTAAATCTAAGGCAAAAATGGGTATTTGGTTTGCCTCCACAAGAGGAAACAAATCGCCCGACTGGTTGGACTTACAATCACCTGAGGGTGGCCGCTAACTAACTCCTCCTACGATTTTAAATTCATGTAAGCAAGTCATATATTTTATGCAAGATAGCTAGGCTATTATTTATTTAGAAAGAGATTAAGTCCTTAAATTCACTCCCTAAAAAGACTAGATCATGTATGGGTATGCTTCAAATGACCTAAATCTAATACAATTCAGATTTCATTTTATTTTTATTTTTGGACAATCATTTTGACTCAGGCTAATAGGATTCATATGTCTAATGCATGAGAAATGAGATTATTGGCCACAATTAGAGAGAAGGGAGGAGGTGTGCTTCCACCATGGCTCTCAAAGGTCAAGCCAAGTTTCTCTGGCAAAGGTGGAAGCCCTCCAATCAAGAGTGAAAATAATATGGATTTGTGCATGATGTTATAAAAGAAGTACTCATCGAGCTAAGGGGTTGCTAATTCTTTTATCTTGATTTTTAGCCTAAGCATTAGGTGAGGTTATGAGTACTTTATTTTTAATTTTGAATTGTTAAATTTGATATAAAATTTATTTTTTTCTAAGAGCCTAATCCACATCCAGGCTATACATAAAGCAAGGAAGAAACTAGGAATAGGATGTCACTTAATGCATAAGCTAAACAAATCATCAATCAATTTATAAAGCTAATCATAAAAGAATAAGAGGCCATTATGGATGGGTATCACCTCACAAACTCAAAAACAAATTGGGAAGCTAAACTCTACTCTTATACAACCTGGATTACAAATGAATTAAATACAATTAAACAAGAAACTCATTGTTATGGGGGTCTTCAAGCTTCATTTCTTTGTTCTTCTTTTCTTCTTTATTCTTCTTTTCTTCCTTCTTCTTTGATTTCTTCTTTTGGATGGTTGGAAGGTGGATTCTCCAAAGGCTTCACATGGTGCTTAAGATGAGATCTTTTGACCAATGTTCATCCTAATCCCCATATCCTAATTTCAAAAATTACATGAAAAGGGAAAAGTAAATCTAGCTAACACCTGCAAAATATAGATTAGCTAAACAAACCACACAAAATCCCAAGCATGTATATTGGACTTATTAGCCCACACATGGGTGACTAAGTCCACCTAGCCTATTAGATTATGCTTAGGGGTATAAGCACCTACACAGTAAAAGTATTTATATCTTTATTTATTACAGCGCCCCTTAAGCACAATCTCCTGCAGAAGATAATGGTTAGACTAAGATCGCCCAACCATTCATTCTATGCACATGCATGCTAACATCCAGACTAAAACATATATCACAAAACAAAAGTAAAATATCAAACCATGCACCGTCCTAACCTAAAGCTAGAAGTGGTGACTTAGCCTAATGTTTGTGTGGTATACTTAGCTATGGGTTTAAGTTAGAATTTTCTAACTGTGAAGCATGTTCAACTTAGAGGAGGGTTTCATTTAAGTTATTTAGTTATTTTGGGTTGATTTTATTTTATATTTTGATTAGGTTCAAGTGAATCCTACAATTAATTACTAAGTTATAAAGAGAGGGGAAAGAGAAGAGAACTTCTCTTTCCTTCCCTAACCTAAGTAATTTCTAAAGTGGATTTTTGTTTTAGTTTTTTTAGTGAATTTTTTAATTAAGTGTTTTAATTAATCATAATTTTAGATGAACTCTAAACAAACCTATTCAAAAGAAAGGCATTTTAAGATTAAGTAAAATGAACTAAATTCATAAAACATACATCACTTCACTTTTTTCTCAACATGTATAACATGCATATGAATGAGTCCTAAGCATATCTATACATACAAATGAGAATGTTTAACACACTTCATGATGCATGCTAAGCAATTCATTTAAAGAAATTTAAAAATTTATGATGCATGATTCTTATTAAGTAGCAAAGGGGTTTCTTATCCAACTTTCACATGCACGTATGAATGTATGAAAGGCATAAGTGAGTATGACACTATTGTTAACCAGACGTGTAAGGTACAAGACCTACTTAGGGCAACTTAAAGCCTTGCAACCTTCAGGTTGTCTAGACTAATATACCACTTTCCTTAAATATAAGCATGTGCACAAAAGAAATGAATGGAAAGGAAATAATGCAAAAGTTGGTGTTGGTTGATTTATTTTTGTTTATATAATTTACATGTGTAAGCATAGGTATACTTCTTAAGTGATAGTATAGGAATGAATAGGATATGGAATTAGGTAAGTGTCAGGTTCTTTTCCAATGAACCATACACCTTGCCAATTCCTATTCAAAACTATACTAAAAGAGAAGAGAAGGAAAACCTATACTAAGCACATCCTTATATTTTACTCACATGCAAACCTATAAGTAAGATATAAGTAACACACTTTTAGTTTTGATAATTGATTCATATATTTTGAAAATAATTTGAATTTAATAGTGATAATAGTCACTCATATTCTTACTTTAGCTAACACATGCAATTTGACATAAAGGAATCATTTTCATTTTAAATTTGATTTTGGAAAATCATGGATGCATGAAACCATAAGATACACATATTTAATATGTTGGGGAAGAGCTAAAGCAATGAAAGCATGTAAACATATTCACTTTAATTAAATCCGAAAGACAATCTTATGAAATAAGAATGCTTAAACTAAATCAAAGTTTAGTTAATATGATTTTTGTTTGATTTTGAATTTGATTTAATTTTGAAAATGTGAATTATGTTTGTTGTTCCTAACCCATTTCCACATGTGTTTGATATTTTTGTTTAATTTTTAGATGATTAGAATCATTTTATATTTTGATTAGGTTAAGGAATGAATTAAACATGTTAATTAACCCATACCTATGCCATCTTAGAATAGTTAATCAAGTAATTATGTGTCAATGATATGAAATAAAACCTCATAAGGAATTTAAATTTGCAATGCACCTAGGAAGAAAGGGGCCAAATGCAATTTGGCTCATGATTAATGATTAATTAAGCTAAGGGGTTTAACTTAAGTAATTTCAAAACACCCCTCACACATATGAGTTGAGTTTTGATTTTCTTAATTGAACCTAGGCTCTTGAACACCTAAGAATATACCCAAAGTAGATTAATTAAGTTCTGGAAAGTTTTAGAAATTTAAGAAATTAATTAAGAGGGTAATTAGTGAATTAGCTCTTAATTAAGAGAGGATTAAGAAAGAAAAGGGGGTTTAAGGAATAGCTTAGGGGAAATGCCCCAAAATTATTCCTTAAACCTCCTATTCACTGAAATAGGCCTTAATCAACTTCAAAAAAGGCTTAAACCACTAATCAAACCCTTAATTATCCTTAATTACATAAAGGGGGTAATTAGGAAATGAATTGGCAATTTGCCCAATTAAGCCAGCAATAAATCCAAAGAAAATTAGAGGAGGCAGAAATCATCTCCCAAAATACACTCAAGAAGTTTAAGATTAATCAGTCAATTAAGTAGAGAGTAATTAACAAATTAAGATTCCTAATAAAACCCAAATTTAGAGGACACTATTGAACTCCATTAAAATTAATTTTAGAATATTCTAGGTTGAATTATCTTTTAATGGCAATTACCTCATATTTTTATGATTTTTCTTTAGAGAGATATGAATTGTTGAAGTTTAAGTAATTAATTAGAATTACATAAACCCTAATTAATCCCTTAATCCTACAGTGCGCCATACAAGCACTGATTCAGCTAAGCTATACATGCATCATCTGCTGAGTGGCCACTTAAATATCACATCATAGTGCCGCGTGGTGGTGGCGCTATGCGCTTTGATCTCTGACATTCGATCTAGGATCAAATAGCTAGGATTTAATCTATTATTTTAAAAGAATAAAATAGGAATTAATCTCAGTCGTCCATCCAAAATATGCAAATGGATGGCCAGAGATCATCCCTATTCTTCCTTGAGGAATAATGGAGACAATCCAATTTCAAAGGGAAGATTCGAGCTCCATCGAGCTTGGATTGGGATGAAATTTTGCACACACCATCTAACCCTAATGGCAAGCTCATCTAATGATCAATATTCCATGGGATCAAAATTTCTTTCACAAAGCTCCACACCACATTGAGTTTAGTGATCGAAAAATACCATACCTCGCCGGAGGTAATCACCAGTGCTCGATTCCTTTAGAGGAGCTTTGTCTAGTTGAGATGAAGCTATGGTGAAAGTTTTAGCTCTTGAGGTTGAGTGGATAGCTCTATGGACCAACCCCTCCTTTTAGTGACCTTGGCTTTGATCTAGGTGAGTCTTCCTCTACCTTTGGAGCTTGGGAAAAGGCTTGGGAAAGCTCGACTTGACCCTTTGGTGGAGTGTGCAAAGGGAATTTGGTTGAATTGGAGTGTAGTGGAAGTTAGCAAATCCTTAGAGCTCCCCTATTTTTGCTTAAGGGAAACTGAGAATGGCCAATTCAATCTCCTTCTAGAGAGCTTAGGATCACTCAAGAATGGCTCCTATGACTCTCCCTTACTCAATTGATAATGAGGCGGTCAAGATTCAAATGAATTAGGTGGAGTATATCTCCCCCTTAGGCAATCGGATGGCCGAAGCTTCACTTGCCATTTTGATCTAATTGACCTTAGGCAATGGGTTGTTTGATATGTTAGAGGCTTGCACATGGTTGGTTTGGGCTAGGGAGTAGAATGGTAACTCCCCATGTGCTCAAATTGAGTGGGAGCATGATTCCCATGTGGCCAATTTGAGCCATATGCTTAGTTTTGGCCTTGGGTCAAGTTGGGCTGACCCAAACCCATTGGTTTGGGTGCACCACCCTTCATAGGGTTTACTTGACCTATTAAAAAGGTATCAAGTAGGTATGAAGAGGAATTGACCAAATTCCCCATATATTTGACCAAAATTTGTTCTATGGCCTTGGGGTAGAATGGCCAATTGGCTTATTTTTGAATTTGGATATGTTGGGTATGTTGAGAAAATAGCTTTGGCCAAGTTTCATTCGATTTGGAGTTCATTTGATATGGTTTGGCTCATGTTGACCAATTTAGGTCAACTTAGGTCAAGTTGACCAATTGGTCAAATTGGGTCAAACCAAGGGTTGGGCTAAGTTCGTATAACCATTTGAAATATTTTGGTGGCTTTGGTTTGATTCAATTTCATTTAGGTTTGAATTTGGTTCATATGACTTCATTTAGGTCAAATGGGTCAAGTTGACCAATTTAACCCATTTGACCTATTTGAGCTAGGTCATGGGTAGGTTTAGGTTTGGTTAGTCATATGAAGTGGATTTGTATCTTTATTTCTAATCAATTTTGGTTAAGTTTGAATTTGGCTCAACATGACCCTTTAGGTCAAGTTGGGTTCAAGGTCAATTGGGCTAGGTTAGGTCTTGTTGGCCAATTGAGGCTTTGGTCAAGTTCAACAAGTGATTTGGAATGAACTTGACCCATTTGTTTCAATCAATTTGGCTTAGATCAAGTTTTGACATATTTTAACTTTTTAAGTCAATTTGGGTCAACTTGGGTCAAGTGGCCAATTGGGCTAGTTTAGGCTCAAATGTTGACTTGGTCAAGTTCAAACATAGGTCATGGATGAACTTAGATCAATGGTTTCAATCAATTTGGCCTATGGTGGATTTTAGCTATGTTAGGTTTCATTTTGGCTAAGTGTTGACTTGGTCAACCCTTAGGTTTGACTTGGTTTGACCCAATTTGGGTGATTAATCATCTCATGATGATTGTGGATCATGATGAGAGGCATAGATGAGTTTGATTCAATCCAATTTGGTTAGGATTAGAATTTGGCTCATAAGGGTACTTTAGGCCACTTTGGGCCAAGTGAGCCTAAGTGGGTCAAATGGATTGATCAAAGCTTGATATGAGTTTGATTGAACTTGTATATGGACTTATGATTGAAACATAAATCCATTTTCAAGTGGTTTGAAGTCAAATGGGTTTTGATTCATTTGATAATTTCAAATTTAATGGGTGAACATAAAATGGATTTTGGCTTGATTTTTGAATTGTGTTTTGGCTAAGTGATTGAATTATGTATTTATATTTGGATTCATGATTGTAGGGTTGATTGAATCATGAAGAAAAATCAAGAGTTTGGCTTGATTTGAAGTTGATTTGGCTAAGTTCAAGATTTTGACTTGAAAGGCTTAGGTTGGATTTTGAATGGATTTATGTTTGATTTTTGGAATTGGTTTTGATTGTTTAAATTTATATTTCATTTATAAATGTGAATATAAATGAGAATATAAATGGGTTATGAGAAAATTTCAAAGATTTGAAGTGATTTGATCATGATCTAGGCTAAGTCCTTAAGAGGAAATTTAAAGGACTTTGGAAATTTTGGAGTTTAGAGATTGAATTTTCAATTTGATTTGATTAGTTTGAATTTATATTCCATTTATATGTGAATATAAATGAGAATATAAATGAATTATGAGAAAATATCATGAGTTTGAATTGATTTGAATATGATTTAGGCTAAGTCCTTAAAAGGAAAATTAAAAGGACTTAGGAAATTTTGGAGTTTCAACTTGGAATTCAATCATGGACTTCAATCATGGATTTCAATCATGTGGTATTAATTTGAGTTTGGAGAAAATCAAATAAGATTATTTGGAGTTTGACTTGAAGGAAGGAATGTGAGGAGTGGTTCAAGTTAAGGGTAGGTAAATTTTCCTAACACCCCTAAGGCATGACCTATTCCTATGGCTAACTCTTCTAAGTCTCTAGGGCTACATTGAGTGTCTACCTAATCACTAGATATGTCTTAAGATTAAGAAACTCTTAAAGTCTAAGAGAAGCCCTATGTCTAAGATGGAAGGGTTGAGAGCTCATTCTAAAAAGGAGGTCAACAATAGTTGAAATGCCTACTGGGTATCCCAGTATCAATAGACATTTCGCACTCTTTCTCATTTGACTCTTGAAAATAACTCTCTCCAATTTGGACCTCTCCCAATTAAATTTTCAAAAATCAATCCTTTGAAAGCTATCTTAGCAGTCTTTAAGATTAACCACTTATTTCTTTAATTGAGAGTATTCTTAGGAAGAGACCCTTCCAAAGATGTAATTAACTATAGAGGCTTGCCTTTATAAGGAACCATGATCTGGGGAAAAAATAAACCCTATTCTACTTTTCCATGTAGTTCAAGGGAAAATACTCTAGTATACGAAAGACCCATTAGCCTTAGGAGTCTTTCATTGAAATGATCGAATCCATTATCGAAGAGCATGTTTATCTTTCGAGATAAAATGTTTATTCATTAATGTCGTATTTGGTCATCCATATAAAATAATCCTAAACTATATGTGGTTTCATTTCTTTTCTCTATTTGAGAGAAAACACCAAGAGTTAACATCATCATTAATCCTAGTAATTAGGATTCATAAACTTAGTCAGGAGTTTCCTAATTAGGCACTTAGGACACTACACTTAGTGACTAGGTAAACAAACCAAAATAAAGTAACAAATCAAATCAAACATAGAATTTGAAACCAAAATTAAATCCAAAATTAAATTAAACTTGAATACCCTAAAATGGAAGCTATAGGTCATCTTAGTGAACCCTTCTAGGACCAAACATAACCTAACCCAATTAGATTAGATGAATCCAAATAAAATTTAAATGAAACTCAATAGAAATATAAATCAAACATATTTGAATTAAAATTTAAATTCAATTGATCCCGGATTAAGGTAATTAGGCTGACTAATTCAATTAATCCATCTAAGCTCAAAATCAACTAAATCTGAATGAAATCAAATTAAATCAAACCAAAAGCATAGAATCAATGTATAAATATAAATGAACCCAAAAAGAAAATTCTAAATCAAAATCAAAACTAAATTCAAAATCTAAATTCAAATCAAATTCAAACATTTGCAATGCTTGTAATCTCTGTTAGATCTGATAACTAGTTTGGTCAACGCTAATATGTGTGGTATACTCTAATTAGTCCACCACACATATTGGAGGTCCATTTATTGACCTCATTTTTCGATGAGGTTAACATCATCCTTAATCCTAGTAATTAGGATTCATAATCATAGATTAGGAATTTCCTAATTAGGCACTTAGGACACTACACTTAGTGACTAGGTAAAAAACCAAAATAAAGTAAGAAATCAAATCAAACACTGATTTTGAAATCAAAATTAAAATCCAAAATTAAATTAAACTCAAATACCCTAAAATAAAAGCTATAAGTCATCTTAGTGAACCCTTCTAAGACCAAACATAACCCAACCCAATTTCGAATAGATGAATCCAAATAAAATTTAAATAAAACTCAATAGAAATATAAATCAAACATATTTGAATTAAAATCTAAGTTTAATTGATCCCAGATTAAGGTAATTGGGTTGAATAATTCAATTAATCCATCTAAGCTCAAAATCAACTAAGTCTGAATGAAATCAAATTAAATCAAACCAAAATCATAGAATCAATTCATAAATAAAAATAAACCCAAAAATAAAATTCTAAATCAAAATAAAAACTAAATTCAAAATCTAAATTTCAAATCAGATTTAAACATTTGCAATGCATGTAATCTCTGTAGGGTCTGATAACTAGTTCGGCCAATGCCAATATGTGCGGTATACTCTAATTAGTCTACCACACATAGTGGAGGTCCATTTATTGACCGCATTTTGGATGAGGATAACATCATCCTTAATCTTAGTAATTAGGATTCATAATCTTAGATCAGGAGTTTCCTAATTAGGCACTTAGGACACTACATATAGTGACTAGGTAAATAAACCAAAATAAAGTAACAAATCAAATCAAACATTGAATTTGAAACCAAAATTAAATTAAACTCGAATACCCTAAAATGGAAGCTATAGGTCATCTTAGTGAACCCTTCTAGGACCAAACATAACCCAACCCAATTGGATTAGATGAATCCAAATAAAATTTAAATAAAACTCAATAGAAATATAAATCAAACATATTTGAATTAAAATTTATTCAATTGATCCCGGATTAAGGTAATTTGATTGATTAATTCAATTAATCCATCTAAGCTCAAAATTAACTAAGTCTAAATGAAATCAAATTAAATCAAACCAAAAGCATATAATCAATCCATAAATATAAATGAATCGAAAAATAAAATTCTAAATCAAAATCAAAACTAAATTCAAAATCTAAATTTTAAATCAAATTCAAACATTTGCAATGCTTAAAATCTCTGTTGGGTCTGATAACTAGTTTGACTGGCCCTAATATATGCAGTATACTCTAATTAGTCCACCACACATATTGGATGTCCATTTATTGATCACATTTTTAGATGAGATTAACATCATCCTTAATCCTAGTAATTAGGATTCATAATCTTAGATCAGGAGTTTCCTAATTAGACACTTAGGACACTACACTTAGTGACTAGGTAAACAAACCAAAATAAAGTAACAAATCAAATCAAACACTTAATTTGAAACCAAAATTAAATTAAACTTGAATACCCTAAAATGGAAGATATAGGTCATCTTAGTGAACCCTTTTAGGACCAAACATAACCCAACCTAATTGTATTAGATGAATCCAAATAAAATTTAAATAAAACTCAATAGAAATATAAATCAAACATATTTTAATTAAAATTTAAATTCAATTGAGCCCAGATTAAGGTTGATTAATTCAATTAATCCATCTAAGCTCAAAATCAACTAAGTCTGAATAAGATCAAATTAAATCAAACCAAAAGCATAGAATCAATGCATAAATATAAATAAACCCAAAAATAAATTCAAATGGGGCATAAAGTGGAAAATATGTCATTTGACCTAAGAGTTGATCAATGTGGGTCCCACTAGCGAAAAGTCAAACTATCAAATCTTGGTTAAATTGAGCTACTCCAAAGGCTCAAAATCATCACATGAGTTTATTTAAACATAAAACTAAGTTCAATTAAGACTCAGATTGGCTAATTGAACCACTTAGTCCAAGTAGACTTGAATGAACCCAATTAAGTTCAAATAAAACTAAGTTCAAATCATCGCATGAGTTTATTTGAACATAAAACTAAATAAAACTAAGTTCAATTAAGGCTCAGATTGGCTAATTTAAACACTTAGTCCAAGTAGACTTGAATGAACCTAATTAAGTCAAATTAAAATTAAATTAATATAAATACCCCAAAAAACTCTAAACATATAATCTAACACAATTCAGCCCTTTAAGGGGCTTAATTTGATTAATTGGCTCTATGAATGTTGAACCCATTTTTAGAATGAGCTCTCAACCCCTCCATCTTAGACATAGGATCCCTCTTAGACTTTAAGAGTTCCTTAGTCTTAAGACACATCTAGTGATTAGGTGGACACTCAACCTAGCCCTAGAGACTTAGAAGTTAGCCATAGGAATAGGTCATGCCTTAGGGGTGTTAGGAAAACTTGTCTACCCTTAGGTTGAACCATTCCTCACTTTTCTTCCTTCAAGTCAAACTCCAAATCAATCTTAAATGATTTTCTCCAAACTCAAATCAATATTAAATTTAAATATAAACCCATATAAAATCATAAAAATCTAAATCCAATTTTCTAAGTCCTTTAAGTTTTTCTTTAAAGACTAAATCTAAATCATGATCAAATCAATTCAAACCCATGGGTTTTTCTCAAAACTCATTTATATTCACATTTATAAATGAAATATAAATACAAATCAATCAAATCAAATCCTCAAATCAAATCCAAATCTAAAATTTTCCTAAGTCCTTTAAGTTCTCATTCATGGACTTAGCCTAAATCATGAACAAACTAATTCAAATTCATGGGATTTTCTCATAACTCATTTATATTCACACATTTATAAAATTAAAATCAATCAAACCAAATTCCAAATTCAAACTCAATCCAAATCCTAAGTCTTTCTTAAAATCATGAGTAAACCAAATCTTTCTTTATCATTTATATTCTTTATATATATAAATATAAATTCAAAAATTCAAAATCAAACTCAAATCCACTCAAAATGCAACCTAAGCCTTTCAAAATCTTGAACTTAGCCAAATCAACTTCAAATCAAGCCAAACTCTTGATTTTCCTTCATGATTCAATCAACCTTACAATCATGAATCCATATATAAATCAAAACTTCAATCACCAAATCAAAATTCAATTAAAAAAATCAAACCCTAGATCCTTTCATATTCTTCCTTTGAATATGAAATTGTCGAATAGATCAAAACCCATTTGGCTTCAAACCACTTGCAAATGGATTTATATTTCAATCATAAGTCCATATACAAGTTCAATCAAACTCAAATCAAGCTTTAACCAAGCCATTTGACCCATTTAAGCTCACTTAACCCAAAATGACATAAAGTACCCTTATGAGCCAAACTCTAATCCTAACCAAATTGGATTGAATCGAACTCAGATATGCCTCTCATCATGGGATGATCAATCAACCAAATTGGGTCAAACCTAAGGGTTGACCAAGTCAACACTTAACCATAAATGAAACCTAACATAGCCAAATTCCACTAGGACAAATTGATTGAAATCATTGATCTAGGTTCATTCATGACCTATGTTTGAACTAAACCAAGCCAACATTTGAGCCTAACCTAGCCCAATTGGCCACTTGACCCAAGTTGACCCAACTTGACCTAAAAAGTAAAAATATCTCAAAACTTGATCTAGGCCAAATTGATTGAAACCAATGGGTCAAGTTTATTCCAAATCACTTGTTTAACTTGAACAAAGCCTCAATTGGTCCAATTGACCTTAGACCCTACTTGACCTAAAGGGGTCATGTTGAGCCAAATTTGAACTTAACCAAAATTGATTAGAAACAAAGAAACCAATCTGGTCGATATGACTAACCAAACCTAAACCTACCCTTGACCTAGCCTAAATAGGTCCAATGGATCAAATAGGTCAACTTGACTCATTTGACCTAAATGAAGTCATATGAACCAAATTCAAAAATATAGCAAATTGAATCAAACCAAAGCCACCAAAATATTTTAAATGGTCATATGAACTTGACCCAACCCTTGGTTTGACCCAATTTGACCAATTGGTCAACTTGACCAAAGTTGACCCATTTTGACCTAAATGGGTCAACATGAGCCAAACCTTATCAAATGAATTCCAAATCTCATGAAACTTGGCCAAACCTAATTTCTCCACATTCCCAACATATCCAAATTGAAAAATCAACAAAATGACCATTCAACCTCTAGGCCATAGAACAAATTTTGGCCTAATCTGGGGGTAATTTGGTCATGCCCTCTTCATATCCACTTGATACCTTCCTAATACCTCGAGGGAAACTAATGAAGAGTTGTGCACCTAATCTAATGGGTTTGGGTTAGCCCAAATGGGCCCAAGGGCAAACCCGACCCCATAGGTCAAATTGGCTCATTCCAAATCCTTCCTCCACCCAATTTGATGCACATGGGAGGTTGGTAATCCACTCAAGACCTCAAACCGATATTGTACAAAGAGCTAATAGATCAAACAGCCTCTCTAATGTGGTCAATTGGATCAAAATGGCAAAGGAGGTGTCGACCATAGATTGCCATAAGGGGAGATATACTCCCCCTAATTCAATTTGAAATTATGATTCCCTCATTCGATTGAAGCCTAGAGAGTGTTAGGAAGATCAAAGAGCCATTCTAAGCTTTTTAAGAGGGATTTGAAAAGTGATCTTGTCGATTTTCTCTAATGAAAAATAGGGGAGCTCACTTTAACCTTCAACTTCCTCCACACTCAAAGCTACTTCAATTCCTCTTGTACACTCCCTCAAGGGATCAATTCGAATGCACCCAAGCATCCATTCGCATTCCAAAAGCAAAGAGAGGAGGAATTGGATCAAAGCCACAAAGGAAGTGAAGTGGTGTTGGTTCATAGAGCAATCCACTCAACCCCAATCGCTGAAAATTTTAACAGGGCTTCGTCTCCACTAGATGAAGCTACCTCATCGAGCTTGAGCATCGATGAGATATGAAATTTTTCACCCACTTAGCTTAGGTGGTGTTGGTCTTTTGTGAAAGAAATTTTCAAGTCATGTAAAATCCACCGTTGGATATGCTTCTATTAGCTTTAGATGGTGTGGGAACAATCTTATTCCAATCCAAGCTCAATCGAGCTCGGATCTTCCCTAAGATCATGGACGGCCTCTATTAATCCTAAGGGAAGAACTCGGGTGATCGTAGCCATCCATCCACACATTTTGGATAGACAACCATGATTATTCCCACGTTTAGAAAATCCTTTATCTTTTTATAAACCGCAGGAGGATCCCTGGCCATCCGATCTTTGATCGAATGGCAGGGATCAAAGCGCGTCCCGCCACTGCACCGCTATTTGGATGAGATGTTTAAGTGGGAAGCTCACCACGTGATGCATGTAAAGTGTTCTAACCTCTGCCACTGCGTGTCATGCTGTGCTGAGGGATTAGTTAGGAAATTTAATTAATATTAATTAATCTCCTGATCTTTAAAAATTCATATCTCCTTCAATAAAAATTTAAAAATTGAGGCAAAAATCCCTGAAAGATAATTTAACCTAGAATATTTTAAAAATATTTTCAATGGATTTTGAATTATTCTATTCTCTGATTTTGGGTTTTATTGGAAATCATATTTTGCTAATTATCTCTTAATTAAATTTCTGATTAACCCAAACTTCTTGGGTATGTTTTAAAGGATGACCTCTACCTTCTCTAATTTTGTTGGTTTTTATTGAAGGCCTAATAGGGAGAATTGTAAATATATTTCCTAATTACCCTCCTTATGCAATTAAGGATAATTAGGGTTTGGATTAGTGTTTTAATTCATTATTAAGGTTAGATCTAGTGGATAGGGGATTTAGGGAAAATTTTTGGGGTATTTCCTCTAAGCTATTCCCTAAACCCCCTTTTCTTTCTGTAATCCTCTCTTAATTAAGGGTTAATTCATTAATTATCCCCTAAATTAATTTCTAAAAATTTTAAAAAATTTTAGAACTTAATTAATCTACTTTGGGTAGGTGCTTAGGTGTTTAAAGCCTAAGTTCAATTAAGGAAATCAAAACCAAATTCATATGTGTGAAAAGGTGTTTTGAAATTATTTAAGTTAAACCCCTTAACTTAATTAACCATTAATCATGAGCAAAATTACATTAGGCCCTTTCCTTCTTAGGTGCGTTGCAAATTTAAATTCCTTGTGAGTTTTTATGTCATCTCATTGGCTCATAATTACTTGGTTAACTATGTTATGGTGGTGTAGGTAAGGGTTAATTAACTTGCTTAATTCATACCTTAACCTAATTAATACATAAAAATGAATCTAATCATCTAAAAATTAAACAAAAATATCATACACATGTGGGAATGGGTTAGGAACAGCAAAATCAATCCACATTTTCAAAATTAAATCAAACTTAAAGCTAAACAAAAATCACATTAAATAAACTTCGATTTATTTCAAGCCTTCTTATTCCATAAGAATGTCTTTAGGATTTAATTAAAGTGAATGTATTTACATGCTTTCATTTCTTTGATTCTTTTCCTAACATGTTAAATCTGTATGTCATGTGGTTTCATGCATCCATATTTTTCAAATTCAAATTTAAAAATGAAATTATTTATTTTATGTCAAATTTGCATGTGTTGTCTAAAGTAAAAAATATGAGTGGCTATTATCACTACTAAATTCAAATTATTTTCAAATCAATTATTAAATCTAAAATTGTGCTACTTATATTTTAATTATAAGCTTGCATGTGAAAGAATATAAAGGTGTACTTAGCATATATATCCCTTCTCTTTTATGTTAGTATAATTTTGAATAGGAATTGGTAAGATGTATGATTAATTTGAAAAGAACCTAACACTATACCTAATTTCATATCCTATTCATCCCTATGCTATCACATTAAGAAGGATTCCCTATGCTTGTACACATAAATGGCATAAATAAAATGAATCAATTAATACAACTTTTGCATTCTTTCTTTCCAACATGTTAGTATTTAAGGAAAGTGGTATATTAGTCTGGACAACCCCAAGGTTGCGAGGCTTTAAGTAGCCCTAACTAGGTCTTGTACCTTACACCTCTGGTTAACAATGGCACTGTACTCACTTATGTCTTTCTTACTTTCATGTGTGCATGTGAAAAATTGGATAAAGAAACCATTTTCTACGTATGGAAAATTATGCATATTAAACTTCCAAATTTCCTTAAATGGATTACTTAGCATGCATCATAAAGTGTGTTAAATATTCTCATTTATGTATAGATATGCTTACGACTCAATTCATATGCATGTTATACATGTTGGGAAAGAAATGAAGTGATGTATGTTTTATGAATTTGGTTCATTTTATTTAATCTTAAAATGCCTTTCTTTTTGAATAGGTTTGCTTAGAGTTCATCTAAACTTAGGATTAATTAAAAGACTTAATCAAAATATTCACTAAATGAAACTAAAATGTGATCTACTTTAGAAATTACTTAGGTTAGAGAAGGAAAGAGAAGTTCCCTTCTCTTTCCCTCTCTTTACAACTTAGTAGTTAATTATAGGATTCATTTGAATCCAATCAAAACATGCAATAAAATCATCCTAAAATAATTAAACAACTTAAATGAAACCCTCCTCTAAGTTGAACATATTTTTACACTTAGAAAATTTAAACCTAAAGCCAAAGCTAAGCATACCACACAAACCTTCAAAGCACACACATTAGCCTAGGTCACCACTTCTAGCTTTAGGTTAGGGTGGTGCATGGTTTGATGTTTGTTTTATTTTATGATATATGTTTTAGACTGGATGATAGGATGTATCCTCGTAGAATGAATGGTAGAGCGATCTTAGTCTAACTTTTATTTTCTGTAATGTATTGTGCTTAAGGAATGCTATCATAAATAAAAATATAAATGCTTATGCTTGTAGGTGCTTTATACCCCTAAGCATAATCCAATAGGCTAGGTGGACTTAGTCACCCATGTGTGGGGTGATAAGTCCAATATACATGCTTGGGATTTGTGTGATTTGCTTTAGTAAATCTCTATTTTACAGGTGTTAGTTAGCTTTCTATTATTTTCCTTTTCATGTAAATTGTGCAATTAAGATTTTGGAATGATTGTTATGGGGATTAGGATGAGCATTGGTCATAAGATCCCATCTTATGCACCATGTGAAGCCTTGGAGCATCTATCTTCCAACCATCCAAAAGAAGGAACTGAAGAAGAAGAAGAAAGAAGAAAAGAAGAAAGAAGAAATGAAGCTTGAAGACCCCCATAACAATGAATTTCTTATTTAATTGTAATTTAATTCATTTGTAATCTGGGTTGCATAAGGGTAGAGCTCGGCTACCCAATTTATTATTTTCGAGTTTGTACGGTAGTGCCCGACCACAATGGCCATTTATTCTTCTTTACGATTAGCTTTATAAATTGATTGATGATTTGTTTAGATTTTACATTGAGTGGCATGTCTTTTCCTAGTTCTACCTTGCTTTATGTATGACCTGGATGGGGATTAGACTCTTTAGGAAAAAATAAATCTTTTACCAAACTTAACAACTCAAACTAAAAATAAAGAATTGATAACCAAAATTAAGCCAAACTAAATAAAGTTAATTAACTAAAACCAGTCAAAATAGTTATTCAAACATAATTAGAGCCTAATCAAAGTCTAACATGATTAATTAGGCCATGTAAATTCAATTTGACCAACTTTGACTATTATTTATTAGGCCATGTAAACTCAATTTGACCCACTTTGGTCAAAGAGGGTCAAAATTAATTCAAATCACTCTAATAATCAAATCAATTAGAATCTATTGAACCAAAGAGATTGGATGATAAATTAGCCATAATTGAAGCCTAAATCGAAGCTAATCATTCATCTCAAATTATCAAACCAATTAGGTCAACCCATGTTGACCCAAAAGTCAAAATCAAAGACATAATATCCAATTTAGACTTGGCAAGACAATCCCCACCTAACCCTCCATGTGTAAACTGGTTTCTTAGCCTTGATGGCTGTAGAAAAGATCAACTGGAGGGAGGTTAAATCCATGGGTGGAAAAATGCAAGAAAACACCAAACTCTTCTTTCTCATCACTTGTCCTCCATCACTCAACTTGTTAGACTTCAATCACACATCTAAAGTTAGTTAGCCACCTCCCACAATAAATCCAAGGCTTCAAATCCCTATGGCTGGCTACCTCCAAGCTTCTCCAATGGGGAGAGGGTCGACCATCTATAAAACCCCTACTCTAGCCTATTTCAGGAACCTTAGAAACTTCTTTGACCTTTCTCACAATAAAAGTAGTGAAATCAAGCCTTCACCCATCTTTCTCGACCACAAAATCAACAAAATCAAATGAGCTCCGGTGAAGCGCTAACAAGCTTGACGTTTCTGGCAACCGACAAGGAGACAGGTAGGCGTATCCATCTCGAAGCTTCTCAACTCCAGGAACATTTTCAAATTGATTTGACCACTCGATGATGACTCGAGTGAGAAAATTTAGCCATATTTATTGATAGTATTCGATCTCAAGGGTGGGCATATCCAGCAAGGTGGGCGTATCCATCTCGAAGCTTCCCATTTAATTTTCTAATTAGCCAATTTATTGATAGTCTTATCTTTGAAATCTTTGGAGACAATAATTTTCTACTTTAATCAAGAGTATTCCTAAGGAATTCACCTTCCTTAGGATGTAATTAACTATGGGGGCTTGCCCCCATATGGAACTTTAGAACCCGATTTAATATAAAACCTACTTTATTCATCTATGTAAAGTTAAGGAAGAATCTTTGGTATATTTGAAGACCCATCATGCCTTAGGAGTCCTTATTAGGTGATTAGGTCCATTGAAGGGTGATGCCTCTATCTTTTAAGATAGTATATCATACCTCAATATAGTACCCGATCACTTCAATAAGTACACTCTTAGATTTATGTGGTGTCTCCCATACATATCCAAAAATAAACATCATAGCTTAAATAAATTTTCTACCAAAATTAATCACTCAAAATTAAAATTTTGATAATTCATAACCTCACCATAAAACTTAGGTCTTAAATAAGACTATTAAAAGATTTAACAACTCCTTAGCTGAATGATTAGATGTTTCACAACACACATATCATATTGTTTAGCTCTTGAAAATAGAAGATTTCTATCTTTACACCATAAGAGAATGTTTGACCTTTGAGGGCATCCCTTATGTTGGAAAACAGCCCTTCTTTGATTTAGCCAATAATATACTTTCAACATACATATAAGCATCAAAATCCTAAAGCCTTTATCAAAATGAAGTGTCGAAAATAAGAATAGAAATTTGAAAAGATTTTACATTGGGCTAAGTCATTATTCATATCATTCATGCTCTAGTCTCTTAGAGAGTGGGTTTAGAATTTCTGTCTCTTTCTAATTAAATAACTACTTTAGTTATCTTGCAATTCATAAGACTGGACTACATGGTTTTAAAATCATAGGAGAGTTAGTTGGCAGCCACTCTAGGAGGTTGTAAGTCCAGAGGTCCGACGATTCATCCTCTCTTGTGGAGGTGAACCTTTATGTCCACCTCTCACTTAGATTTAGGTCGCACTTTAGTTCTTACTGAAGCTCCCAAGAATTAGGATTTGAGGTAGTTGTTTTCTTCGGGCTACAAGCAAAATCCTCACCTCTTAATCATTTCCACAACTTTGTGTTGGCAGATTATAAGCTCTAGCAATCTAATAAAATTTCAACTCAAAACATATAAATCTCTTCAACTTCAAAATTATAAATTCCAACCATATAATAGATTGGAATGCTCACAAGGCTTTCTAATATCATGGGTATTTCTTACCTATTCCCTTTGGCTTCCAAAATAAGTCTTTTCCTTGAACTTTTATAATTAATTTTTCAAATATAACCAATTCTTTGATAGTCTAATCTTGAAATCTTTGGAGATGATAATTGTCTATTTTAATCGAGAGTATTCTTAGGGAATTTCATCTCCTAAGATGTAATTAACTATGGGGGCTTGCCTCCATAAGGAACCTTAGAACTCATTTTAATATAAACCTTATTTTATTCATTTATGTAAACTAGAGGAAAAATCTCTAGTACATTGGAAGACCCATCATGCCTTTGGTCCTTATTAGGCGATTAGGTCCATTGAAGGGTGATGCCTCTATCTTTTGGGATAGTGCATCATACTTAATGTCATACCATATCACTTTAATAAATATCCCTTATGATTTACATGGTGTCCCTCGATATACATCTAAAAATAAACAACACACCCCCCTCCACCACGAGCGAACTCACCTCTAACCTTAACTAATGAAATTCATAGCTCTGGGTTTATAATATATCTATGATTGATCGACACAAATAGACTCTCCATAATAACACATCATTTATTTAATGTTAATTTTTTAATTATTAAATTTTGGTAGAACATTTCATGTTATTATTCTGAAGTCAACACACTTATTATGTCATTTTGACCTTCTCAAAGTGAGATTAAAGGTGTGTTTTGTTTGAATGTGTGGTGCGGTGTAGTGCCGTACTGCACAATGATCCTGTTTGGGGCGGCTATGTTCCACCTACATTTTGAAGAATTTGTGGTGAGAAAGTTATATTTTTAGCCATATATGACTCCCTGTGGTTGCAGTCAGAAAGCTGAGGTTTGACTTTTTAAAAATAAAAAAAATTTGTATACCTGCAACTTTCTAAATAGCAGATTCTTCTAGAGCACCTCCACCACTACTTTTTCTAGCAGCTATAGTTATGCCAAACATACCCTAAATCTAAAGGACAAAATTCTCCTCCATGATTTTGAAACTACGAATCAACATGTTACCTTTATTTATTGATTGAAAAGAGATTTTTTTCAATGTGAAAATTGTTGTAGCATCCTTTTAAATAAAGACATTAATATTAACTCTTAATACTGTGTGATTGACAAATAAACCTATAATTAGGATATTTTATCTAAATATAAAGTATTATATATCATTTAAAAAAAATAAATTTTTAACCATATAAATCATAATTCATCACTCAACATTAAAATAAACTAACAGTACAAGGGATGAACTACCCTACATTAATTTTTAAGAAGTTGCTCCTCCTCAAATTACACTTTGCCCATTCCTCATTAAAAAATATTCAACTTAATTTCTTACTCTTAATAAATTAGTTAAATAATTAAAATAGAACTCATCATTTTTTACATTTTTATTTATTTTAATTTTTTTATAAATATGATCATATTATCTTACTAATTAGTAGTATTTTTTTAAATTATACACACACACACACACACACACACACAAATAAATATATATATATATATATATTGTGTGTGTGGTGAAAATATTCCTGCCTTCATATATTCTTTTGAAGAGGATAAATGAAAACAGAAATATACACCTTTAATTGGGACACCACGTAGATCTGCAAATGTTCTTATTATGGTGATCAGGTATGAAATTGAGGAGAGGTATAATATCTAGAAAGATAGAAATCACCACCCTATAATGGACCTAATCACTTCAATAAAGACTCCTAAGGACAATAGGTCTGCATATGTACCAGAGATTCTTTCCCTACTTTGCATGAAAAAGTAAAGTAGGGTTTATTTTAAACTAGGTTAGTTAAGTTCCCTATAGGGGCAAGCCCTCATAGTTAATTACATTCTAAGGAAGGGGATTCCTTAGGAATACTCTCGATTAAGGTAAATAATCATTGTCTCCAAAGATTTCAATAGGTAGGACCATCAATCGATTAGTTTATTTTTAGAAAATTAAGTGGGATCGATTAAGAGGAGGGAGTTCTTATCGAAGCCAAATGTAGGTGAGTTGGGGATGTTTAGGATACTAGGAAGCCTAGTATACATCCCAAACTATCTTATGGTTGGGCTTTACATTTTTGAAATTGACTTGCTTATTTGAGTTGAATTTTTATTAGAAGTTTAGGGCTTATAATTCCACAATACAAGGTTATGGAAATGCCTAAGAGATGAGGATTTATGATATGGCCCATAGAATGGAGAAGCAACCTTAGAACTTAAATCTAGGGAGCTTTGGCGAGGGCCAAAAGCACGACCTAAATCTAAGGTGAAAAATGGGTATTCAATTTGCTTCCATAAGAGAGGACAAATCGCCCGACTGTTTGGACTTACGACCACCTAGGGGGTGGCCACCAACTAACTCCTCCTATGATTTTAAATTCATGTAGGCAAGTCATATGTTTATGCAAGATAGCTAGGCTATTATTTATTTTAAAAGGCGACTAAGTCCTTAAACTCACTCCTTAAAAGACCAGATTATGTAGGGGCATGAAAAATGACCTATATCTAATGCAAAATATATTACATTTTACTTTCATTTTTGGACAATCGTTTGACTCAGGCTTATGGGATTCATATGCTTAATGCATGAGAAATAAGATTATGGGCCAAAATAAGCGAGAAGGGGGAGGTGTGTTTCCACCATGGCTCTCCAAGGTCATGCCAAGTTCTCTGGCAAAGGTGAAACCCTCTAATCAAGAGTGAAATAATATTTTTTTATGCATGATGTTAGAAAAGAAATACTCTTCCAACTAAGGGTTTGCTAATTCTTTTGTCTTGATTTATAGCCTAAGCTTTGAGTGGGGTTATGAGTTGTTTATTTTAAATTTTGAGTTGTTTAATTTGGTAGAATATTTATATTTCTCTAAGAGCCTAATCATCATCTAGGCCATACATCAAAGCAAGGAAGAAACTAGAAAAATATATCATTTCTAATGCACAAGCTAAATAAAACATCAAACATTTTATAAAGCTAACGCAAAAGAATAAAGAGTGGTGGCCACCGCATAAACCAAAATAAATTGAAAGCTCTACCCTTATACAACCCTGATTACAAATGCTTTAATTATAATTAAGTAAGGAATTCATGTTATGGGAGTCTTCATTCTTCTTTTCTTCTTTCTTCTTTCTTCTTTTGGTTCCTTCATTTGGATGGTTGGAATGTGGATACTCCAAAGGCTTCACATGGTACATAAGATGTGATCTTATAACCAATGCTCATCCTAATCCCCCATAATAATCATTCCAAAATCCTAATTGTAAAAGTACATGAAAAGGGAAAAAGTAAATCTAACTAAATCCTATAAAACAGAGATTCCCACACAAATCACACATTCCCAAGCATGTATATAAACAAATTGGATTAAGCACCCCAAAAATGGGTAACCATGTCCCCCTGGCCTATTTTGGATTATTCTTAGGGGTATAAGCAGCCTGTACAGCAAAAGCAGTTATATTTTTATTACATCATCCCTTAAAGATAATCCCCTGCATAAGAGAATGATTAGACTAAATCATTCTACCATTCATTCTACACATATACACCCTAGCATCTAGATTAAAACATCACATCACAAAATAAAAGTAAACATCAAACCATGCACCGCCCTAACATTGGACTAGAAATGGTGACTTAGCCTAATGTGTGTGCCAAGTAAGGTTTGTGTGGTATGCTTAGCTAGGCTTTAAGTTTAGGATTTTCTAAATGTGAAAAGGTTCAACTTAGAAGGGTGATCTCATTTAAGTTATTTAGTTGATATGAGTTAATTTTATTTGATGATTTGATTTGGTTTGAATGAACCTACTTAATTACTAAAGGTTGTAAAGAGAGGAAAAGAGAAGACAACTTCTCTTTCCTCCCTACCTTAAGTAATTTCTAAGGTAGATTCATTAATGATTTTTGTTAGGTGAATATTTTATTATATATTTTAATTAATCCTAAGTTTATATTTTATCTAAATAAACCTATTCAGAAAGGAAGGAATTTTAAGATTAATTAAAGAGAATTACTATAACAAAACACACAATATTTTATTTCTTTCCCACTTGTGTATCATGCACATGAATAAATCCTAAGCATATCTATATATGTGATGCAAGTATTTAGCACACCTTAATAATGAATGCTAAGAGAGGTTGCTTAAGAAAATTTTGAATGTTTCATGTATGCATGATTTTGTTACGTAGAAGAGAGTGATTCTTTTATCCATTTTTTTATATGCACATTTACAAGTATAAAAGATATAAGTAAGTACAACGCCATTGTTAACACCAGGGGTGTAAGGTACAAAACCTACTTAGGGCTACTTAAAGCCTCACAACCCGGGATTATCCAAACTAATATACCACTTTTCTTAAATACATGTGCATGTACAAAAAGAAATACATTGAAAGAGAATGCTAAGAGAGGTTGCTTAAGGAAATTTGGAATGTTTCATGTATGTATGATTTTGTTAAGTAAAATAGAGTGATTCTTTTATCCATTTTTCATATGCACATTTACAAGTATAAAAGGCATAAGTGAGTACGGTGCCATTGTTAGCACTAGGGATGCAAGGTACAAGACCTACTTAGGGCTACTTAAAGCCTTGCAACCTCGAGATTGTCCAGACTAATATATCACTTTTCTTAAATACATGTGCATATACAAAAAGAAATGCATGGAAAGAGAATCACGCAAAAAGTTTATATTTATTTGTTAGATTTTAATTGTTTAATTTATATATGTGATGTGGAATTCCTTCTTGAGTCATGACATAGGAGTGTATAGGAATGGATTTCAAACAAGTGTTATGTCCTTTTAAAATGGACTATACACTTTGTAAATCCTATGCAATCCTATGTTAAGAAAGAGAGGGAAAATCACATAACACATTTTATACTATTCACATGCAAGCTCATAAGTACTTATAGATATCATGCTTTTCACTGTAATGTTAAGTTTATAAGTTTTGAAAATAGTTTTGGATTTAGTAGTGATAATAGCCATTCATATCTTACTTTAGCCAAAACATGCAATTTGACATAAAGGAAACTTTTCATTTTAATTTTATTTTTAAAAGACATGAATGCATGATTTTCATATGACATACACATTTAGCATGCTAGGAAAGAAATAAAGTGATGTAAGCATGTAACTTCACTCACCCTAATTAATTCCTAAGTATAATCTTATGAAGTAAGATCATTTAAAGAGAATCAAAAGTTGTTTAAAGAGACTTTCATTTTGTTTTGAGTTTGATTTGAATTAGAAAAGTGTGAAAAAATTTTGTTGGTCCTAACCCATTCCCACATGTGTGCATTATTTTGGTTTAATTTTTAGGTGATTAGATCAATTTTATGCTTTGGTTAGGTTAAGGTGTAGATTAAGTTTATTAATTACCCCTTACCTATACCACTTTAACATATTAATCAAATAATTATGAGCTAATGTATGACATAAAATCACAAGGAATTTAAATCAATAATGCATCCTAAGAAAGAAAGGCACCTAATGCAATTGGCTCATAATTAATGACTAATTAAGCTAAAGGGTTTAATTTAAGTACTTTCATAACCCTTCCCACACATGTGGATTATGTATGATTTCTTTATGCTACTTAGGTTATTGAACACCTGAGCATCTACCCAAGAAGGAAGTGATTGAGTTTTGGAATGTTTTGAAAATTTTATCAAGTTAGTTAAGTAGGTCATTAGTGGATTAGCCCTCAATTAAATTTAGATTAAGGAAGGAAAGGGGGTTTAGGGAATGACTTGGGAAAAATACCCCAAACTCATTCCATAAACCTCCTCTTCACTTAAACAAAGTCAAATTAACTTAATCAAGTGATTAAACTACTATTCACATGCTTAGTTAAGCTTTATTATATTAAGAGAGTGATTAGGGGTTCATTAATTAATTTTTTTGATAAACTCATTAATAAATTCTAAGAAAATTAGGGGATGTAGAAGTCATCCCACTAAACATGCCTGAGAAGTTTGAAATTAATTAAGAAGTTATTAGGGAGTAATTAGGGTTATTAAGTTTTTAAATAAACCCTAATTAAGGAAAATCTACTATTCAAATTCAATTAAAAATAATTTTATTGGATTCTCCTCTGAATTATTTTTAAGATGACCTTGAGTTTGTGGATTTTTCTACAATTAGTTATGAATTTATGAAGTTTCAATTGATTTAAGTGATTTTTATGAATTATGTTAATTTATTTTATTAAAATAAAACATTTGACACTCAAAATTCAATATCATCTAATCCAAAGGTCAATTTGACTTAAAATTTTTATGGTAGGTGTATTTTAATATCAATTTTAATCTCTAAAAATTTCAACTTAATCTAACATGTATTTTTGGTTTAATTAATAAATGTTTTTTAAATAAAACTCATATTAAGCTCAAAATATTTAGTAAAATTTGGGGATTTTGGGTTTATTGGATTGCTCTTGGAAAGAGGAATCCAACGAGCCTTTGTTTGCAATTTTTGTTTAAGTATTTTGTTTTCTATAAATTTTTAAAGTTTTAGGTGATTTAAATAAATTTTTTAAATCATAAAAATCCGATTTTCTTACTTAACACACAAGATATTGCGATGTCGGACATGGCAACACAGCCACATGGCAATGGCGACGGTGCGGCGTATATAGGCACCACGCTGCGTCGCGATTAGTGTGCGGCCGCTAGGATGGGTGGGAAATACAGTCAGCGGGTTGATCGCAATGCGAGGTTTAATCGAGAATGTTCGATCGATGATCGAACAATTCAGATAGGATTACATGATCCAGAGGCCAGGATCGTGTGATCGGTGCATGATCTGAGCCGCCCGATCGAACAAACTATGAGATCGAATGATCCAAAATGGATTAGGCAATCCAAAGGGCTGGATCACGTGATCCATGTGCGATCGAGCCAACCGATCCCACGAACCATAGGATCGGATGGCGGCTGCTACTCGCCGACGGTGAATAGTAAAATTAGAGGGTATTTTTTGGAAAAAAGAGGAATTCTAAGTGAAAACCTGTCCAAACGGACTCATTTTCGTGTCGATTCGCATCGAAAAAATTTTATTTTTTAATTGAAATGACTTAAAGTAAAAACGTGGGATTATCTTGGGTAAATTCTTAAAATCACATGAAAAACCATCACAAATGAAGGATCCTAAGGTCGGTTACACTTTTTGAAAGTTACCTCACCAGGGATGATTTTCAACGATGGTGATGACTCGAGCACATTGTTGAGTGAGGGAAGGGCCTTGTAATGAGCTTAGATCTCCGCCTTCACGTTGAAATGAAGTTTCCTCCGATGATCGCTATTTTCTCACTGAAATTCACTTAGTTTTGAAGTATTTCTCTCCAAAATGAAGTGGGAGTGATGCCAATAGGGTTGGGAGCTCTAAGAGAGGGAGAATGAGAGGACTGGGTGAATGCCTCCAATGCCTTGGAATGAAAAGTGAAATAAAATCACACTTTACTTGAATTTTTGGCTCCAAACTCATGTCATTTGGCTTGGGGCAGTTGGGAATGGAAGACAATCATTTTAGGTGGCTCACTCGGGTTGGCTAAGGCATGGAAAGTGGCTGTCATGAAGAACAAATGGATGTCCTAGCCAAGAGAATGTGAGAGTCCTTATGACAAATTTTTCAATGGGAGAGGTGAGGTGATTTCACCTCCCCATGAGTCATGGCTGCACCAACCACTCTTAGGTCAAAAAATCAGTGTCCTTAGTGCCTATATGAACCAATGGATGAGTGTCAAGTGGCCAAGGAAGAGAAATGACCACTTGGGCAAGTGTCTTTTATCATGGGATGCCCTTGACCCAAGAGAAAAATGGTCATTTGGCATTAAATTTAATTTGAGCAGATTTGAAATGAGTCAAAAGTAAGTTGGAATAAATTTCATGTCATTTGGAGTTCATTTGGTTTAATTTGGGTTAATTTGACCCATTTGGGTCAAATTGGGTCAAAATGGGTTAGGTTGACCAATTGGTCAAATAGGGTCAAACCAAGAGTTGGGTTAAGTTCAAATGATCATTTTTATTGCATTGGTTTAATTGGTTTCAATCAATTTGGTTTAATTTAGATTTAATTTAGATTTTGGCCAATTTGATCTTTTAGGTCAATTTAAGCTAAGTTGACTGATTTGACCTAATTGACCAAATTGGCTTGAATCATGGCTTGGTTTGGGTTTGGTTAATCATTAGAATATTTGCAAGCTTTGGTTTCAATCAATTTTAGTTTGACTTGATTTTGGCTTGATTTGACCTTTTAGGTCAAGTTGAGTTCATGGTCTATTGGGCTAGGTTGGGTCTAGTTGGCCAATTGGTCAAATTGGGTTTAATTGAGGCTTTGGTCAAGTTCAATAATCAATTTGGAGTGAACTTGAGCTAGTGGTTGCAATCAATTTGGTTTAGGTTGCAATTTGGCTAGTTTGGGTTAATATGGGTTAAAGGTTGACTTGGTCAATGGGCTAGGTTGACTTGGTTTGACCCAATTCATAATAATTGATTAACCTATGATGATTAACGAACATGACATGAAGTTTGGATTGGCTTAACTCACTTTCATTTGAATTGAATTGGATTTTAATTCATGTAGGTTAAATTGGCCACTTTGGGTCAAGTGAGCCAATTGGGTTTAATTGGCTTGGTCAAGGCTTGATTCAAGTTTGGTTGAACTCACATATGGATTTATGACTGAAATATAAATCCATTTCCAAGAGATTTGGAGTCAAATGGGTTTTGATTCATTTTTCAATTTCAAGTCAAAAGGGTGAATATGGGTTTGACTTGGGTTAGCTTGATTTTGATTTGATGATTGAAATTTGTGTTTATATTTGATTTGTGATTGTAGGATTGATTGTTTGAAGAGAGAATCTAAAGGTTCATATTGATTTGAGTTTGATTTAGTTAAGTTCAAGACTTTGACTTGAAAAGGCACATGTTGGATTTTGGTTGAATTTGAGTTTGAGTTTTGAATTTATATTTCATTTATATTTGTGAATATAAATGAGAATATAAATGAGTTATGAGAAAATTTCTTGAATTTGAATTGATTTGGATTTGATTTGAGTTAAGTCCATAAGATAGAATCAAAGTGCTTAAGGAAGTTTTTTGGAATTTGAATTTGGATTTCAATCATGGGTTTCGATTATTTGGAATTGATTCATGATTTGAGAAAATCCATTGAAATTGATTCAAGGTTTGATTTGGAGTTGAAGTTGATATGAGTTTGGAGTTGATTTGAATTTGACTTGAAGGTAGAAAGTGAGGAGTTGGTTCAAGCTATAGGGTAGGCAAATTTTCCTAACACCCCTAAGGCATGACCTATTTCTATGGCTAACTCTTCTAAGTCTCTAGGGTTAGGTTAAGTGTCTACCTAATCACTAAATATGTCATAAGACTAAGGAACTCTTAAAGTCTAAGAGAAGTCCTATGTCTAAGATGGAGGGGTTGAGAGTTCATTCCAAAAATGAGATCAACAATATATATATACATATATATATATGTATATATATATATATATATATATATATATATATATATATAATTATTTAACTATTTATAGTTTGCTCATTCTCAAACAAAGAGTTGCTTCTTCCCTTGTTGTAAATCTTTCTTAAAGTATTTATTGATTTAAAAATCACAGAAAATAAAGAGAAAAAATAAATATACAAGGATAATCTTCCTAAAAGCACTTATTGATTTAAAAAATGCAAAGAAAAAGAAAAAAAAAAGAGAAAAAAAATAAATGAAAAGGAAGAGGTGGAGGACTAAAGAAATAAGTTTTGCTTGAAAGATGTAAAGATAACAAGTAGGGATGAGGAAGAAGAAGAGTTAAAGACACTTGATTTCCTGAAAAAATGAGAAAATTAGGAAGGGGAAGAGGAAGGCGGAGGCGGGGGTGGTGCGCTAGCCAGACGCTGTTGCCGCCAACGCCCCTTCCCATCATCATCGGTAGCATTACTCCGATCAAGTTCCAAGAGATGCCTCATTCGATTGATCGATTTTGGGACAATGGATGGAGAAGGCGTCTCCTTCCTCTTCCTCATCCCTCTTCTTCTCTTTACATCCTACCAAGCTGAATGGTCACTTTCATGCTCTACCTCTTCCTTTTTTTTTTCCATTTTTAATGTAGTTTTTAAATCAATAAATAATTTTAAGAATATTTACAACCTATTTTATTAATAATGACTAATGAATTATGATATTTATGACTAAAAATAAATTTATTATATTTAATTATTGATTCATTCACAATAATTTCTTTTTTTTAATCATCATTAGTCTACATGGAATTATTTTTATATTGATCAAGTCCAAGAGTGCAAGCATTTTAAACAACATAAATGTAAAGGGAAAGCTAACTTGAAAAATGACTTATAACTATGATAAAGTTTGATTCTAGATTGTCTATTAATTTTACACATTTATCATTATCATTTGATTTGTTTTCTCTCTGCTCTTCATGTCCATTAACCACATTTATATTCTAATTATTTGGATCTAATATATCTCTCAATATTCTTTCCATATCATCTGTGTTAAATTCTTTGACTTAATTAAAAAATTCTCAAAATTAGATGTGGTACTAACTATTTTCCCACATGCACATTCATCGGTAGTACTATATTTTTCTCTCTATCGATTTCATTAAACATATTTAGAGAAAAAGCTCTTTGAGATTAAGTGTTCCTTGACTTCTTCCAATGAGTAGAAATATCTATTTAATGCATAATCTATATGGACATAAAATTCTTTTGAAAAATGTTTGCTCTAACTTAAGAACTCCAAAAAAATTTATACTCCATTAATGTATTTGCAACTCAATTTTAGTTTAGCCATTCAAGACTTATCAATTTCAAGTCAATAGTTATACTTTGTAAACCACTATCAATACCTTAAATTATTAGTTAAGACATATTAGCCAAAAAAATTAAAGCAATATAGTAACTTTTAGACTTTAAATGATATTCTTATTGAATTTATTGAGGGATATCAACCATCAAATGAATTATTTCATTGTTGTGAAATTCTATGGTTGATTTTAACTACAATTGATTTATTTAAATACTTAGCAGGCTTAACAAAGCTAGCATCCATGGCAATAATACTTTGATCTACACCCAATCTCATGAAATTTGGGTTTGCACTAAAATATGACTTCTAAAAAAATTCAAATCAGCCTACATCAACTAAATAGTATAAAACTAATTGTTAAGTGTTTATAAATTAATTAATTAGCAATTATGTTTAAGCATGTTACTTTAATCAATTATTATTATGTACTAAAATGAAAATTTTGAATCATAAAACCTACAACAAAGCTTTAACATTAATTATTAATTAAATATTTATAAAATTATTTAATTTTAGTAACTTTATAGTTTGCTAATTAAACAATACTCATTAAATATCTACATTATTATGTTTAATTAAGTTATGTTAATTGACTATATTCTTGGTTTTACACTTCAATTGTTATAACTTTTTGATTATCTGAGAATAAAAAAATATACTTATTGCGTGCCAGAAAACTTTTTGATTATCTTGTAGAGTAAAAGTTTTTGCCTTAGCTTCGTCCAAAGACACACACACGTATTTAAAGAGTGAACAATAAAACTTAATTTTTACGTGAAAAATCTCAAAAGAGGGAAAACCATCCTAGCCTAAGAAAAGCTTCCACTATGTATCTGTTTCAGAGTACAAGATCTTCCCGATACCGGGATTACAGAATTATATATGAGAAAGAAACAACAGCTATGTGACAATGATCAGGTTGTAACAGTTACTAGTAGCAGCAGATGATGGTAAACTGTGCGGAGCACTTACCGATGGAAATGCGGGGAACAATTACTGGCAGAAATGTAGGGAACAATTACTGGAAGAAATGCAGGGAACAATCACTGGCATTAGTCATCATGATGGAGACCGACAGAGATTGACGATGGCAAGGATCAACGGCGGCGGCCGACGACGGTGGTTAACGACTGTCGAGTGGTGGCACGATTGTGCTTGGAGGATCTTTAGAGCTCTCTCCTCTCTCTTGCTTGGCCTCCCCTCATATGAGGAATGAGGGGCTATTTATAGATTGGGAGTGCATCTCTATGCAAAATCCAAACCACTTCATCGGAATGATTTTGATCATTTGATGTATTTTAAGTATTTGAATGCTCAAATGAAGTCAAAATTGTAAGATCTTGGGCTTGTTGGATATGGTCATTTGAGATTTGACTATAAACACTTCATATTTGAGAGCTATTTAGGGATTTAACTAATATCCCAAGATATTTTAAGAGCTTATACAGCTTGACGCTTTTAACATCAAGATTTGTGCTTCAATAGTAATATTTTAAGTGTCATGTCAGTTGCCCCCTTATTTTTGGATGACATTATCTCAATCATCCAAAAATATATGTCAAATACTTGAAAATAGCAAATTCTTTAATGAAATTTGAGGGTCTATTAACTACACATTTTGAGAGAGCTGATCTTCATAAGAGCACAAGATTATGACTATGGAAGCAAATGCAGGGCCGCAGATACGTGTAGATATACGCAGGTGCGAGATTTTGAGGTTACAGACCCATCCGGGTACGAACGGGCACTCATGGTGCTGGGGGCATGGGCACGCGTACACGCAGGCGCTGCGATGCCAGGTGCATTATAGACCCCCAAATTTCATTGAAGAATTTGCTATTTTCAAGTATTTAACATATATTTTTGGATGATTGAGATAATGTCATCCAAAAATAGGGGAAACTGATATGACACTTAAAATACTACTAGTTGAAGCACGAATCTTGATGTTAAAAGCAAGCTGATCCGAAGTTGAAACTGGTCGAGATTAAGCTCTTAAAATATCCTTGGAAACTTTGGGATATCAGTTAACTCCCTAAATAGCTCTCAAATATGAATTATTTATAGTCAAATCGAGCATCTCGACGAGCCGAATCCAACAAGCCCAAGATCTTATAATTCTGACTTCATTTGTGCATTCAAACACTTAAAATACCTCAAATGATCAAAGGAATCATTCTGAGCCGTCCGATGAAGTGGACTGGTTCGGATTTTGCATGGTGGTCCTGTAATGGTCGATGTGTTCATATGGGTCAGTTGCCCCATCATAGGAATCAATGCTTGGAAGCTTAAAACCTAAGGGAATAGGATGTTGGAAAATAGCTTCAGCTAAAGGTGAGGACTCCTTATAGCCGTGGTGAGGGGGAGGATGATTTCTATCTTGAAGGTGAAATTTATCTTGCATTAAGAGTCATAATTCTGCATGTATAACATGATGAGTGGTGTCAACGGGATGAGAATGTGTCAAGCTACCATGGATTAGCAGTCGGTTGAGCTGCACATGATGGATGAGTAGAACTAGCAGTGTCAAGGAGATCAGCATCACGGTCTCTACGCAGAGGAACTTCAATGTCAAGGAGATTAGCATTTTGACCTCCCATGGCTAACGATCGATCTTGGGGGGGATGTGTTTGCCATAGTAGTGGCTGTTGTGTTCCTCGTAAAAGTCGGATCATCTCATTTTGAGACTCTTCCATTTGACGAACATGATCTTCTAAAGAGATTCTTGTTGCTCCTTCATCGATAGGGTCACGTCCATCAGGGGGGAGTGAGGTAGAAGCTTGGCATCCTTGGTTCAAGGATTGGTTTTGAGAGTGATGGGAGTTGGAGAGGCTCCGTGGTGACGATTATTGCGCCTATTGGCCATAATGCAGATGTTCACTGAAATTATGATTGAGGAGTTCTTTTCCATGACGGCCAAACTGCTGCAAAACCAGGTAGAGTAAAGTTTTGCCTTAGCTTCATTGTGAAATCCAAAGACACAATGTGTATTTAAAGAGTGAACAATAAAACTCAATTTTACGTGAAAAATCTCAAAAGAGGGAAAACCACGGGCCTAGCCCAGCTTCCACTATGTATCTATTTGAGTACAAGATCTTCCCAAGGATTACAATTGTATATGAGAAAGAAACAATATGTGACAATGATCGAGTAAATAACAGAATGATGGTGAATGCGGGAGCAATCACCGGTGGAAATACGGGAAATAATTACTGGTAGAAATGCAGGGAACAATTACTGGCAGAAATGCAGGGAACAATCACTAGCAGTGGTCATCATGATGGAGACCGGCAGATTAACAGCGATCAACGGCGCGGCGGGTTGACATCGTCAGTGGTGGCAACGATTGTGCTTGAAGGATCTTTAGAGCTCTCCTCTCTTGCTTGGCCTCCCTCCTTATAAGGAATGAGGGGCTATTTATAGATTGGAGGAGTGACGTCTCTATAAATACATGCAAAATTTGAACCACTCCACTTCATCGGACGGCTCAGAATGATTCCTTTGATCATTTGATGTATTTTAAGTATTTGCATGCTCAAATGAAGTTAGAATTGTAAGATCTTGGGCTTGTTGGATTCGGCTCGTTGAGACGCTCGATTTGACTATAAAAACTTTATATTTGAGAGCTATTTAGGGATTTAACTGATATCCCAAAGTTTCCAAGGATATTTTAAGAGCTTAATTTCGACCAGTTTCAACTTCAGATCAGCTTGCTTTTAACATCAAGATTCGTTCTTCGACTAGTAGTATTTTAAGTGTCATATCAATACTTTTTTTATTTAGGTTTTGCTACAGAGAATTAGTGCTGAAGATCACCAAACAAAACAATTTAAAGTTTTGATCTTAGCCAATTAATCAGCCCTCACAAAGCTTCATTTGTAAGTTTCATTGGCTTTCAGAATATTACTTCAAAATATTTTTACTGTTTATCACTTGTTCGTAAGGAAGTTGGTAACCCTAATTGCACTTAACTGTAGGTTAAGTGTTTACTGTCATCTACAAATCTTCAAGAGAAATCTGAGGACATGACAGAATTGGAGAATTTGTTGCTCCAAGCTGCAGGTCAAACTGGCGCATTAACAAAGATGAACCGATCCCTTGTCCATTCAAGATGGCAATAAGAAGTTTTTGCTACCAAATCAAAAGGGGATCATTGATATGTGTCTAATTTGGGTTAATGAATCAATCTGAGTGGAATGAACCTAGTTTAGGAGGGAATAAGGATTTGGTTTAGCGGCAGTCTCCTGAGCCGTTGGATCGCACTGTATTCCTTCTAACCATTGGATCTAGCACTTGGAATTACCTTATTAGCCTCACATGGCGCAGTCTGATCCTTATCACCGATAGTGGAATCCATGCATCTGTTTCTCGTGAGATGGATTTGATCGTCTGGATAATCACTCCCTTTGAATGGCTTGAGCCGTTGATGGCTATTGCGGTGGCTAGGTTCTGGCCGTCTGATGAATCTTCCTTGATACGCTTGCTTTAACCCCTTTCTTTTGTTTCTCTTTCGACAGTTTGAGTCATCGAACACTCCAAAGGGAGGAAGAGAGGCAGGGAGCGGAGGAGAAACCCTAGGGTCTTTCGATCAGAGAGCGGCAATTTTCAGTGAGAAAAACTAGAGAAAAACTCAAGAGAAGAAGGAGAAGAGAAGATGCAGAAGGGAAAGGAAGTTTACTTTCAGAAATATATTCATATTCCCTCTGTTTGGTTTCTTTACCCTATTTATACTTTCTATTTCTTCTATAGCCTAGATCTATAGTTTCTTTTACAAGGTTGGAAGTTCGTTACACTTGTAACTATTTTCTATTATCGTTGGCTGAGTTTCTTGCTATCTTTTATCTTGCTCGTTCTCTGGACTGTTGGGTGGTTATTCT
This sequence comes from Cymbidium sinense, assembly GCA_021442155.1. Taxonomy (NCBI): domain Eukaryota; kingdom Viridiplantae; phylum Streptophyta; class Magnoliopsida; order Asparagales; family Orchidaceae; genus Cymbidium; species Cymbidium sinense. The sequence continues at coordinate 92,715,882 of CM038228.1, read as the reverse complement.
GTTAGCTTAGCTGTTCAGATCCCTTCTTGGTTTCTTGATTGCTTCTTTATTTATTCTTTTGTCATCTGAAGTTCTCTATTTTGGGTGTTGATGCAGGGTTCTTTCTAGAAATTATTTGGCTTCACTCTTGTTATACTCTCTGTTGCTCATCTTTGGTTTCTGATATGTATTACTTCTCTGTAAGGGACTTGTATTGAGTTGTATTCTGTTGGATTTATATAGATTTATAGTCTGTAATATCCTTCTTGTATTCTAGCCCTTCTGTTTGTAATTTATGGATGTATGTGGCCTATTTCTTTATTCTTCTAATTCTTTTTAGCAATAGAGTGGCCTATATTGATTCTTATTTTATCCTTTCCTATATTATTGAATGAAGTCTTTCATCCAATATGGAGTATTTTTATTCCTTTTGCTTCTATTGTCTTTTGGATAATATGGGATCATATCATTACTCCCCCCACCTTGACCTTGTCCTCAAGGTCAAAGTCTGGAAATGCTCTCTGTATTTCTTTACTTGACACCCAAGAAGCATCTGTGGCTAGAAGTCCATCCCATTATATTAAGATTTTTTTAATTTGTTGATCTCCTTGTAGTACTGTTCTGTGATCTAAAACTTTAATAGGTTTGACTAATATCTACTCGTCTATGACATGAGTTGGTAATTCTGCTGGGTGTAGTGTAGAATCCTGTCTGTATTGCTTAAGTCTAGATACATGAAGCACATTATGTATCCTTCCTTTATTCTATTCTATATACTCTGTCCTATTTTCGTAAAATTTTGAAAGGACCATAGTATTTTCTCTGTAGTTTTGTATCGATTCCGTGAAGTTTGTCTATAGGGCTGTAGTTTAACTAATACTAAATCATTATCTTGAATTGAAGCTCTCTTTTATGTTTATCAGCCATTTGCTTCATTCTATTTTGAGCTTCCTGTAAGTTTGTTTTCAGTAGTTGTAGAATTTTGTCCCTTTGTTGAAAAACTATTTCCACCTCTGTGTTGGTAGTTGTATTCCCATTATAGGGTATTAATGCAGGAGGAAGTCTGCCATATACTATTTGAAAAGGAGTCATTTTTATGGAAGTGTTGATGGATGTATTATAGGAGAATTCTGCCCATGGAATGAATAGTACCCACATCCTTGGTGTCTCTAATACAAAACTCCTTAGATATTGCTCTAGGATTCTATTAGTTACCTCTGTTTGGCCATCAGTCTGAGGATGGTATGAACTGTTATGCTTTAATGTGGTTCCACTTAACCTGAATAATTCTTCCCAGAAATTGCTCATAAAGATTGGGTCTCTGTCTGAAATTATTTCTTGTGGTATGCCATATAGTTTGGCTATGTCTGAAATAAAAATTTGGGCTATCTATGGGGCTGTAAAACTAGTTGGAAGGGGTGAGAAGTCTGCATATTTTGATAGTCTGTCTACCACCACTAATATAGCCATTTTATTATGAGACTTGGGTAGTCCTGTAATAAAATCCATTGATACTTCCTCCCAAATGGCTTCGGTATAGGTAGTGGTTGTAGCCTGATTTAAGTATCATTTTGACTTGTTGAAAAATAGGCGGTTAAGACAAAGTGTTTAATATCTTGTTTCATATGCTTCCGAGAATTGATTAATTACGCCAATATCTTCTGAATTCCTCCATGGCCTCCTACTGGTGTTGAATGTAATTCTCTTATAATAGTATTTTTGATTGCCGAATCTTGAGCTATGACAATCCTGTCTTTATAGTGTATCAATCCATTAGCAAGTCTATATTTAGGAAATAAACCTGGATTGTCTAATATGTTCTTATGTGTCTTGTAGTTACTGCTTTGTCCTCTTTGATTTGTTGCATTATAGTATTGATTTGTTGAGTATAAGCATATAAACTGAATGACATAAGTGATTCTGAGTTGTCATTTATAGGGGTATCTTCTGTGTCAAACAATTTTCTAGACAAGGCATCAGCTGCTTTGTTTGTAATCCCTAGTTTATATTCAATAGTGTAGTCAAATCCAAGAAGTCTGATTAAAAATCTCTGCTTTTCAGGAGTTTGAATTATTTGTTGCATTAGCTCCCTTATGCTCTTTTGATCTGTTTTGATGGTAAACTTGTTACCTAACAGATATTGTCTCCATCTTACTCTTTTACGGTATAGCATATAATTCTCTAGCATATGTTGATGTTTTTTTGTACTGATGGAGAGAGCTTCTTACTAAAATAAGCTATGGGATGGCTATTTTGTATTAAAACAACTCCAATTGCTGTCCCAGATGCATCTGTCTCTATGATAAAAGGCTGAGAAAAATTGGGATAGGCTAATACTGGGAGAGATGTCATTGCTTGTTTTAATTGTAAAAATGTTGTTTTTGATTCTTCTGTCCATTGAAAATGTTGCTTGGCTAATATAGAAGTTAGTGGAGAGGCAATGGTTGCATAGTGTTTAACAAATTTTCGATAATATCCTGTTAAACCCAAAAAACCTCTTAACTATTTGATTGAATTGGGTAACAGCCATGCTTGTCTTGAATCTTTTGGGATCCACTTCGCTATTGTGCGGTAAAATATGTCCCAAATACTCAATTCTGTCCTATAAAAATGAGCATTTAGATGGTTTGATAAAGAGTGAATGTTGCTTGAGTTGTTCTAATACAGCTTGGAGATGATTTTCATGTAACTCCAAGGTCTAGCTATACATAAGTATATCATCAAAAAATACTAAGACAAATTTTCTTAAGAATGGCTTAAGCACTGAATTCATTAATGCTTGGAATGTTAATGGTGCATTTGTTAGTCCAAATGGCATTGCAATAAACTCATAGTGTCCCTCATGAGTTCTAAAAGCTATTTTATAGATGTCTTCTTCAGCCATTCTGATTTGATGATATCCTGATCTTAAGTCTAACTTTGAAAAGATTGTGGCCCATATAATTCATCCATAAGCTCCTCTGGAGTGGGAATTGGAAATCTGTCATGTATTGTTACTTTATTTAGAGCTCTGTAATCCACACAGAATCTCCAAGTTCCATCCTTCTTCTTGATTAAAAGAGTTGGAGAAGAGAAGGGACTGGTGCTTTCTCTGATTATGCCACTGTCCAATATTTCTTTAATTAATTTTTTGATTTCTGTTTTCTGAAAGTGTGGATATCTATAGTTTTTGACTTTCACTGGTTGAGTTCTAGGTGGCAGATGAAGCTGGTGGTCTATGTCCCTCCTTGGAGGTAAGCTTGCTGGAATTTGAAATAGTTCTTGATATTGGGATAATACTTGCTGTATTTTTGCAGGTAAGTTGCTGAATTCTTTTATAGAGGAATCTGTTCCCTCTATTATTTCTCTAATATGGAAATATGATATTATTTCCTTCTTTTGCTATAATTTTGTGAACTGATGGAAGGTAATGCTGTCCACCTTGGAGGATGTATCTCCTTGTAACTGTACTAATCTGTCATTAGAGTATAATTTCATAGTGAGCTTTTTATAATCAATTGTACACTCACCCAATTGTTCTAGCCATTGAACACCCAAAACAATATCTGCTCTTTGCATGGGTAGCAGATAACAATCAATGATAAAAGTGTTTTCTTGTAGTTGGATGGGAATATTAGAGCATATTCTTGAACATTTTAAAGTTTCTCCATTGCCTACTAACACTTGAAAAACTGATGCAGGTGTTACTTTATAGTCAATAAATTTGGCTAGTTTGGATTGAATAAAATTATAGGTTGAACCACTATCAATCAATACTTGTACTTTTTTATTTCCAATCAGTCCTTGTAATCTTAATGTCCTAGGATTAGACTGACCTGTAAAGGCATTGAGGCTGATTTCTGGAAATTCCTCTTGTAATATTTGCATTTCTCGGGTTCTTGTTGCTATGTTCTCTTGGTCATCATTGACCATCATTAAAGCAAATAATTTGGATTTGCGATATGACCTCATATTTTTCATCACAATTAAAACATAGTCCTTTCTTTCTTCTTTCTTCCAACCGTGGTGTTAATTTGATTGGAATGTTTTATTTGTTGGTCATATTATTGCTATGGTTGGGTATTGATGGTAGGTGTAAAGGTGGTTGGTATAGTTGTGGTTATTTATTGTGGTGGATGGTTGACTCTGTAATTTCGCGTAAAATTTCATCTGAGTCACATCTTCCATTAGCTTAGCTAATTGAAAAGCTTACGGAAGTGAATTGGGTTGTAAGGCTCATACTTCCCTCTGAATATCATGTTTAAGTCCTGATTCAAAACAGCCTTGTAGAAATTCAGGTGGAATACCTGAAATTTGATTAGCTATTTCTTCAAATTCTTTATAGAAATTCTGAACTGTTATTTTTTATTGTAGCTTAGCTAATTCTCCTCTCAAATCTCTGTATAGAGATGGACCAAATCTTTGAATGACCTATTCTTTGAACTGTGTTCATGAATGCAATTGTTTATTTAGGTGCATCCATTGATACCAGCTTATTGCAGGTCCATCCATGTATACTGAGGCAATTAGAATTTCTGGTCCTCTGATAAGCTATAATACTGAAAGGATTAGTCTTCCTTGAACAGCCAACCTCTGAGATTTTCTCCATTAAACCTTGGCATATTACCTAATTAATATTTTGTGTGTGTTGTCTATTTGGAATAGAGATTTACGTATGAAGTACATACACATGATTGTTGTTGGTCTTGATAATTGTTATCCAATTTTTCTTCTATGGCAGATAATCTTCTTGAAACTTCATTTAATATCATAGTGATGGAAAACATTTGCTCATCTATTTTGTTGAGTCTTCCTACACATTCTTCTATTATCTTGGCTGTGTGTCTTGTTCCTTCTGTCATTGCTGGTTGTGGTAATCAACGAGAGCACCAATGATATGTGTCCAATTCGGGTTAATGAATCAATCTGAGTGGAATGAACCCGATTTAGGAGGGAATAAGGATTTGGTTTAGCGGCAGTCTCCTGAGCCATTGGATCGCATTGTATTCCTTCTAACCGTTGGATCTAGCACTTGGAATTACCTTATTAGCCTTGCATGGCACCGTCTGATCCTTATCACCGATAGTGGAATCCCCACGTCTGTTTCCCGTGAGATGGATCTGATCGTCTGGATAATCACTCCCTTGGAATGGCTTGAGCCGTTGATGGCTATTGCGGTGGCTAGGTTCTGGCCGTCTGATGAATCTTCCTTGATACGCTTGCTTTAACCCCTTTCTTTTGTTTCTCTTTTGATAGTTCGAGTCATCGAACACTCCAGAGAGAGGAAGAGAGGCAGGGAGCAGAGGAGAAACCCTAGGGTCTTTCGATCGGAGAGTGGCAGTTTTTGATGAGAAAAATCAGAGAAAAACTCAAGAGAAGAAGAAGAAGAGAAGATGCAGAAGGGAAAGGAAGTTTGCTTTCAAAAATATATTCATATGCCCCTGTTTGGTTTCTTTACCCTATTTATGCTTTCTGTTTCTTCTATAGCCTAGATCTATACTTTCTCTTACAAGGTTGGAAGTTCGTTACACTTGTAACTATTTTCTGTTATCATTGACTGAGTTTCTTGCTATCTTTTATCTTGCTTGTTCTCTGGACTGTTGGGTGGTTATTTTGTTAGCTTAGCTGTTTAGATCCCTTCTTGGTTTCTTGATTGCTTCTTTATTTATTCTTTTGTCATCTGAATTCTCTATTTTGGGTGTTGATGCATGGTTCTTTCTGGAAGTTATTTGGCTTCACTCCTGTTATACTCTCTATTGCTCATCTTTGGTTTCTTATGTGTATTACTTCTCTGTAAGGGTCTTGTATTGAGTTGTATTACATTAGATTTATATTGATTTGTAGTCCTAATATCCTTCTTGTATTCTAGCCCTTACATTTTGTAATTTATGGATGTATGTGGCCTATTTCTTTATTCTTCTAATTCTTTTTAGCAATAGAGTGGCCTATACTGATTCTTATTTTATCCTTTCCTATATTATTGAATGAAGTCTTTCATCCAATATGGAGAATTTTTATTCCTTCTGCTTCTATTGTCTTTTGGATAATATGGGATCATATCAATCATTCTGATAACTCAATGTTCGCTAAGATGAAGCTCTCTGGTTCAAGAATCCCTCCAAAAAAGAGTTTAGAGGCCCTCCAGAGAAAGACGAGACGAGAAGAAGCTTCGTAAATGGTAATCACAATGAGCTACGTAGATAAGGCAGATAAGAAAGTGCTGAGTAAGATGCCTGAGTTGGATCAAGAGACTATTTTGGTAGCTAGTCATGTTTTGACATGATCTTAATTAAATAAATCAGTAGCATGCATAGCAACCAAACCACGACCTAAATAAGTTACAAGGTCATGTTTATATTAAGGGCATTTGCCCAATATATAAAACCCCAAAAAAGTTACAGCAAGGTTATAAAAGGCCCAAAGAGCTAACAACGTGTGAAAAACAAAAAAAAAAAAGAGAGAAGAAAAACACTTGCTAAAATAAAAATACAAGAAAATCAACTGAATAAAAGAGAACATCGATCAAAGCTGAACTTATGTAGGACTCAGATTGACCAAGAGATCATGAAGATGCCGCAATTAGACAAAAGTTCCTCCTAAGTTGCATAAGCCTTCCAGAGGAAGAGAGATAAAAACTAAAGGAATTAAGCATATATTAGAAAAATAAGAATGAATCAAGTACCATGATCATGCTTCAACTGGCCAAAAACAACTCCCAGGTTGCTATTTGCCATCCAATATAAGAGAAATAGAAGCTCCAACATGCTAGTCAATAAGCTTAAAAGTACTGTAAGATCAGGAAAAGGCCACAAAAGCATCATAGTCAGGTTGCAAGCCTTGCAAAGAATAAAATATTAAGGGAATTTTTTTAAATAAGTATCATTATAAACTTAATTAGAGAATTAAGTATCATTAAAAAAATTTAGAAATAGGTATAGTCGTCCACTAAGTGGGCGACTAGATAGCCACATCAATTTCGACGTGGCATGAAAGCTAATCCTATAGGTGCCTGTCCTAGTGGTGGACGACTAGGTCAATAACATCTCAGGTAGTGCCCACTGGCGATCTGAGGATCTACTGGTAGGCGACTAACTGCAGAGAAATTTTTTTTTAACATGCAATTGGCTATTACATCAAGGGTTGGCTTTAAGCTCTTATGTTTTTGCTTTAGGTTTAGATATTCCATTTGTGAGCTTTAAGCCCTTATCGTCAATTATAAATGTCAACCTTAGAGTCTACATGTTTTCATTTAAGTAGATCTAAAACTAAGTATATGGATGATTAATTACAAAAATGAATATAAGTTCTACAAGTCATTCCAAAAAGTTAGAACAAGTATTTACATAAATGGATGATCTAGAAATAAAAATAAAATAGATAAGAACAAATATAGTACAAACGCATAAATAAAATATCCTAAACATCTAATCTAATGCCTCTACGTGGAATCACACTCACCAGTATGCGGTAGTGCGCGTGATGGATGATCACGCAGCTGATGGTGGCCCTCTAATGCAAGATCTTTGGAAGTCTGCCTCGGATAGTCCTGTGACGGGAAGATAGACAGCTATGACTCATAACTAGATGGGTACGTAGAAGGACCTGGATCAAGATACATAGATGGAACTGGATCAGTATATATAGATGGTCCGGAGCCCCAATCATGTTGTAGGACATCCTCTGTAGGCTCCGATCCGTAATGTGTGTCACAGATATGTACACGCAATCGCAAGTCTCTGCATAATACCTCTTACTTATCTATGGATCCCACAGCTCATTCATCTACAAGGTCTGGAAGATATCTCGATGCCAAGATGTACTCACGCATGAAAAATAATGTGTGAAATTAGTCTCAAGTAACATATTGAATTCAACTGAATACTTATGTTAACGCTTACATATATAATCTCTACAGGTGCTCTGAGATAGTAAATGGTCGGAGGATCTATCGGGGCGGCCAGTAAGTAGAGAGAAGCCCAAGATCTGAACCAGCACATATACTGATTAATAGCCGCCAGCCTATCCTCATCTTCATCCAAGCCCTCGACGAGGTAATCCCTTCGCCTCTCCCAAGCGGTAATGTGCACCTGGTGGTAATTAACCCAGTCGACATCCGCTTTGCCTTGACCATCGACCCTTTTGAAACTAGGGTTAACTGGTGCCACATCTACTCTAGGTATGAGTCCAAATTATCGCAGCACTTGATCAGGTAAATGCCACTCCACCCTCTTCCAGTTGATCAACGGGACTCGTGCCAATCATATATCAGAGCCTGCTAAGCATGTATGTGACAGACGTAAAGTGATCTGCTCAGTGTATGGCTCCCAAATCACCTACACATATTAAAAATTATGTTAAATTAGAATATACATTATAGAAATTTGAATTGAAATGTACTCTGCAAGTCCAACCTTAGTATGCAACAAGTCATCCAGCTCATTTCTATATAATGCAACGTTTGCCATTGAAATCTGGCGAACATATCTCTCGTTCCACCTATGCACACAACACATTTAAAATAAATATATACGCTAAAAATTTGAAAGTACAGAAAGTAAAATATACTGTAAACCAATGCTGAGATAGTCAAGATCAGTCGGATATGGCACATGTAGGGTCGGCCTCCCCACAAGAAGATGCTCCCAAGACCATATATGTAGGAGGTGTAGGCAACCAGCCATATTGGCCCTACTAGGCCTAGTAGACTCGTAGAGTTCTCTACAGAGGTGGGGGGTATCCTCCCATGGCGATCTTGAATGAATCTAGGTCCTCTAGAAGTGGAAGATACTACAGGTGGACCTCAAAACCTGATGTATCCAGTAGTAATAAACACTCAATAAGAAATAGAATGTAGGTGCGCAGGTTCTTGAAGAACTCCTCAGTGCTCAGATGCACATATGACTCTCTGTAAAAAGATCACCTAAGCCACCTCAATGGTATGCAAGTCTGCGCCGCCTGTGCCTGACCCATCCTGAAGGTCGATCTGATGTGTGGACTGATCGGGCCATGGCACACCACATATGGTATAGGGTGTCATCCTAACAACTCGTCGCAGCAATCTAGCTAGCTAGCCCCTCTCTTCCCCTCACTGATTACAATTGGGCCAATAATAGGTGGCTCATCAACACATAATCCCAGGATCATCGCCACATCCTAGAGCGTCACTGTCATCTCACCAACAGCTAGGTGAAAGGTATTGGTCTCTAGAGACCATCTCTTAACCAGGGTAGTAAGCAGATGATGATCTAGGCGGATGAAATGAAGCTGACTAACACACTGTAAGCATGCAACCTCTAGCCCACTGATGAATCTTCTGCAAGTGATGGGCCACTCCTTCAGCATAGGCAAGTGTGAAGCAGCCTCTAGAACAGTGCTCTGCAAAAAATAATATGATCAATCAGTCATTAGCCAAAATGAATATTATGCAGGTGTAACATAGAAATAGAAATTACATATTACTTACAGTATCAGGGTGAGCGGCTCTATGCCATCCACGTAGGGAGGCTATGCTAGTGTGAACCCCAGTAGTGGCTGCTCCAACTGTGGAGTGGCCTCCCTAGCATGGCCTTTTTGCCAACGTCTAACTGGTGGGCAATGTTCCTCAGCCATCGTACCTATTGAAGAAAATAAATACAGGAGTCGATGTTAGAATAGTTTTAAGTAATGAAAGGGAAAACTATAGCGTAAAGTAAATCAAAACAAAAGTATTATAATCTACAAGGAAAGTCTAAATAACATGCACTAAACATATAAATTGTATCTATGACATACCTTCTACTATTAACATTGTGGGCGATGACTGTAGTGGCGGCCTATCTTGCATAGGCAGTTCTACTACTTCTTTTTCATCCATTGTATTTTGAACCCTCGGTATGAGGTCTACATGACCTATGAAAATTGGGTTGCTATAATACTACTAATCCATGCTCGCCGAAAGATGGCGGTAATGGTCAAGCAAAGTGTGAAACTCATTTTTTTATGCAATATGTCTTATATTAGTAATCTTCTAATCCTAATGCAGCAACATTCGAATAGTCAATGATATATGATTGTTTTGTTGCAACTATTTTATTATTAAGTAAATCAACTCTAAATGATGACCTATCAAACACCATCTCTTGTTCATCGGTTCAGGAAAATGTCTTGCTTCCCTCTCAGTAAGTTGTAACATTGTGGATACCCTTTGGGTGAAAATAGATAAGTTGGCTTCCTATTGCTGAGTTGCAGAGGCAAGTCTTTTCATGAACAATGCAACTAAATTATAATAAATATCGGAATTAAAGTCATCACGACCACGCTTTTAACACCGTTGAAACATTCATTAGTCATCATTGTCGTACGCATCCCTCATCATGTACAAGTGACCATTTAATAGGTCGCATTCCACAAGCCATTTGTGAGCTTCTTCTTTACATTTTAATATCTAATATGAAATAATTAAACTCACAAATATCTTTAGTATTTCCTACCATATACATCTTCTGGCATAGAAATTCAACATCACCAATCCTTAATCTATGCATCACCTTTTTAAAATTTTCACGAAGATGGTGCAAATAGTGTCTGTGAGCAACCCATGAAAAAACTTTTCTATAGCCACATAACGAACCAATATATCTATCAGATATGATGCACCAATCACATCTAGAAGACACTATAGGAAGCATATCATGTAAGCATATTAAGAATCACAACCAAGAATTAGTCGACTCAGACTCTACAACAGCAAAGGCAAGAGGAAACAACTCATTATTTCCATCTATTCCAATAGCAGTTAATAACGTACCACGATACTTGCCTAGCAAAAATGTGTCGTGTAAGCTGAGTACTAGGCGGCAGCTACCCCAGCCCATAATGGAAGGACCAAATGCCCAAAAAATTCTTTGGAAGCATTGTGTACTATCAGACTGAATTCTGTAGACTGTACCAGGTAAAGTAGTATAAACTGATTTCATGTAAAGGCTGAGAGTCCTGTAATACTCTTTCCAACTGCTAAAGATTGTTTTATTGCCTTATGCCTTGCATCTCAGGCCTTCATGTAGGAAACTTTAATATTAAACTTTGATTCCATTCTACCTATAATCTCCCTAGGTTTCAAATCAATTTGATGCATGATCACAAGTATAATAAAATGAGCTATGAATTTGGAACTGCACTGCCGATGACCACCTGCGCTAACTGCATTGATACATCTATGGTGTTCCCCAATTCTGGATATTCTCCAAGGACCCCCTAAGCGTGGGCTGCTGTTATAATGCAAATGCCAATTACATGGTCTAGTAGGACTATCATGATGTCAAACATGTAACCGTATAGTTCTTTTGGTTAGAGGTAACTGTTTGGAATTGAACATTATTCACTATACACCACCCAATCACAGTAAACTAAAGACTTCGTTTACTTGTAAAACATATTCTTTTGACAAGGTCACCTGAGATTTCAATATCGTTTATTAGGACATTTTCATTAGATGGACCGTCAAAATAAATATCATTTTTCTACTCTCTCATAGTTTAACACATTTGTACATACTCGTTTGTAGACAACATCTGACTTTCACTATCAATATTATAGACTGAATGATTTTTTAAAAGATCATGACTGGCTACATTCTCAATCACATCTAACACAATCAATAATCATCATCAGCGATATCCCTTTCGGACTCACTACTTGAACTACGCCATGTCGATACTCATCATCGCCTGCAGCACTTTAAGGCATATATGATTTCTCTGAATAATAAATAACATCATCACTGCCACAAAACTCATAAGTAGGGTGATAAATTATATTAAATATTACAAGTATAAATTGGAAAATGTTGACAAGGTATTATATAAGAATCAATTCATCAAAGCTGCATGCTGTGTCGCCAAAGGTGCATGTGCGATAAAATCTTGTGTATGCGTCATTTGTATATCTACTGACCTTATTACCGGATCAGCTGATGTGGATGCAACATTAGCATCCTCTACTTCCATATACAACACTGATATCTGATGGGAAGCTTCGTCCAGTGTAACATCACAAATTTCATCATTAGATAAAATAGATGTTATAAATCTGTTACCCACCGGATAACGACATGTAAGACTTACAGAGTGATGATCTGAATCAATGTTCAATGAAATTATAATTCGTTATTTTAATTCCAGTAAGGTGTTGTGCCACAGAATCTTAATTGAACCATTTCGACCTCTCACATAACATGGAGTGAACTGCTCATCGATACTTAGTTCACCTCCATAGAAAAGGATCAGCAAAATAAACTCTCTACTCATTTCTCAAATAACTGGAGAATAACCAATCATATCAATATTTTATAAATCTAAAAAAATATTACGCGTCCAAATTTATTTGTAGAACAAACTACTTAAATCTTGAGAAATTTAAATCAATCGACACATTATATAAATGTCGCCACCTAAACATGACTACAAGTGACGGGGCTCTAAGCTTATAGGCCAACTGCAACAACTCAAACCCAACTCATACCCTTCAAAAATATGTCGTAGACCATAAATAATAGTATACTCAATATATTGTCACCTAAAATTACAAATAAATTACATGAACCGTAATGCTAATAGAAACTTACAAATCAAATCTAACCACAAAATTCTAACCATTCAGCTCTAAGCCCTAGAATACATAATCTACTAATTTATAAATGAGAAAAAATAGAGATTTACCGCCTGTGCCTGACCCATCCTGAAGGTCGATCTGATGTGTGGACTAATCAGGCCATGGTACACCACATATGGTATAGGGTGTCGTCCTAACAACTCGTCGCAGCAATCTGGCTAGCTAGCCCATCTCTTCCCCCTCATTGATTACAATTGGGCCAATAATAGGTGGCTCATCAACACGTAATCCTAGGATCATCTCAACATCCTAGAGCATCACTGTCATCTCACCAACAGTTAGGTGAAAGGTATTAGTCTGTGGAGACCATCTCTCAACCAGGGTAGTAAGCAGATGATGATCTAGGCGGATGAAATGAAGCTGACTAACACATTGTAAGCATGCTACCTCTAGCCCACTGATGAATCTTCTGCAAGTGATGGGCCACTCCTTCAGTATAGGAAAGTGTGAAGCAGCCTCTAGAACAGTGCCCTGCAAAAAATAATATGATCAATCAGTCATTAGCCAAAATGAATATTATGCAGGTGTAACATAGAAATAAAAATTATATATTACTTACGATGTCGGTGGCGGCTTTATGCCATCCAATAGTGAACCCGTGGTAGCGCTCCAAGTGGGGTGGCCTCCCCCAGCATGGCCTTTTTTGCCGAGCGGTGGGCAATGTTCCTCAGCCATTGTACCTATTGAAGAAAATAAATGCAGGAGTCGATGTTAGAACAGTTTTAAGTAATGAAAGGGAAAACTGTAGCGTAAAGTAAATCAAAACAAAAGTATTATAATCTACAAGGAAAGTCTAAATAACATGCACTAAACATATAGATTGTATCTACGACATACCTTCTACTATTAACATTGTGCGGGCACGATGACCTATAGTGGCCAGCTATCTTGCATAGACTGCAAGTTCTACTACTGCTAGCTCTATTTTTATCCATTATATTTATGAACCTACTGGTATGAGATCTACATGACCTTCTATGAAAATTGGGTTGCTATAATACTACTAATCCATGCTCTGCACTGAAAGATGGCCAGTCAGAATGGTCAAGCAAAGTGTGAAACTCATTTAAGTATGTGAGCTTATACAGATGTAGCGTGCAGTATTGTGACACACATATTAGGTAGTTTAATCTTCTAATCCTAGTGCAGCAACAACATTCGAGCATAGTCAATGATATATGATTGTTTTGTTGCAACTATAGTTACACTGGCTATTATTAAGTAAATCAACTCTAAATGAGCGGCTTGACCTGTCAAACACCTGCATCTCCTAAGGGTTGATGTTCATCGGTTCAGGAAAATGTCTTGCTTCCCTCTCAGTAAGTTGTAACATTGTGGATATCCTTTGGGTGAAAATAGATAAGTTGGCTTCCTATTGCTGAGTTGCAGAGGCAAGTCTTTTCATGAACAATGCAACTAAATTGTAATAAATATCAGTAATTAAAGTCTGAATCGGCAAACCAAGAGCACATTTCAGAACACTGTTGAAACATTCAGATGCATTAGTCATCATTGTACTGTAACGCATCCCCCCATCATGTACAAGTGACCATTTAATAGGGTCGCGTTCCACAAGCCATTTGTGAGCTTCTTCTTTTACATTTTTAATATCTAATATGAAATAATTAAACTCACAAATATCTTTAGTATTTCCTACCATATACATCTTCTGGCATAGAAATTCAACATCACCAATCCTTAATCTATGCATAACCTTTTTAAAATTTTCATGAAGATGGCGCAAATAGTGTCTGTGAGCAACCCATGAAAAAACTTTTCTATAGCCACATAACGAACCAATATATCTATCAGATATGATGCACTAATCACATCTAGAAGACACTATAGGAAGCATATCATGTAAGCATATTAAGAATCACAACCAAGAATCAGCCGACTCAGACTCTACAACAGCAAAGGCAAGAGGAAACAACTCATTGTTTCCATCTATTCCAATAGCAGTTAATAACATACCACGATACTTGCTAGCAAAATGTAATGTGTAAGGCACACTACGGCTACTACCCATAATGGAAGGACCAAATGCCCAAAAGTTCTTTGGAAGTCGTGTACTTTCGGTAATTCGTAGATTGTACCAGGTAAAGTAGTATAAACTGATTTCATGTAAAGGCTGAGAGTCCTGTAATACTCTTTCCAACTGCTAAAGATTGTTTTATTGCCTTATGCCTTGCATCTCAGGCCTTCATGTAGGAAACTTTAATATTAAACTTTGACTCCATTCTACCTATAATCTCCCTAAGTTTCAAATCAATTTGATGCATGATCACAAGTATAACAAAATAAGCTAAGAATTTGGAACTGCACTGCCGATGACCACCTGCGCTAACTGCATTGATACATCTATGGTGTTCCCCAATTCTGGATATTCTCCAAGGACCCCCTATGTGTTGGCTGTTGTTATAATGCAAACGTCAATTACATGGTCTAGTAGGACTATCATGATGTAAACATGTAACCGTATAGTTCTTTTGGTTAGAGGTAACTATTTGGAATTGAACATTATTCATTATACACCACCCAATAACAGTAAACTAAAGACTCCGTTTACTTGTAAAACATATTCTTTCGACAAGGTCACCTGGGATTTCAATATCATTTATTAGGATATTTTCATTAGATGGACCGTCAAAATAAATATCATTGTCCTACTCTCTCATAGTTTAAGACATCTGTACATACTCATTTGTAGACAACATCTGACTTTCACTATCAATATTATAGAGTGAATGATTTTTTAAAAGATCATGGCTGGCTACATTCTCAATCACAGTAGCTTTTAACACAACTGAATAATCATCATCACTGATATCCTGCTCAGACTCACTACTTGAACTACTGCTCATAATCTGATACTCATCATCGCCTACAGCACTTTGAGGCATATACGATTTCTCTGAACAATAAATAACATCATCACTGCCACAAAACTCATAAGTAGGGTGATAAATGATATTAAATATTTCAAGTATAAATTGGAAAACGTTGACAAGGTATTATATGAGAATCAATTCATCAAAGCTATCGTGTCGTAAGGTGCATGTATGAAATCTTGTGTATCGTCATTTGTATATCTACTGACCTTATTACCGGATCAGCTGATGTGGATGCAACATTAGCATCCTCTACTTCCATATACAACACTGATATCTGATGGGAAGCTTCGTCCAATGTAACATCACAAATTTCATCGTTAGATATAATAGATGCTATAAATTTGTTATCCACCGGATAACGACATGTAAGACTTGCAGAGTGGCGATCTGAATCAATGTTCAATGAAATTATAATTCGTTGTTTCAATTCCAGTAAGGTGTTGTGCCGCAGAACCTTAACTGAACCATTTCGACCTCTCACATAACATGGAGTAAACTGCTCATCGATACTTAGTTCACCTCCATAGAAAAGGATTAGCAAAACAAACTCTCTACTCATTTCTCAAATAACTGGAGAATAACCAATCATATCAATATTTTATAAATCTAAAAAAATATTACGCGTCCAAATTTATTTGTAGAACAAACTACTTAAATCATGAGAAATTTAAATCAATCGACACGTTATATAAATGTCGCCACCTAAACGTGACTACAAGTGACGGGGCTCTAAGCTTATAGGCCAACTGTAATAACTCAAACCCAACTCATACCCTTCAAAAATATGTCGTAGACCATAAATAATAGTATATTCAACATATTGTCACCTAAAATTACAAATAAATTACATGAACCGTAACGCTAATAGAAACTTACAAATCAAATCCAACCACAAAATTCTAACCATTCAGCTCTAAGCCCTAGAATACATAATTTACTAATTTATAAATGAGAAAAAATAGAGATTTACTGTATGTTGACGAAGAACGACGGAAATGTGCGCAAAAAACTATATAATCCGTGGCAGGAAACTTCCTAGAACGGAATGGAGCCGCCAGAATCATCGTCGGAAGCTAATGTTGGGTTCCAAGGGCTGTTAGATGGAGAGGGAAGTCGTCAAACGCCGTGGACGCGGCTATCAGGGAAGAAAATGAGCTAGTTTTGGGTAGAAGGAGAAGATGAAACAATGTCGGCGGTTGGAGCAATGCCGACGGCTACCGGGAAGTTTGGAGACGAAGATGACCGTGCTCAGAAGAGGCAAAATGGTGAGTGGCTCGTGTGGAGACGTCGGAGGCGCGACAAGGGGCGAAACGAATGGATTATAGGGAAGGAATAGGGCCGATCGGTCGATCGGCTCGATTTCTTTAACCCTTCGCTAGTCGCCCACTAAGTGGGCGACTGGCTTCACGTTAACGTGGCAACTTTCACGTCACGTCAGAGTTGATGTGGCTACCTAGTCGCCCACTTAGTGGGCAACTATATACATTTTTAATTATTTTAATGATACTTAATTCCCTAATTAAGTTTATAACGGTACTTGTTTTAAGAAAATTTTCAAATATTAATCCCACTGCAACACAAAATAAAACTTAGAAAGAGTCGAGAAGAAGAAGCAACATTAAAAATAATGCCTGTCCACCCATGTGAGCTCACTAATACTTGGACTTGCTATAAATGCCTTCTTTAAATTTGAATATAAAGTGTGATAACTTGCTATACAATTATCAAATCTGTGATTATTTATGAATATAATCAAGATTTGAGCTTTGAGAATATGAAATGTGCATTGAATGAAAGAGTAGAGTGATATTTTAAAATTTAACTTTATATTTATATGATAAATTATATTATATAGTATAAAAAGTATAAAATTTATAATAATATTTTATAAACATTTTGTCTTTTATATTTTTATTATTATCTATATTTTATAAAGTTTCTAAAAGAGATCTCTTAAATTATAAAATTTGGATTCTTTTTATTAACTACATTCTTAATTCTATAAATGATATTCTTATTATAAATTATATTTATATTTATAACTTTATATCATAAACTTATAGAATTCTTAAGACCTGAAGACTATTTGAAATAGAAAAAAAATTTATTTATAGAAGTTTATTTTTTTATTTCGAAACTTTTGTGAGGAATTTAATTTAGAGATTAATATAAATATTTGGTAAGATAAGATGATGTGGCACAAGGTCCCACTAAGAAGAATTTATATATTTATTCTATATGTTGTAATTAGTATTAGATTATGTGTTTTATTATATTTAAGTGTTGTATGTATGTTGTGATTAAAATCATGTAAGTTCATGTGTAAATATTTATAGGTGTCAATTTGACGCCTTGATGAATTGTGTGTTGACAGGTTCACTTTTAGATAGTTTTAGAACTAGTTAAAGAGTTATTTTGAAGGATTAAGTGGTTGCTAATGTTTAGTGAACAGAATTGAGTAAAGAAACTCATTGATTGGAGCTTTGCGGTCGACTAAGGAAAGGGATTTAGTGAATTACTTTCAAAGACTATTTTTGGTAAGTAGTGATATTGCTTTATTTGATTCATTTCATATGTTGTGCTTTTCTTATAAATTTTTTTTGCAATTTTTGGTTCTTGAGATAGAGTTTTAGTCTTAAAAAGAATCCAATCTGTATATTTTCTACCAAAATTTCATATTAAATCCCACATGCAAAGGTCAGCCTCAACCTAGATATTATAGGACCTAGTCTCTGTATGGCTTGCGTTTGGCTAACCAAATCTCCACAAAAAAATGCCAAAATCTCCAGATCACCAGACCATATAATTATGTATAGTATCTATATATTAATTTTATCATGTCCTTTAAACATTTCTGGATTTTAATTCACTTATATACTCCAAAATAACTTGTTGCTAGAACTTAACTTTTGTGTGATCAAACTAGAGAAAAACTCTTGAAAAAAAAACATTATAAAAACTTCTCCAAATTTTATGAAAATTTTCAGATTACATCTACATTTCTTTTACTACAAACCCTTTTTTATTTCATGTATTTTGAATATCTAATTGAAGAGAGATCCAATTACTATTCCTTTAAAATTACTAATTCCTCAAATAGCTTTAATCTTCTAAGCATTTTAGGAAAGCTACAAATCCACCAATTGATTACTTCAGTGATCTAAACCCTACCATCTATCACATCATAAGACCTGAGGGCTCAGAGGATATTTATTATCTGAATAATATTAAATAATTATGTATAATTTGAGTTATATTTTTTAATATAAAACTATAATTAAAAAGTTAATTTAAATATATAACTAAAATCTAACTTAAAATTAAATTATTTTAAATAGAAATTGATAAAATAAATTAAATAATATTAGCCAAATAAATATACACTCAGAACTAACTAAAGAATCAATTAATTTTTAAAAAAAATAAATAAACATTGAATGCCTTTCATATTTAAAATAATAATAATATAGAGAAAGAACGTAATTGCTTTGATATAAACAAATAGAATTAAAGAATTTACTTGCATGAGCTATTTACTCATATGTGCAGTTGGCCTAGCTAATATCAATAAAAAAAATTAAGGTTAATTTTTAAAATATTTGAAATTAAAACCCTATTTTTAATCTCGATAATTTGAATAAATATTTTAATTTAATAAAGAAAATATATTTATTAAAGCGGGGTAAAAAAATATGTCCTACTTAAAATATATTTATAAATTTACAATATAATTTTTTTTCTTTGAAATCTTAAGACCTATGGACTATTTATATAAGTTTCTTTTTTTATTTGGAAACTTTTCTTTTTTTTGAGAAATTTATTTAAAAATTAATCCAAATATTTGGTATGATAAGACCTGTGGACAGATTATTATCTGAATAATATTAAAATAATTATGGATAATTTGAGTTATAATTTTTAATATAAATTTATATTTTAAAATTTTAATTGAAATATATTTTAAAATATATTAAAAAATAAAAAGTATTAGCTAAAAAAATGTGTATTCAGAACTAACTAAATAATCAATTAATTTTAAAAAATAAATAAAATTGAATGGCTTCATATTCAAGAGAGAGAGAGAGAACTCAACTGTTTTCATATAAACAAATATAGATGTATATAAAAAACTACTTAAATAGAACAAAATAATTTAAAATTATTTTAAAATTTGAGTTATATAATCAGAAATTACTAAGGAATCAGTTAATTTAAAAAATTAAATAAAACATAAATGATTTTTATATTAAAAAATAATAGAAAGTAAGAACTCAACTACATTCATATAAACAACTAGAAATTTAATAAAAAAAAACTACTTAAATAGAATCAATGAATTTACTTGTATAAGCCCTAAACTCATGTGTAGTTGAGTTGTCTCATATCGATAAAATTTTAAGATTAAGATTTAAAATTTATTAAATTAATATATTATTTTTAATCTCAATAATTTGAATAAATGTTATTATTCTAATAATGAAAACATGTTTATTAAAGTGGGGGAAAAAATACTTAAAAAAGAAACTATTTATATATTTATTTATTTATATATTTATTTTTTGTTAGTGTGTGTATTTGTGATTCGGTAAGCTAAGCCTGAGATTATTGTAGCCTGGTAACAGAAACTCCTTGGTACCGGGCCGGCCGAAGTTGGAAAGAAAACCAGCCATTTTCTGGGTTGAACTAGGCCACTTGGGGAAAGGGTCATTTTAGCGCCACCTGGATGATGATTATCATTATTATTATTATTATTATTATTATTATTATTATTATTTTAGAAACACCACTGAGATTAATTAAATATCACAAGATTATTATATAGATATACTAAAATCATAGCCACTCATTAAAAATTTAACAATATGTATATTAAAGATAATTCATATAAATTAATTTAAATAAACATCTGGTATTTATAATGATGTTTTTATAAGAATTAATAGAATGAAATGATTTATTAGTGGCAAATACAAAAATATATGGGGGAGAAAGAAAAATTAATTTTTAAAAAAATTTCTTCTTGTAAATAGCAAAAAAATAAATGGAATTCCGCAATTTATGTAATCTTATAATAAATAATTAATTTAAATATTGCACATTAACCATTTCCACTAGTTCAAGCCGATTGAAAGAAAGGCCGGGTTTCTTTCCATCCTCAACCGCCCGGTTCAAACAAATTTCTGTTACTGGACCGTAAAATCTCAGATCCTATTTTACCGAATCTTTGTATACTGTTCCAAACACACAAAAAATAAAACAAAATAAAATGAAATGAGATAAAAAGTTGGACGTCCCTTTCCATTGCTCAATCGTTCTCTGTCGCCGGTGCCACCGTCCGACGAGCTCAAGGACTGAATTAGTCGCTCTGTCCGGCGATCGCCTCCGGTGAGTTCCCACGAGACAATTTGTTAAGGCTGCGTTTACACAATTCTGCAAATCCTTGAGTGCCCGCGTGACGTCCTTCTCGCCGGCAAATAAAATTTCCTTCCGACACTTCCGCTGCCACCGTTCTCCGGAGTTATTATTATTATTATTATTATTATTATTATTATTTTATTTCATCCAACATTACCTCTTGATCGGGAAGGTTTAAGTGATGGGCACCGACGGGATTAGAGGTGAGGTAGCGGTTGGTGAAGAAAGATTTCAACTCCACGGTTTAGGTATGTATGTATATATATATACATACTTCTGTTTTCTCCTTCTCTGCCTTTTTCTTCTTCAACTGTATTTGACCTGTTAATGGAAACAGTAGGATTATGATAAATATATTTAATGGTAATCCTAATTGTGTTCAACTGTTTACTGTTTGCCAACATTTGCAGATCTTCAAAGAGAAATCTAAGGACATGTCAGAATTGGAGAATCTGCTACTCGAAGCCGCCGGTCGAACTGGCGCATCAACAAGGATGAACCATTCACATGCCCATTCAAGATGGCGACAAGAAGGTTCTGCTACTGAACCAAAAAAGTCTGATTCTGATAACCACTCCATGTTCAATAAGACAAAACACTCTGGTTCAAGAATCCCTCCAAACAGGAGTCTTAGAGGTCCTCCAGAGAAAGACAAGATGAGAAGAAGCAGGATAAATGACAATCACAGCAGGTCCAGCCGTGATGAATCTGACGGCTGACCCTCGAATGGAAATGATTTCCACGTAAATGCAGAAGAAAAGGATGACGTGGGTAAGATCCCTGAGCTGGGTCGAAAGACTATTTTAGCATCTAGGGCTCCAAAAACTGATGATTATCGCATGAAAAAGAGAACAAGGGACTCGTTTTCTGAATCTGAGAAATCTAGAGATCATGAAAATCTTCCACCATGTCATTCCCGTGGCCGTTCTTCTGTCAGGATAGAGAAACCAACTGCAAAAACTGATGCATTAAACGGACTATGTGCGAAGAAGATGAGGCAGCTGGAACCAGATTCGTTGATCCAAAGGTTAGGAGACTCAGCTGCTGTCAGTATATCTTCCTCTCGGACTAAAGATTTTGTTTCTGATGCAGCTCATTACCACAGGGACAGCTAATCATCAACCTGAAGCCACCTACAGAGAACCATGACCTTTGATTCGTTTAATCCTTTTAATTAGTATTAGTATTTGTTAAAATAATATAGTTTCTAACTGTATTTCCTATCATTAGAATCTGGATTATATTAAGGTATATTTACAGGTATAAATAGGGAATGAGGAAGAGGACAAGGGACCATTCTGTTTTGCAATAGCACGTTTCTCTGTTGAAAACGTTTTTGTCTTTGTTTCCTTTAATCTGTTTTGCTGGAGTGTAATCGCTGCCTGCACCAGTTTGGTATTAGAGCATGGTCGACTCTGGAAAGTGCTAGGCCAGCGACGACGTTCGTGATTGGGATGCTTTGCGAAAAGTGTTGTCCGTCATCACCCGTAAGCTTGAAGGCTTGGATTCAGATTTCCGGCAGTTTGTAGTTGAAGTGAGGCGTAACCTGAGGCCCCTTCACAGCAGTGCGAATCCTTCCTCGGCAATCACACCGGCGACCCTTGCAACCACACCGACAGTTGAAGATCCCACAACACTGAACCGAGAGTTGCGAAGACCCCAACGACCCAATTCAGTTCGCCATACTCCTTTTATTGAAGCTGACGATGATCGATCGGCACCTGGAATGACAATGTTCAAAGACACTGATTCCGATAGTGAATCTGAACCTTACCGACCAATCATCCACCAGAGGAATACTAGAAACTACAACCCAGGTGAGTTTAGAGTGAAACTCGATATACCCTACTTTGATGGCCATTTGCACATTGAAGATTACCTTGATTTGGAGCAAGATGTTGAATCCTTTTCGAGTACATGGACATTGATCCAGAACGACAAGTTAAATACGTTGCTTGTCAATTAAAGGGCGGAGCTAGTGCTTGGTGGATCCAATTAACCCAAACCCGGAGAAGGAAAGGCAAGCGCAGTGTTAAAAGTTGGATGAAGATGAAACAAATAATGAGGAGTCATTTTTTACCTTCCAATTATGAGCAGTTATTATATTTGCAATATCAAAGGTGTGCTCAAGGAGATCTTTCCATAAGTTCCTATACCGAGAAATTTTATTGACTTAGTGCACGAAACAAACTAAACGAGACGGAACACCAACTCGTGCAAGATATATGTTGGGGGGGGAGGGGGGGATGAAGGAATTGATTCAAGATAAATTAGAAATGAATTCCATATGGTCCCTATCTCAAGCTGTTAGTTATGCTTTTAAGGCCGAACAACAGCAATCAAGGCACACTAAATCTGCTCAAAATGGAAGAGGATCAAATTATTCTATTTCAGAAATGAACCGTAGAAACTCCACTCACCGTTCGGTCCTGCCCCAAGAACACAATAGCAACAATAACTCTAAACCGATAGAGCCTAAACCCAGCACAAATTAGATTACCAACCATGAGAATTATTACAATAAGCCTGGACCATCTAAATATTTTCGTTGCTTCCAACCAAGTCATCGTTCCAATGAATGCCCAAATCGTAAACAACTGTAGATTCTAGAAGGAAGAGAAGATGAAGAAACGAAGGCTGATGAGCTTGCTAATAACGATCCTATTGAAGACATTCCTATTGATGACGAAAAATTTATTTCTTGTATTTTGAAAAAGGTTTTGATTGCTCCTAAACAGAAAACTGCTACTCAAAGGCATGCCATATTCAGAACCCGATGTACTCTAAATGAGAAGGTATGTGACTTGATCATAGATAGCGGGTGCACCGAGAATATAATCTCCTTAAAAGTTGTGAAAGCCCTTCAACTAAAGACCACCAAACACCCTCAACCGTATAAAATCAGTTGGGTGAGAAAGGGGATTGATTTGACGGTCACTGATATGTGCAAGACTACATTCACAATTGGGAAACAATATAGCTGTGAAGTTTGTGTGATGTTATTGACATAGATGTATGTCATATTATCCTAGGTTGTCCGTGACAATACGATGAAGGAGTGTGGTATGATGGACGATCTAACGCTTATATCATAGAGTGGAAGAAAAAAACTTAGACTCTTGCCCTCTTATGGAAATCCAAAGGATGTGATCATGGAAAAGGCTACCTTCTTCACTGTGTCAGGAACTGAGTTTATGAAAACATACAAACGGGAGGAGGAATTGTTTGCACTGGTATTAACGGAGTAGCAGGAGAAAAACTACAGCATTCCATCTGAAGTCCTGACTCTTTTGCAGCAGTTCGAAGATGTTACTCCTAAGGATCTTCCAAACCGACTTCGCCCTATACGTTCCATACAACATCAAATTGATCTCATTCTAGGTGCCATCCTACCTAACCTACCTCATTATAAAATGAATCCCGAGGAACAACAAATCTTGCAAAGTATTGTAGATGATATGTTAAAGAAGGAGTTTATTAAACCAAGCTTGAGTCCATGTACGGTACCAGCCTTAATAGTTCTAAAAAAGGATGGGCGATGGAGAATGTGTGTGGATAGTAGAGCATCAACAAAATAACTGTAAAATTTTATTTTCCCATGCCAAGGCTTGAAGATCTTCTTGATAGATTGAATGGTGCTAAGATTTTTTCCAAATTGGATCTAATGAGCGGGTACCATCAAATAAGAATAAGACTCAGAGATGAATGGAAAATAACATTCAAAACACGAGAGGGATTGTGTGAGTGGAGGGTCATGCCATTTGGGCTATGCAACTCCCCTAGCACATTTATGCGATTGATGAATGAAATATTGAAGCCATTCCTTGGAAAATTATGTGTAGTATATTTTGATGATATCTTAATTTTCAGTACCACCTTGAAGATCCATTTAACTCATCTTACATCAATTTTATTGGAGCTAAGAAAGCAGAAATTATACCTTAATTCGGAAAAATGTGAGTTTGTTGTCAATCAAGTGCACTTTCTTGGTCATATCGTGAGTGCTGATGGTATCAAAACAGACCCAAGGAAGATAATAGCTATACAATCATGGCCAACTCCTACTACCATCACGGAGGTACGTAGCTTCCATGGATTGGCAAAGTTCTATAGGTGATTTATAAGAAATTTCAGTTCTCACATGGCTCCTATTACAAACTGTCTTAAAAAGGGAATTTTTGTGTGGGGATTAGAACATCAACAAAGCTTTGAAAGGATAAAATCCGCACTATGCATCGCCCCTGTATTGACAATTCTAGATTTCAAAAAACCATTTTAGATAGAAGTGGATGCCTCAGCAACTAGCATAGGTGCAGTACTAACACAAGAGGGAAAACCAGTTGAATTTTTTAGCGAGAAGTTGAGTGAATCTAGACAAGGATGGTCAACTTATGAGCATGAGTTATATGCCGTAGTGCGAGCTCTTAAACAGTGGGAACACTACCTCATGCCTCAAGAGTTTATAAGTTACAGTGACCATAAATCTCTTCAGTTTTTACAAACTCAAAGGAATTTGAGTAGAATGCATGTACGATGGATTCTATTTTTGCAGAAATTCAGCTTTGTGTTAAAGCATAAGTCCGACAAAAGTAATAGAGTGGTGGATGCACTCAGTCGGAAGGCCAATTTACTGGTGGTGGTACAAAATCTGATAACTGGTATGGAAACTTTGAAAGAACAGTATGAAAATGATGAAGACTTTGCTGAACCTTGGAAATGTTGCCGCTCCAATGCACCGTTTGCTGATTATTCACTGAAATAGGGATATCTGTTTAAATGAAATCAATTGTGCATCCCAAACACATCCTTTAGAGCTCAATTAATTGAAGAAATGCATTCAGGAGGCTAGCCGCTCATACAGGACAAGACAAGACTCTTACTCAGCTTCAAGCCCATTTCTATTGGCCTCGATTGCGCAGGGATGTAGGAAGATTTGTTGAACAATGCTTAGTATGCCAAATGTATAAAGGTAATCAGCAAAACACTGCTCATTACACACCCTTGCCAATCCCAGAAACCATTTGGGAAGATCTAAGTTTGGACTTTATGTTGTGATTGACAAAAACTAAGAGGGGCTTTGATTCTATCATGGTCGTCGTTGACAGATTTTCAAAAATGTCTCACTTCGTGGCATGTAAGAAAACATTTGATGCCTTAAATATTGCTCGCCTTTTTTAGGGACATTGTTAGGCTTCATGGGATTCCCAAAGTCTCACATCGGATAGGGATGTCAAATTTATTAGCTATTTTTGGCGAGAACTTTCGAGACGGTTGAGCACCCAGCTACGTATGAGTTCGGCATACCATCCGCAAACAGATGGGCAAACAGAGGTTGTGAATCAAACTCTAACCAATATGATCATATGTTTAGCTGGTGAATAGCCAAAATAGTGGGATGAAACTTTAAGCCAAGCTGAATTTGCATATAATTCCATGGTCAATAGGCTACTGGACGATCTCCATTCAGCATAGTATATACCAAGGCTCCTAATCATACAGTCGATATCACAATATTACTCAAGACAAGCAACCCAAAGGTAGAAAATCTTGTATCAGATTTCACTACTATGCTATAGAATGTGAAGCAAAAGCTTGTAGAAAGCAGTGATGAATATAAGTCAAGAGCTGATAAGAAAAGAAGAATTAAAGTGTTTAAAGAAGGAGATTTGGTTATGATCTACCTTCAGAAACAATGATTTTCCATGGGAAGTTACTTCAAACTGAAGCCACACAAGTTTGGACCTTTTCCTAGTGTTAAAAAGATTAATGAGAACGCCTATGTCATTGGATGCTGCCAGAATTTAATCTCTCTCATTTTTAATATGTCGGATATATACGAGTATCACCCACCGGACGACATTGAACTTGAAGAACTCGAGATGAGTTCTGACGGAGTGGAGGAGAATATGATGCAGCTCATTGCCACAAAGACAACTAATCAACAACCTGAAGACACCTACAAAGAACCATGACCTTTGATTCGTTTAATCCTTTTAATTAGCATTAATATTTGTTAAGATAATATAATTTCTAACTGTATTTCCTATCATTAGAATTTGGATTATATTAGGATATATTTACATGTATAAATAGGGAATTGGGAAGAGGACAAGGGACCATTCTGATTTGCAATAGCACGTTTCTTTGTTAAAAACATTTTTGTCTTTGTTTCCTTTAATCTATTTTGTTGGAGTGTAACTGCTGCCTGCACCAGTTTCTCTTCCTGAACTTGACTCAAGCGAAAGTGAAGATGGATTTCATACTGATTTTGATGATGACGATAATTTAGATGATTATCAGGCATCTAAATCATGGCCAATCACGAATGAAGATGCAAAAGAAATAACCATTCGTAGATCAAAGCTGGCTAAATTATTCATGGAACCTTTCTTTGAACAAATTGTTGCCAGGTGTTTTGTTAGAATTAGCTTTGGGAGGACTCGTACAGTTCCTAAATACAGGCTCTGTGTAGTTAAAAATGTGGATTTAACTGACCAAAACCGATGATATAAATTTGAAGGTCGCACCACCTGCAAGTGGTTGAACTACATCTGGGGTAGCGAAGCTTCAGCAGCAAGATGGCAAATGGCCACGGTTTCTGAATCTCCACCAACAGAAAACAGAATTCAACGAATGGTTAAACGAAATGGAAAGAAATGGAAGGCACATTCCTTGTCGGCAAGACGTCGAAGATAAGATGAAAGAAATTCAGAAGGCCAGCACTTACGTCTATTCAGCAGATACTGTGAAGGAGATTATAAAACAAAAAAATTTGGTTTCCTCAAGGCTGATCAATTATGTAGTCGAAAAGGTCCTTTTGAAGAATGAGATAGCAACTGCAGAGAGTTTGGGGGAAAGAAATAGAAGCAGAAAGGTTGTGTGCAAAGTTGAAGGAGATGGAGAAGTTGTCCAAGGAGGTGAAGCCTGGTGAAGAACGGGTTGTCAAATTGCTAGAAATGAACCGTAGAAATAGAGTAGAGAACTATAAAAATGCATCAGAAGCGAAGCCAGTTGATACAAGCTTAAAAGCTGGTGACTCAAGTTATGATCCTTTCTCATGAAGATGGACTAGGTCTGCATGCGCCGTAATTGTTCGTTCGCCAAAGAAAAAAGGTGGAGGAGAAACCACAAATGATGGAGATGGGCAAGAAGATGACACTGAGGCTGGGGAAGATGATACCAAGGCTGAGGAAGCAGCCGAAGTGGTCATCGTGGAAGCCATGGAGAAAGCTGAAGGAGAAGGAGAATTGGTTGATACCGCAGCTCCGGTTGATTATGATGTGGAATTACGCTCGCTGCATAACTTTGATTTGCCTATTTCGTTGACTGCTCTGAACAGATTTCGTGAATATGATGGTGTTAAGCATGAGCTTACGGCAAGAAAGAGGAAGATTGATGCAGAGGACTATCACCATACATAACCTTTATATTTCACCTTAGTTTTACACTCAATTATCTTATTGATTTTTCTCTTCTATTAGCACTTATATTACAGAGTTAGTTAGGAAGCGACTACTCAGAACACGTGGTTGTCAGTAGAATGTGTTTTCTATTTCATTGTAACAGCTTAGGTATATATAGAAATACAGAAGTGGAAAAGGGAGTTTTTGATATTACTTCAATATAGAGCCTTGTTCTGGCTATCCATTATTTCTTTTCTTTTTTCCTAACTTCTGATACTTCTCCGATATTGCACCAGCTCTTTCTTATAGGTTCCTAGGGCACGGAGAAGGAGTCATCCCCGGTTCCAGAGCCTACAAGCAAAAGGGTACATCAGGTGGTATTAGAGCCTTGATCCATGGTAGAAGGTAGCAAACGTCCAGCATCCCAAGGTGATCGGAGGTTGGCAAATCTATGGAGTGCTCAAAAGGTTCTCGACATAAGACTTGATGACATTGCCAATGATCTTCTTAAGTTTTTCCTAGAAGTTCATCGAGAAATCCGGTAGTTAAGGAATGCACTCACTAGTGGCAACCATACCACTGAGGCTGACCTAGAAGCATTGATAACGGCTCAACGTTTCCCTATCGGTGCACCACGAGACTTTCGCCACCTGCGTGAAAGAATTACAACAGATTATGTAGTTGAATCGGAAACTGAGAAACATTATTATCAAATGACAGAACGATCTGATTTAGAGTTTGAAGAATTCCATCCCACTCGTCTTCGCCCGAGAAGACCTCATGAACCAAGGCAACCATGGGTAGATTGTCGCCAATTTGATTTCAGGCTTAAGTTCGACATACCCATTTTTGATGGCCACCTTCATATTTAAGATTATTTATATTAGGAACAATCTCATGATAATTTCTTTGAATACATGGAGATTCCAATCAAAAAATAGGTGAAATATGTAGCCTATAAATTGAAGGGGGGAGCTGGAGCATGGTGGAACCAACCCTTGTTGACACGCCGGAGAGAGAATAAAGGACCAATCCGAAGTTGGTAGTGTTTGAAGCAATTGATGCATCACCATTTTCTACCCACCAACTATGAACAAACCTTATATCTTCAATATCAGCACTGTAATCAAGGATTTTGATCAGTAAGTGAATATACATAAGAGTTTTACCAACTAAGTGCTAGAAATATTCTCAGAGAAAATGAGAACTAGCTCGTTGCCAGATATATTGGTGGTCTCAAAGAGAATATTCAAGATAAGCTAGAACTAAATTCCATATTTTTATTTCAAGCAATTAACATGGTCCTCAAGGTGGAGCAACAACTTAATCGGTGTTCCAAAGTTTCCTAACAGAGATGACACAATTCTGAGTACACCAATGAGTCAAATAAACAAGCACCAACACATCAAGCACGAAATCCTTCACAAACCCAAGTTCCTGGTGTTAAACAAAATAGCCTGAATCAACAACCTGTAGCTAAAATTGGTTATCAGATGAAACTAGGCATCAAGCAAGGTGGTGTTGTCAAGGAGAATCCTTATGCTAAACCAACCACAATCAAATGTTTCAAATGTTTGTAGGTTAGACACAAATCGAATGAATGTCCAACTTGAAAATAATTACAGCTTATGGATGGTGACAGAGAGTGATGAAGAGTAAGAAGACCAATAAGAAGTGGAAGATGTTCCGATAGATGAAGGGAAATTAGTTGTTTGTGTATTAGAGAAACTCTTAATTGTACCACGTCGGCCGACACAATTACAAAGTCATTTAATTTTTTGCACGCAGTGCACAATTGCTGGGAAGGTATGTGAAATTTTAATTGATAATGGATGCACTGAAAATGTGGTGTCTAGTGCAATAGTTAAAACCTTGAATTTACCTGCTACAAAACACCCAAAGCCATATAAAATTAAATGGATTCGCAAGGGCATCGAAATTGTGGTTAGTGAAATGTGTAGGATTACATTCTCCATTGGGAAGAATTATGTATACGAAGTTGTTTGCGATGTAAAAGATATGGATGTTTGTCACCTTATCTTGGGGTGGCCCTGGCAATACGATGTGGGTGCTATCTATGATGAAAGAACCAACTCATATTCATTTCAGTGGAAAAATAAATCTCTCAGGTTGCTGCCCACTGTGACAGCAAAGCAACAATCAAGTAAGGATTCTAATGTACTTCTTACACACTCATGCTCACAGTTCATTTCAGCTTATCGGGAATTACACATGTTTTGCTTTATTTGTAACCGGAAACAAAAACAACCAAACTACTCTACCTCATGTAGTTCAGGCCTTGTTACACAAATTCAAAGATGTTTGCCCAACCGAATTACCAGCACAGTTGCTGCCACTACAAGCCATACAACACCACATTGATTTTTCTTCTGGCTCCACCATACCCAATCTTCACCACTACAAAATGAGTCTAACTAAACACAAGATTCTATAAGAATTAGTAGAGGAGTTACTATTAAAAGGACTGATTCAACCAAGTTTAAGCCGGTGTGTCGTCCCTGTATTGTTAGTCCCAAAAAAGGATGGATCGTGGCGTATGTGTATAGAGAGCCGCCTATTAATAAAATTACATTGAAATACAAATTTCCCATACCTCATGTGGACGAACTCCTGGATCATCTTGTTGGTGCCACTATTTTCACAAAGCTTGATTTACGGACTGGATACCATCAAATACGAGTACGCCCTGGGGACGAATGGAAAATAACATTCAAAACTCGTCATGGATTGTATGAGTGGAAAGTAATGCCATTTGGGCTATGCAATGCGCCAAGCACCTTTATGCGCTTGATGAATGAAGTTCTGAAGCCTTTTCTCAATAAATTTTGTGTAGTTTACTTTGATGACATTTTAATATATAGCAGTAATCTATGTGATCATTTACAACACTTAGAATAGATTCTTTCAGTTTTACAACACAATCAGTTATACATCAACTTACCAAAATGTGTTTTGGCAACCTACAAAGTTCTCTTCCTTGGATTTATCGATACTGCAGAAGGAGTGGCAGTCGACCCTGCTAAGGTTGAAGCTATTAGAACATGACTAGTTCCAACATCTATATCAGAAGTCAGAAGTTTCCATGGCCTTGCAAATTTTTATCAGAAGTTCATTCACAATTTCGGTATAAGAATGGCTCCAATTACAGACTGCTTGAAGGAACAAAAATTCAACTGGGGAAAATCGTAACAACAAAGCTTTGAATACATCAAGCATCTTCTCAGCTCAGCACCTATTCTAGCATTACCGAACTATGATAAGCCCTTTTTAGTGCAGACAGATGCCTCCACTACTGGTATTGGGGCTGTATTATCTCTTGAAGGAAAACCAATTGCATTTTTTAGTGAAAAACTAAGCGAACATCACAAGAAATGGATAGTTTATGAACAAGAGCTTTACGCCGTGATTAGAGCTTTGCAACAATGGGAACACTATTTACTTCATCAAGAATTTGTGCTACAAAGTGATCACAAAGCCTTACAGTTTTTAAATTCATAGAAAAAAACTAAACAAAATGCATGCTCGATGAGTACTTTACCTTCAACGGTTCACATTTGTCAATCAACATAAATTAGGAAAACTGAACAAAGTCGTTGATGCTCTTAGCCACCGATCCAATCTACTAGCTGCATTACAAATAGAAATTATGGGTTTAGAATTCCTAAAAGACTTATACAAAGATGATCCCGACTTCACTATCACATGGCATAAATGCTTAAACAGGGAATCTATTACAGGCTTTAGCATTCGACATGGGTTCTTATTTAAAGGAAATCAACTTTGTATTCCACAAACTTCTGTTCGTGAATAATTACTAAAGGATATTCATGCAGGAGGTCTCGCAGCGCATCTCAGCCAAGATAAAACTTATGAACAAATCCAAGCCCATTTTTTTGCCCCGTCTTCGATGGGATGTTAATCGATTTGTAGAACGTTGCCCCATTTGTTAAAGCTATAAGGGTACAGCTCAAAACACTAGATTATATTTATCTCTCCCCATTCCAGATTCTATATGGGAAGACATTACCATTGATTTCATTTTGGGTTTGCCAAAAACCAAACGAGGTTTAGATTCTATTATGGTGGTCGTTGATCGATTCTCCAAAATGTCATATTTCTTAGCTTGCAAACGAACATTTGATGCTGGTAATGTGGCATGCCTATTCTTTTGGGAAATTATCTGACTACATGGTTTACCTCGAAGTATTACTTCAGATAGAGATACAAAATTCATTAGTTGCTTTTGGCATGAATTGTGGAAATGCTTACACACTGATCTCTGACTCAACTCAGCTTACCATCCACAAACGGATGGCTAAACTGAAGTGATAAACCGAACTTTTGGCAGTATGTTGCGCTGTCTCATAATTGATCAACCGAGACAATGGGATGAAATGCTAAGCTGTGCTGAATTTGCTTATAACTCAATGCCAAATAGATCAACTGGAAAATCTTTGTTTGCCATTGTCTATGCAAAGCTACCCAATCACACTGTTAATCTTTCAGTATTACCAAAATGTAAGAATCAGGCTGCAGAACAATTCACTGCAAATTTTACTAACATGTTACAGGAAGTCAGAAATAAACTACAACAGACCACTCAACAATACAAATCCAAGGCTGATGTTCATCGACATTACAAAAGAATTTCAACCAGGCGATTTGGTAATGGTTCATATCAGAAAAGAACACCTACCACCGAGAACGAACCATAAGTTAGGCCCTCGCAAAATGGGACCTTTTCCTATCGAACGGAAAATCAATGATAATGCGTATATCATTAAGATTCCACAAGAGTTAAACCTCTCATCAACATTCAATATCTCTGATATTTATAACTATTATCCACCAAACGATGGACAATTTGAACTCGGGATGAGTTCTTCAGATGGAGGAGCCACATGATGCAGAGCACTATCACCATACATCACCTTTATATTTCACCTTTTTTTTTCCCTAACTTCTGCTGCTTCTCCGATATTGCACCAACTTTCTTCTTGCAGGTTCCTAGGGCACGAAGGAGTCGTCCCCGGTTCTAGAGCCTACAAGCAAAAGGGTACATCAAAGATAGAAGCAAGCTTTGAGCTTAGAATACCTGACTGTTATGGGAGGAGTAGTCGAGCCGTGATGCTTAGTATCAATGACTACAAGAGACACAGAGGTCTTCT
Organism: Cymbidium sinense; assembly: GCA_021442155.1. NCBI lineage: Eukaryota > Viridiplantae > Streptophyta > Magnoliopsida > Asparagales > Orchidaceae > Cymbidium > Cymbidium sinense. The sequence goes on along the minus strand of CM038228.1, from coordinate 92,682,375 downwards.
TTGAGTTGTTTAAGTGCTCTGCTAGCTTAGGCACATTGTTATATATTTCCTTAAACCCTTGATTAAATTGTATTTATTTATTTATTTATTTCGGCAGGTGTTAAATGTAATAGTGGCAATAGTATTGAAATTTCTTTGTTGTGCTGCTTAAAAGGGTGTTAGGTTTTTGGGATGATTTTGTAGATGACAGTTAAATTTTGGAAAAATATATAATGTGTATCTACGGATCTTGAGACTAATCATTGTCATATGCTGCCTACATATAATGCCTGAATGCAAAAATACATCTGAACACCGCACCTAATATTCTCTCAATATTTTAGCTATTTAAAGCATTAATATTCTTCAAATTTTATTTATTAAATTCTCATTGATATGTCAAAAATCACTATAAAATTTAAACCTATATTTTTTTGCTTTTGCATCTATTATTATTTTTGTTGTGATATTTTTATCATCATCACTATTAAAAAAATTTATTTACATATCATATAAATTTCATATATTTATATTTCTAATATTTAAAATTCACCATTTACATTTTTTTAATGTTTTATTTATGCATGAAAAAAAAATAAACTCAAATTTTTAATTTTTAATTTTGATCAAATTATAATCAAATTGTCATATTTTTCTTATGCCACAAAATGATGAGAGATTATATATTACTATAATATTCTCCAATAACTTTAACTCCTTTTTTTTTGTTCTTCTTCTTTGCACAGGCCAACGATGTATCTATTTAGAGTGCAATTTTCTTTTCGAATTAAAGGTGGTGATAAAGAGTATGTCTAATTATTTGTTTTCCAGTCGATCTCGAATCAATCATAAATTAGATCAACTTAAGAATATATTCAAATTTTTTATTATTAAAAAATTTTAAATGTATATAAATTTTTTTAAAATTTGTAACAATAAAATTATTTATAAAATTATGTGTATAGAGTTATAACTTATAATCTCTTAAAATAAATATAATATTTTATAAGTAATTAGGATTTAAATACAAAGTTAATTAGCTTAATAACTTCTTAATTACTTGAGCAAATTAATATCAAAATTTGTGAGTTAATTTAATGGGATGATATCTGCCTCCCATTATTTTCTTGATAGAAAAAATTATTAATTAAATCTATATTGCTCTTTCAAGTTAAGTAATGATTAATTAATCTCATGAACAGTAACAAATTGGTTAATTAAGTTTATTAACCATTGCTCAACAGTAAATGAACTAAGGAATAGAGTTAGTACTTCTTTCCTAACCTATTCCCCTAAGTTCATTTCACTTTTTCAAAATGAAATTAATTAAGATTTAACTAATTAATTAAATCACTTAATTAATTAAATTAAAATCATAATCACATTAAATCTTAATTAATCAATTCTTGGGTAGATCTTTGCGTTCAATAACCTAAAGATATCTTAAAGAAATTATGATAAGCCTACTTGTATGGGCAGGCCATAAGAGTACTTAATTAAGTTTCTTAACTTAATTAATCATTAATTATGAGCCAATTGTATTAGACCCATTTTATTTTTTAGGATCATTGCTAATTTAATTTCTAATTCATGTGCATATCATATTGGCTCATAATTATTTGGATAATTATGTCAAGGTAATATAGGAAAGGGTAATTAATGTATTTAACTCATATTACAACCTAATTAACTCATAAAATCAACTTAATTACATTTTATTAAACCAAATTAATTAACAAATATGGAAATGAGTTAGGATCATCAAACCTTCTTCTCACATCCTTAAATCAAATCAAAATATGAAATTAAAAATGATATTAAGAAGTTTTAGTTTACTTTAAATGGCTTTATTTAATATAATTGTCCTTAGGAATTAATTTGATTGAATGAAATCATGTGTTTATATTTACTCATTCATTTCCAATCATGTTAAATATTGTATCTCATTTGAAATCATACATTCATCTTTTCAAAATTAATTAAATCAAAATGATTTCTTTATGTCAAGCTTGCATGTGTTGAATTAATTTATAATATGTGTGGCTACTATCACTATTAAATTCAAATATATTTTCTAGAAGTTTATAAATGAATAATATTATGTATAGCGATGTTAATTATAAACACACAAGAGGTGTATGTGCTTATAGCTTAAGTATATGAATGTTAAGTCTTCTTTCCTTTATTCATATATTGGTTTACATAGGTTTGAATGGTAATGGGTATATAGTTTGGACATCCTGGGAATACGGGGCTTTAAGTAGCTCCAAGGAGGTCATTTGATTACCCACTTCCTTGGTTTAATAATGGCACGTGCCCATTTGATTTCATTTTATGTATTCTAACATTAGAATTTAGATAGATCTTTAAATTATATACATTATGGGCTTTAAAATTTGCTCCCGGCCTCTCGAAGGAACGAGTATAGATTTAGTGTCGAATGAAATTTTCAGAAGGCGGATGATTATTTGTAGTGGATAAATAAGGCACTACCTGATATTTCACCCTCATTTGGTGAGTACTTTAGATCTAGTTACAGATTTCCTATAAGCGCAAGCACCTATAATTAATTATCCCTCCCCAATCAATGAGAGAAAATTTTCAATTAAGGCTAGTCATTAGATCCCTAATTGCTTAGCATATAGTAACAAGAATTCAAATTTAAAATTTAATGAAATTCATCATTTTCTTTATGCTTGGAGCATATGATTGGGGGAATGATGACACGCATGATCAAGATCCTACGGTTCCATCATCCTGGACTGTCATGATCCCTGGTCTACTAAGTCAGAGGAGGTAGTGGACCCAACCTGACCGAAGGATCCTTGTCAGCAGCCATGGGTTGCGTCGTTGAAAGAAACCTTGTAGACTATGGTTGATATTTATCTGAGGAGACAATTTTAAGTCTACGCTAATTAACAATGGGCTTTATGCCTTATTAGGTATACTCTATGATCCACAACTCAAAGGGGTAGAAAATCATTGGGAATATATGCTATAGCCGTGACCATAATTTAGTGGAGCCTACTGGCCAAACCACCTAGTCAGGGGAATCTAGTCGTAATCGCTTCATATATAGAGCCTACTGGCCAAACCATGTGGATTGATGACACAGGCCATGTCCTTATTGGTGTAGAATGTTTGAGAATGTAAAGAAGATATACATAATATGACATTTTGAGCTTAGTTAACATTAAATTTGTCACCCTCAACAAATAATTGCGGAAGACGGATGGATGAATTTATTTTTATGTTTTAATTTTTTTTATGATGATTTTTTATTTAATCAATTTTCTTATTTTGAAATTTTCTTAAATATTTGATAGTTTATATGAATTTCATTTAACATTGAAGATTTTAAGAAATTTTGATAATAGTAACCCCCCCCCCATCCCGATTGATATTTACAATCAACACAGCCATCATCGGGGTAGTCTTGTCAACTCAGCTCTTTTGTTATGAGAATCAGGTTTACAACTTACTTTTAAAAATTTAAATTTGAGATACAATAATTTAAAATTTTGAATAATAGTAATCTCCTCCAGTTGAAATCTATGCTCACCACAGTCATCATTGGGAAAGTTAATTGATTAAATTGAATATATTTGAGCACTTTAGATCTTGTCAACTCTGTTTAGCTCCTAACAGAGGATCAGATCTATAGGTTAAAGCTTGTAGCAATATTTCATGAATTTGCAACTGAATATCTTCTGTGTTTCAAAAAATGTATTTATATTTTGAAATTTTAATGATTAATTTTTCCAAATATTTATATTTTGAGATATAATTATGAATTTATAATATATTCTCAAATATAAAATAAATTTCTAAATTTATTTATTTATTTATTTATTTAACTAGCGCAACATCTTTAGACACTTGAATTTAAACATTCAACACTATGTCGGGGCCCATGTGAGTACTTTAAATTTTATGTAATTTTGTATTCAATTATGAAGGTTTGCAAAATTTTAAATTTGATATTTACAACTGTGGGCTTCGAAAATTCATCACCGACCTCTCGACAGTAAGAATGAGAGTTTGATTTCAAGATGTCAGTGTAATTTTTAGAAGGCAAATGAAATAGTAGATAAGACACTATCCAGAGATTTTGCCCTTATTTTGTGAGGACTTTAGATCTGGTTCCAGGTTTCCTATATGCGTAATCCCCTATAGTTAATTACCTCTCTCAATAAGTGAGAGAACTTTGATTAAGGCTAGTCATTAGATCATTAAATGTGTAGCGTATGGTAGCAGCATATGGAGTTTTAAAAATTTTAGATTTATAAAATTCATCATTTCAACTTAAAATGGATGGTTGGGGCAATGATGATGTGTCGATCTAGATCCCATGGTTCCATTATCTCGAGCTGTCGTGGTCCCTAATCTACTTAGTTAGAGGAGGTAGTCGACCCAACCTGACCGAATGATTCTTATCAGCAACACATGGATTATGTCATCCAAGAAATCCTTGTAGACATGAGGTGGTGTGTTTAAAAAGACAAGCTTAAGTCTACCTTAGCTGGCAGAGGATTGTTTACCCTATCAAGTATACCCTGTGATTCACAACTCAAAGGGTAGAGCCACTGGGGAGCATATGAGATATGGTCGTGATCATAATATAATGGAGCCTTACTGGCCAAGCCATCATATCAAAGGACTCTGGTCATAACTGCATCATCTGTGAAGCCTATTGGTCAAGCCATGTAATCATAAGATACGGGCCACATCCTTACTAGCAAGAGATTTATTAAGAGTGAATATAGTAGAACACTTGATTTGACTTTGGCTCTTTTGTGAGCTAGAGTTTTCTTAATTTGTCACCTCCAACAAATAATTACGAAGGTGGATAGATTGAGTTTTTTTTAAGCTTTTAATGATAAAATCTCATTTAAGCATTTTTAGATTGATATTTAATTTGAGTTAATTTGATTTAAAAATAGAATCACATTTTGATGAAAGTATTCCCCTCGATTAAAATTACCATTCAACACAGCTATCATCAGGATAGTTAATTAATTAATTTGAATATATTTGAGAACTTTAGATCCTATCAACTCTATTTAGTTCCTAACAGAAGATCAGATCTACTATCACATGACAGAATTAACTTCTCAGATATTTTACTAAGTTGAAATTTTTATAATAGATTTTTAGGTTTTGTTAACCGGACCAGTCTAAGACTAGCAACCCCGTGTAGCATCCCTTGAATTTAAACATTCAGCATAGTGTTGAGGCCCATGTGGGTGTATTTGAGAATGCCTTAATTAACACCTTATGTTCACTTGTACGATAGGTTACGTATCTGGTGGCGTAAGATGTATGTTTCATTCATTTAAAAGCTTGTATACATCTTTTGACTGCTTAAGTTAAACTATTGAAAATATCATGCTTTTATATTTGCAAGCTCATGTAAATTGAAGTGCTTGAATATTGTGTTTACTTGATAGTGAATGTAAAAAAGTTCACTTTATTTAAATATTTACACGTGTCTTGAAGCTATAAATTCAAAAGATAGTTTAATTTATTATTTTACAAGAAAATTCAATCCCTCAGAGATACTTTAGTGAATCAATGGAGTGTAATATTCAAGTTGATTCCTCCTCTTTTGAAGGTTCCTCATTTGACTTGTTTCTTATTTCATAAATAAGGCTATGGATTTTTGCATTTTTATGAAACATCCTTAAATATCTTTATTTCTCACAAATGGCAACCCATATTATGAATATAGAAAACTTCTTCTCTTTTCAATTCAACCATTAACTCCATAGGATTCCTCCATGCAAATGTTTGTTTTCAATTAGGTATTACAGCTAAAACTTCAAATACCATAATTTTAAAATGTTTGAATTAGAGTTAGTTATGTTATGATGTACATAGGAAACTTATTTAAACTCTCCTACATTCATGTTTCCCCCTTTTTTGTGAGTGTGGGTCCTTCACTACTCCCTCCAATTTCTATAAATAAGGCCAAGAGGGGGTCTTACATTTCATTCCATTTATTTGAGGAGTTGGAGTGTTTGAAAGAGAGGGCTAAAAATTTTAGTAGGCTTTCAACTCCGCTTAGATAAATTTTATAAGTGCTTTTCACATCTCTTTTTTTGTTTTACTTTTGTATTCATTGTATGTTCTTTTTCCTTCTCCTTTTTTTTTTCGTTTGAAGTCTTTAATTTGAATTTAGCTTTAGGTTTCTTTGCTTAACATTCTTAAGTCGGTTCTTTTTATTTTTCATTTTTTTCTAAATCAAAAGATTTGACAAAATTTTTATTTTTTAGGGGAGCGACATAACAGATGTTGTCTTACAGTGCGTCTTAATGAAAGTGGCGGTGTCTTGTGACACAATGTAATTTTATCTTGTTTCATACAATGAGCATGATGAGGCCTTCAACTCTACAAAGAAACACAAGTATATATACATCCACATCACACATGTTTTGACTTATTTCTTCTGCATGTTACGATGATCGGCAAGTAGACGGAGTTGGAGATACCAAAAACCAAGAGAGGAACTCGCCTAATGACGATGTTCTCTCCAATTGCGGTGAAGAGAAATTATAAAGGTGATGGAAGAGCGATCTGAAGCGAAGAAGAACCATGTGATGTTCTTCTCAGTTCGAAAAGTGGATTTGGAAATTTGGATTGGGGAAATGGGGGAATTTTTGGATTGAGAAAGTGAGAGAATTTGAAAGTGGATTTTTGATTTTGGTGGAAATGAGAAAAAAAAAAGAAAGAAATTTCCAATTGGTTTGGTGAGAACGAAAAAATAAAGGAAGGAAGAGTGGATTCGATTTGTGAGAGAATAAGGAAAATAAATAAAATGCAGTTTGGATGAAAAGTAAGAAAAATGAAAATAAACAGAGTACTTGTGGTTTTGGATTGAGTCATTCCTTACAGTTGAGAAGAAGAAAAGAGGGTGGTGAGCATCGTTGTTGAATGGAAGGAGGAGATCAAGTTGTGAATGGAGCTTCTCTGATGAAGGAAAAGGAGATTGGTGGTTTGCTTATGCAGGCCGGACGAGCCGAAGAAAGGGGTTTGGGCTCAGGCGTGAAGAAGAAAAATCAGGTCACGTGAAGGGTCAGGTTTAAGAGATTAGATTTTAGATTTAGGTTGATTAAGATTTTTAAATTGATTTTAAATTTAGTAACCAAATTTAATGTGAATTCTGACGACGATTAGATAATCATATATATATATATATATATATATATATATATATATATATATATATATATATATATATATATATATATATATATATATATATATATATATATATATATATATATATATATATATATATATATATATATATATATATATATATATATATATACTGATTCAAGGTTATTTTGATGTTTCAAATGCAACGACACAGTCCATTTCGCAATTGGAGGCCATTTGGTTCAAGTCGGCGTCAAATTGCATCTATTTCAACTCAAATGTGCTATCTTGATGATTTTGCTTGAATTCGAATTGAGTGCGAATAGTTTTAATTAATAGATTTTTGATATTTTGAGGCCAACAGCGTAATCAATTTTAAGAACAAAAATCGTTTGGTTTATGTCGGCGCCTCCTAACCTCAATACAAGTGCAGGCTCGTTGATGACTTGATCACCTTGATCATCAAGTTGTGAAATATTTATATTCTAACCAGTTTTGATGTTTTGAACACAATGGAGAAGTTCGTTCATCGATCGAAGGTCATTTGGGCTGACTTTGGTGACGTCCAGCGTATTTCAATCTCGATTTGCTATCACTTCCGATCATTCAACATTTGCATAGACTCATACGAATTGAGCGTGGATAGTCTCATTTGATAGTTTTTAGCATTTCAAAACTAACAGTATGATCAATTTTATGAACGAAGGTTGTTCGAACATCATGTAACTTCGACTCGATATACGCATTCGGCACATTGATTGATCGATCAATTGATCTTTAGATTATGCAATATTTATATTCTAATCAATTTCAATGTTCTGGATGCGATGAAGCCTGTTCATCGATTGAAGGTTATTTTGACTATTTTCGGTGACGTCCAGTGCATTTGAGCTCCAATTTGCACACTATCACCTCCGAAGTCCGTCGAATTTGACTTGTGGGCTTGACTCAACTTATGACACATATATGGAGGTCAAAAAATGACCCCCAAAAAATGTGATTCGTGCATGGAGTGAGTCGTGTTTGTTGATAATTGGTTGATTCTTTTTTGACTTTCTTCACTTTCTCTTTTTTGTTCCTCTTTTTCTTATGCTTCTTAGTATAACTTCCCTTTTTTTGTTTTATGCTTTGTTATGATGTCACTTGGATTCTTATGTGTCATTTCTTTAATCACTTGATGGAGAATGTTTCGCTGGAAAAAACTTGATGATCTGTTAACTACTGAGCCTAGCGAGGAGGCTATTTGGTTGGATATTGATAGGCATAATCCTCATGGAGATGTTGATATCAGGGATAGAATTGAGCAGCACACCGATATGTTGTGAGGACATGATCTTTACCAGGGTTTCTTCATATGCTCTTCCATACTTCTATACTTCAGATTCTTTTGCCTTTGAGAATCCTATAGATTGGGTGGCTACCATTAAGCTGAAATGTGAAGACTACAATCCTTTGGATATCACAGTAGCTCAGGTTAGTTCTGGATATTGTGATGTCTTACAGCCTACTTCTAACAGCATTGAGCAGACGAGACAGTCTACACTTATGGGCCACCATCAACTATAACTGGGCTTATTAGACCTACTTTGAGATTCCTACTCTTCCACATGGATATGTCACATGTGCATTTTGTCAGAGATACTTTACAAACAACTGGCATTTATGAGGCAATATATGTGTCTTTATTTGATTTTGGAGGTATGCCTTCTTCTTGGGCTCGTGGAGTAGTGGAGTTAGGATACTAGTAGTAACACTTGTTGGATTGGCCCAGAGGACTTGACAGTCACCCTTTGAGATTTACAAGCTATGTCAGGTCTCCCTGTATTTGGTTATCACTATGAGGAATGTGTTCCACCTGATGAGGAGTTATTTTGCAGGCCACCTTCAAATGATTATGATCAACGAGGTAGGCTAGCTATGCCTTCTATTTATATTGATCTTTTAAATTATTATCACCAGACTTTCAGGACATCAGGATGTTCTAGACGATCACGAGTTGCACTGCCTGTGAGTACATGGATTCAGAGCTTCTTATAGGATTATGTTCTATCTGAGGATCTGTAGCACTACATGACCTTTTTTTGTGTGTAGTAGTTACTTATCAGAGGAGAACCTACTTTACCAAGGAGGACTTCTCTATTTATATAGGGATTGGGCGAGGATTTGTTCTTAGCAAGATTTATAGTGACATGGCTCTGTATTTTTGTACTCCCTATTACAGAGGGATTAGTTCGCCTAGGTGCTTTATTAGTAGCCAACAGGATCTCTCGAGGTGAGCAAATTTCTGGCCCCAGTAGTGTTAGCTAGGATTTATAGGATATTGGGGTGATTTCTAAGGCAGACTCTAGAGCTACGAGATGTGACTCTACCTTGGTAGTACTTAGATGCTTGGGTTCATCTCCACATACATGGTATCTTTGCTTATTTCAAGTATCAAACATTCTTTTTAGAGCAAGGATATCCTATAGTCTTGCAGTTATACCGAGCATCATCTACTTTGGAGATGGAGAGGATTAGCATGCTCTTCTTTACTACTCCTTTGGTAAGAGATCAATTTTTGTTAGTTCACTAGCCAGATATATTCGGCTTACCACTAGCTTGGTAGGGGTTGATCTTATTGATAGTCTTAATGAGAATGGTAGACATTCCTTGCTTCATGGCTTTGGATATTAAGTATAGTACCTTTTGATACATCCAGGATGGTTATGTTACAAATTTGGGCAGTCAGTTGTTATAGCTACCATTGTCGAGTTACAGTTTGGTTTCTTCCAGACCATGATGGTAGGCCACTCATCCCTGGTGTAGTGGATATTAGGAGGATTAGGATGATTCCCCTTAAGACATGTTACTTTACTGCTTCCGTTGTTTGGCTACATTTATTGAGGCTTAGCACTAGCTCTCATTTTTGGATAACTTCTCTGTAGAGCCACACAGGGGCCAGCTATCCCTATCTCACCTGGGTATGACTATCTTTTGGTCCTTTTCTAGAGTGTGGTGCCAGGAGATATGAGCATAAGGTGAGGTCTTTGGGAGTTCCTCAAGATCAATAGACCTATCATCGGTCACCATTGGCAGGAGATAGCAGCGCTAGAGGTATAATCACTATCGTCCTCTCTATCCTCTCTCCTTTTTAATCAAAATATATTTAGTGCATCTGATACTCTAATTTGATTCTTGACAGATGCACTAGTTGGCGAGCAGGTTAGGGCTGAGGATACCATCCCCTTATAGAGTTAGGCTAAGGATTACGCTCCCCAGCTACATTGAGATTTCTTCTCCCATAGTGGGTGTAGTCACCTACGAGCACTTAAGCTTAAGCTAATTATTCCATGAGTCCACTTCCATAATGGTTTATGACTTTTGATGAAGTACAGTGCCTGGAGATATTGAGGATTAGTTGGGTCATGAGTGGGCCTTTGATACTACCACTTGATTTTCTACTCTATGGAGCCACTTTTTCTAGCGACTCACGCCCATTGTCACGGGAGACTTGAGGTGAGATCTGCCTAGCAGTTTATGTTGAGCATAGCCCAGCTTATCAGATAGTGAGGGTCCTTGAGGATTACGTTGCTTACGATACACCAATTCAGCCGAATTCTCCATGTTTAGGTACTTTCTTCCTCTCTTTATTTTTTGTTGCACTTCTTTATATTTATTGCTTTGCTTTATGCTGATTATTTCATTTGTTCTTTCGTGCTTGATGTAGGTTATGAGTCCGAGATCTACCATCAATATCCCTATAGGCTAGATCCATGTGGCAGGGGCATGCAGGATTGAGGCTTGGTATTTTTGAGGATGTGGTTTCTCAGCTTACTTTGGATTCACCAGAGTCATTAAATAGCTTCACATCATATGCAAACACCATTCTGGATCATTTAGCTCATACCGGCTTGGAGGAGCAGGTTCTCAGGTATCTGGAGACTCTCAGTAGATACATAGAGTTCTTGGTCCACCAGATGAGATTGTTCAACATTGTTTGATATGACACTTTATTGATAGAGCTTTGGGAGCAGGTCAGGCTTCATAGGGAGACGGCTGACCAAGCATATGATAAATTTGAGGAGAGTGCTGAGGCTCTACGACACGACTGTTAGAGTTTGATATATGCTTCTTCTGAGTAAGACAAATTGATTGCCAGGATCAGAGAGTTGCAGGCTGAGGAGGACTAGAGAGCTTGGGCTATAGAGCATGAGTAGCACCATTACTAGCTATGCCACCAGGCTATGGTAAATCTTGAGCTTTGACCAAACCTGATGCTTTACTTGGTGAGTGAGCATCATCTTTAGCAATTTATTCAGACTTCAAACTGATCTAGGTTCCCATGATGTACTTTTTCCTTTTTGTTTTTCTTTCCATAAGCTATGTATTATTTTGTTATATTAGTGAAATCAGCATTCCTCTGCTGCTTTTGTGCTTTCTGTTTGATTGGATCATTTCAGCTTCGGTTGCAATAACTTACGGAGCTTTGATAGGATTTGTCATTAGTATGATGTCTTATTTAGGACATGCTAAATGATGAGATTGCCTGATTTATCAGAATCAACTTGTTAGATAGATAAGAGTTCTTATACCATCTACTCTCTGCTTCAATGGCTTTACTGAAAATCTCTTTCTTGTATGTCCTTGCAGATTTGAGTTTTCTCCAATCCAACCTTCATGCTTGGTTAGTTTGATGGAGGAATTGGTTTATTTATTTTAATGAAGGGCTCCACTGGGGGAATTGGTTTATCCGTGCTTGGTCGGATTTACAATTCCTTCTGTCCTAGCTTTAAGCTTGGCAAACTTGATGAAGGGCCGACTGATATATTGACTTGTCGGAAGTGTATGTATGCCATGAATCACGTACTTCTTTGATGGATTCATTGAAGGGTACATATAGATGACCCAACCTTTTGGCTTATATAGGGTCAATGTTGAGTTATCAGTCTAGCAATGTGTGCTTTAACAGTTGAATGATCACAAAATTCCTTTAGTTCGACCATCAACTTTGTATGAACTATGGAATTGCTTCATCGGTCCTGTGTTTTCTACTTTGATGGACTTGATGAGGAGATTGACTTTGTTCTTTGAGCTTGATCGATCATTTGAGAATAAATTGAGATATCACCAGATATATAGATTGATTTGAGGCTCATTGAGAGTTTTCTCAGATTGCCTTGATCTATCGATCAAGTAGAAAGATCTCTTGGATCATGGTTGCTTGTAATCACTAAGTTGCATCTAGTTTGAGATTGAATAGATATCATCATTGGACTGATGAGCAGGGGCTCTTTCACTATGGCCTTTTCTTACGGCTTGTTGAGTGAGGAGAGCGTCAGTAACTCGGCCACATTTTGGCTTATTGAGTTTGACCTTTAGAACCTACTCGAGTATTCAACTTAAGGCGTAGTGGGTTGGTGGTTTTTTCATCAAACTGATGAACAGGATCTTTCACTGCAGCCTTTTCTTACAGCTTGTTGAGTGAGGAGCGTCAGCAACTCGGCCATTTGTGGCTTATTGAGTTCAACCTTTAGAACCCATCTGTGTCCTAGACTTTAAAATATAGAGGTTGATATTTTTTCAACTCAGTTGATTGAAGCTTCAAAATTGAGAGTTCTTCTGACTTGATCTTCAGGATTTGGTAAATTTGAGAGATAAACTTTTGATATTTAAGGCTATCTTTTTATGCGTAGAAATAGATTCCTTTTGTTCCTACAAGAACCTGCAACTTATGGGTATATTCAGGGATTTTGGTGTAAAGCTCGATGTCAACCTGAATTAGAATATAATCGAGGATCTCATTTTATAATACAACATCAACTCAAATAAACTTATAAACTAAAAATGCAACTATCTTGCAAGGGAAATTCTAAAGCACATTTAGAAGAGCTTTCAAGATAAAATTAAACTACATCAATATTTGAATTGATATGTTCTTAAGAGGGTTTTAACATGTAACATTACTTTCATATATATATATATATATATATATATATATATATATATATATATATATATATATATTTATATGCCCCTATGTAATAGAATTTTTTATAGAAAAGCTTTTTTCATCTTGAGTGGGTAAACTTATTTAGGGATCTTGGCATGATGCATGATGTCGACCTAAGTAGATATACTAAAAGAAAATGCTCCTGTCTTGTAGGGGGATTTCTATTATACCTCGAGAATGTGGTCTTCATGTATAATACTTTTTTCAAGTAATGACCATTAATTAGCGGCATTGGTCTTTCACCCTTTAGGTCAATGAGTTGATATGCCCCTCCTTGGTACACTTTCTCAATGATAAAAGGACTTCCAGTTAGGCTCAAATTTACACCAAATTTTTAATTAGAAATAATTGGTCTTCTCAGCACCATGACCAATTCCCCATTTTGGAATATTTGAGGCCACAGTATGGTCAAAAGCCTGGACATCTTTGCTTGATAAACTTCCAAATTTTGATGAGCTTGAAATCTAACTTCATCAAGTTGAGTTCCTCCATTCTCAGACGAGCATTTTGGTCTTTAGTTAGACCATATTGGATATCAGTAAAGGCTCAACTTGAGAAGAAGCGCCGATTAAATATTAATGAATAGATAGTGGCTTTAGTCGCATCTTGTAGGTATATGCCCATAGTGTCTAAGCTTAGTATTCCATTCTCTTTTATTTTTAGTAAGGATCTTCTTGAGCAGCTTGACTAATGTCTTGTTGATGGCCTCCACCTAACCATTTGCTCTTGGATTGTATATTGAAGAGTATCATCAATCAATTTTGTGTGATCAATGAATCTATAAATCTTTATACTTTTGAAAGCTGTATCATTATCAAAAATTATTTGGCACAACACTCCAAATCTATAGGCTATATTATGCATGAAGAAGTTGATCACTCAGTCAGCAGTAACTTCTTTAAATAAGGTGGCTTCAGCCCACTTAGAAAAATAATCAGTCGATGTTAAGATGAAGCAGTGTCCAGCTGACGACGATGAATCAATTGGACCAATTATATCTATACCCCAACATTCAAATGGCCAAGATACTATTGTTGGGTGTAGTGGATTTGGAGGTTGATGGATTATATTCCCATGCACTTGACATTCATGTCATCTTTTAGCATGATTGATATAGCCTCTCACCATAGATGGTCAATAATAACCCATCCTTTTGATCTTTACTGTCATCTTGGGACTGGGATATGTACCATAAAGTCCTTCATGAACTTCAACCATCACTTTGCTAGCTTCATCTTCATATAGGCATCATAGTCACAATTGTTCAAAGGATCTATGATATAGAGTGTTGTTGGCGAAAGCATAGCGCAACATCCTCTTCAATTTGAGCTGCCAATGATTTATTATTTGGTAATTTACCTTCTTTAAAGTAGTCAATGAGGGGTTGCCTCCAATCATGTGGCTCTTCTAAAATAAAGGCTTCACTCTACTTTTCTAAAGCAATGTCAGGCTTAGCTATCTATAGAACTCGTCGAGTAAACATAATGATTATGACATAATCACCATTCATACTTTTCATCTCCTTAACTAATTTTGCTAAGCAATCAAATTTACTCTTCTCGAATCGAGAGACTCGAGTTAATGTGATATTTGGTATTTGCTTCATAAGATCAAGAATTCACTTGTGATAGAAAGCTAACTCAAGCTTGTTGATTCTATAGATGCAAAGTACTTGATTTATAATAAGCTAAGAATCACCAAAACTATGCAAGTTTTGGATGCATATGAAAATAGATTCTTCAAGACCTACCACTAATGCTTCATACTTGACTTCATTATTAGTTCTTGGCTCAGTCAATCCATATGATCGTCTCATTATCCCCTTCAGTGTTATGAAGATGATTGATTCCGCTCTTTGGGAAATTTAGAGGTTGGACTTGTTTGATTAATGAGGCTCCATCAAAGTATATTTTCCAAATTTGTGATTTTTCTCTTTCATGAATGAGCATGATTTTCTCATCATATAAATCATCATTAAAAGAAGAGTCCACAAGGATGGGATGTACACCAAAAAAATTTGCTAAGACTTGTCCCTTTATTGCCTTATGTAGAACGTATATGATACCAAATTGTAAAAGTAATAATGCCCATCTTACCAAGTGACATGTCAAAGCTGGTCTTGTCATCAAGTACTTTAGTGGATCAATCCTTGAGATGAGGGTAATTTTGTGAGCTAGCATGTAGTGATGGAGCTTTTAGACTACAAAGAATAATGCCAAACATTGCTTCTCTATCGAAGAGTATCTCATTTCTGCTCCTATTAATCTTCAACTGATATAATAAAGAGCATTCTCTTTTCTTTATTCATTGTGTTATGCCAATAATGCTCCAAGGGACTCTTCTAATGCAGCTGTGTATAGAATGAGGGGCTTCCCAGGAGTAGGCGCTACAAGGATTGGTTAATTTAACAGGTAGCTTTTAATACTATTGAAGGCTTATGGTGAAAATTTTATACACATTCATGCCTTCATCTATCCCCTTCCCTTTCAGAAAAGAAGGATGAATAAAAATAGAAATACATATAAAAATTATGTCTTGTCGGGATGTCATGCAGATCTGCAGATGTTCCTATTAGGGTAATCGGGTACATCATTCAGGAAAGGTGTACTATCTCGAGAGATAGAAGTCACCACCCTACAATGGACCTAATCACCTCATTAAGGATTCTAAGGACTATGGGTCTTCAAAATATACTAGAGATTCTTTTCCTACTTTACATGGAAAGGTAAAGCAGTTTTATTTTAAACCAGGTTCATTAAGTTCCCTACAAGGGCAAGCCCCATAGTTATATTTTAAGGGCCAGGATTCTTAGGAATACTCTCGATTAAGGTATTGTATCCAAAGAATTTGAAAAAGGTAGGACTATCATTCGATTGGTTTATTTTTAGAAAGTCAAGTGGAATCGAACAAGAGGAGGGAGTTCTTATCGAAGCTAAATGAAAACAAGTAGGGATGCTTAAGATACTAGGAAGCCTAGTAAGCATCCCAAACTACCTTATGGTTGGGATTTATATTTTTGAAATTGAATTAATTTATTTGAGTTAAATTTTTATTAGAAATGTAGGGCTTATAATTCCATGATACAAAGTTACGGAAATGCCTAGGAGGTGAGGATTTATGTTCATGGCCCGTAAAGTGAAGTAGCAACCTCAGAACCTAAATCTAGGGAGCTTTGGCGAAGGCCTAAAGCAAGACCTAAATCTAAGGTGAAAATGGGTATTTGGTTTACCTCCACAAGAGAGGATAAACCACCCGACTATTGGACTTACAACCACCTGGGGGTGGCCGCCAACTAACTCCTTGTACGATTTTAAAATATATAGGCAAGTCAAATGCTTCTGTAAGATAGCTAAGCTGTTGGTTTATTTAGAAAGAGACTAAGTCCTTAAACACACTCCCTAAGAGACTAGATCATGTAGGGCATGCTTTAATGACTTAAATCTAATGCAAATTTTTCATATGTGTTATTTTCATTTTGGACAATCAATTTGACACATGCTTTAGGATTCTTTATGCCTATTGCATTAGAAATTAGATTATGAGCCCAAATCAGTAAGATAAGGAGGTGTGTTTCCACCATGGCTCTCACAGGTCAAGCCAAGTTCTTTGGCAAAGGTGGATGCCCTCCAATCAAGAGTGAAACAATATGCTTTTTATGCATGATGTTAGAAAAGTAAGACAACAACTAGCTAAAGGGTTGCAAATTCTTTTATCTTGTTTTATAACCAAAGCTTTAGGTGAGGTTATGAGTTATTTATTTTTAATTTTTAGTTTATTAATTGAATAGAAAATTTATTTTTCTAAGAGCCTAATCGTCATCCAGGCCATACATCAAAGAAAGGAAGAAACTAGGAAAAGATGCCATCTTAATGCGTAAGTTAAACAAACATCAATCAATTTATAAGACTAGCTTAAAAGAGTAAAAGACCATTTGTCATCGGGCTCCACCACACAAACCCAAAAAGCAAATTGGGTAGAGCTCTACCCTTATACAACCCAAATTACAAATGAATCAATTACAATTAAGCAAGGAATTCATGTTATGGGGGTCTTTACTCTTCATTTCTTCTTTCTTCTTTTCTTCTTTTCTTCTTTCTTCTTTCTTCTTTTCTTCTTTCTTCTTTTGGTTCCTTCTTTTGGATGGTTGGAATGTGGTTGCTCCAAAGGCTTCACATGGTACATAAGATGAAATCTTATGGCCAATGCTCATCCTAATCCCCATAACAATCATTCCAAAATCCTAATTGTAAAATTACATGAAAAGGGGAAAAAGGAAATCTAACTAAAACACCAAAATAGAGATTAGCTAAACAAACCACACAAATCCCAAGCATGTATAAGCATGAATTGGACTTAGCACCCCACACATGGGTAACCAAGTCCACCTGGCCTATTGGATTATGCTTAGGGGTATAAGCACTTGCACAATAAAAGCAATTTTATATTTTTATTCATACTTAAGAATAATCCCCATCAGAATAATGATTAGAATAGTCCGCCATTCATCTGTACATACACCCTAACATCCAAACTAAAAGGAATACATCACAAAATAAAAGCAAACATCAAATCATGCACCTAACCTAAAGTTAGAAATGGTGACTTAACCTAATGTGTGTGTCATTTAAGGTTTGTGTGGTATGCTTAGCTATGGCTTTAAGGTTTAGATTTCCTAAGTATGAAAATGTTCCACTTAGAGGATGGTTTTAATTTAAGTTATTTAGTTGTTTTGGGTTAATTTTATTTTGTATTTTGATTATGTTTGAGTGATCCTACAATTAATTACTAAGTTGTAAAGAGAGGAAAAGAGAAGAGAACTTCTCTTTCCTCCCAACCTTAAGTAATTTCTAAGGTGGATTCATATTGGATTTTTATTTAGTGAATATTTTATTATGTGTTTTAATTAATCCTAACTTTATATTTTCCCTAAACAAACCTATTCAAAAAGATAGGCATTTTTAAGGTTAAGTAAAGTGAATTAATATCACAAAACACACATCATTTCATTTCTTTCCCAACATGTGTAACATGGATATGGATGAATTCTAAGCATATCTATACATACAAATGAGAATATTTAGCACACTTTAATGATGAATGCTAAGAAAATTTATTTAAAAAATTTGAATATTTTTATGATGCATGATTTTGTTAAGTAGAAAAGAGGAATTTTTTTATCCATTTTTCATATGCACATTTATATGTATGAAATGCATATGTGAGTACGATGCCATTGTTAGCACTAGGGGTGTAAGATATAAGACCTACTTAGGGCTACTTAAAGCCTCAACCCCGGGGTTGTCCAGACTAATATACCACCTTTCTTAAATACATAAGCATGTACAAAAGAAATGAATGGAACAGAAAGATGTAAAAGTTTATGTTTGTTTGTTTGATTTGTTTATGCAATTTATATGTATAAGTATGGATGCCCTTATTAAGTAATAACATTGGGAATGAATAGGAAAGGATTTAAGCAAGTGTTGTGTTCTTTTCAAATAAATTATACGCTTTGCCAAATCCTATTGAAAATTATGCTAAAAGAAAAGAGAAAGAAAGCCACACTATGCACATCTTTATATTTTTACTCATATGCAAGCTCATAAATAATTATATGTAGCAAACCTTTTTGTTTTGATGTTTCATTTATAAGTTTTAAAATAATTTTTGGGATTTAATAGTGATTATAGCAATTCATATCCTTACTTTAGCCAAAATATATAATTTGACATAAAGAAAACATTTCATTTTTAATTTGATTTTTTTAAAAAAAAGGCATGAATGCATGATTTTCATATGGCGTACACATTTAGCATGATAGGAAAGAAATAAAGTGATAAAATTATGTAAATTCATTCACCCTAATTAATTCATAAAGATAATCCTATGAAATAAAATTATTTAAAGAAAATCAAATTTGTTTTAAAGAGATTTTTGTTTTGTTTTGAGTTTGATCTATAATTTGAGAAATGTGAGAAGGTTTACTGGTCCTAACCCATTCCTATATGTGCATGATGTTTTAGTTTAATTTGTAGGTGATTAAATCAATTTTATGCTTTGGTTAGGTTAAGGTGTGAAATAAGTGTATTAATTACCCCTTACCTACACCACTTTAATATACTTAATAAAATAATTATGAGCCAATGATATGACATAAAACCATACAAGAATTTAAATCAACAATGCACCTAGGAAAGAAAGGGGCCTAATGCAATTGGCTCACAATTAGTGATTAATTAAGCTAAAGGGTTTAATTTAAGTACTTTCATAAGCCATCCCACACATGTGGGTTTGATTTTGATTTTCTTAAGCTACTTAGGTTATTGAACACCTAAGCACCTACCCAAGAAGGATTGATTAAGTTATGGAATGTTTTTATTTTAAAATAAAATTAATTAAGCAAGTGATTAAGGGATTAACCCTTAATTAAATTTAGATTAAGGAAGGAAAAGGAGTTTAGGGAATGGATTAGGGAAAATTCCCCAAATCCATTCCATAAACCTCTTCTCTACTTAAGCAAGGATTAATTAACTTAATAAAAGATTAAAGTACTATTCATATGCTTAATCACCCTTAATTACATAAAGAGAGTAATTAAGGATTCATTAATTGGTCTCCCTAATTAACCCATCAATAAATCCCAAGAAAATTAGGGGAGGCAGAAGTCATCCCCCTATATGCACATGAGAAGTTTGGAATTAATCAATGGAAGAATTAGTTAGTAATTAGGATTATTAAGTTTTCATGAAAATCTTAATTGGGAAAATACACTACACAAAATCCATTAGAAATAATTTTAGAATATTCTCCTTTGAAATATCTTTGCAATGCATTTTACCTTGTATTTTAATGAGTTTTTTTAGAATTAGTTATGTAATTTTGAAGTTTCCATGATTATCCATTAATTAAATAACCTAATTAAGTGATTAATCCCGCTAGCACCACGTGGAGGCTGACGCGGTGCGCGCTTTCCATATGGCACAATGGGAATGGTCACTTAAGTTGTCACATCGTAGCATCACATTAGCGGTAATGCTACGCGCTTTCTCCTCATCCGTCCAATCATGGATTGAATGGCTGAGATCAAGCTCGCGGTATTAAAGGATTAATCAGATATTCCTATGCATCATGATCATGGCCGTCTATCCAAAATGCACGGATGGATGGCCCATGATCCGTCACAGTTTCCACATGGGAAGACCGCCCACCTTCCATGGCAAGATCGCTCGATTGAGCTCATTGAACTCAAATTTTACCCACACCATCTAAGAGTAAAGGAGAAGATCTACGGTCAAATTCTCAGGTGAGAATTTCTTTCAAAAAGGACCACCATGTCTACTTTAAGCTCGGGTTGAAGGCAAACCTCACCGAAGGCTATCATTGGTGCTCGAATCCATTGAGGTAGCTTGTCAGTGGAGGCAAGCCAGTAGATTTGAGGTGATTTGGTTGAGTGGATCTTCCTATGGACCAAGCTCTCCTTCAATTGGGCTAGACCTTGATCAAAGTCCCACCTCCCTTGCATTGAGAACTTGGATTAAGCTTTAGACAAGTTCGATTAAGTCCTCTGATAAAGCTTGCAAGAGGAATTGGCTTGATTTAAAGTATTGAGTAAGTTGAAAAAAGGGTAGAGCACCCCTATTTTTGGCTTGAAGAAACCAAAAATCAAGAATTGGAATTCACTCTATGAAGCTTGGGGAGACTTGCAAGTGCTTGCTCTGAGTTCCCTTAGTTCAATTGAGTGTGTGCCTTCTGGAATGAAGTGGAATTAAGGGGAGTATATCTCCCCCTAGGTGAATCAGACGGTTGTGTTGAGCTTTATCATTTTGGTCTAATTCACCTCCTTGAGTGGGTTTGTTAGGCTGTTATGACTTGCGCATGGTTCAATTTTGTGTGTGGAGTGGAGTAGTGAAGCTCCCATGTGCTCTAATTGAGTAGAGGAGAGATCCCATGTGCTCAGTTCCAAAGTGGGTGATCGATTTGAGCCTTAGTTTGGGTTGGGCTGACCCAAACCCATTGAGTTAGGTGCACCATGTCCATTAGTGACCATTGGGCCCACTAAGAGGATGTCAAGTGTCAATAAAAAGGAATTGACCAAATTCCAAGTGGTTTTGATTTTAGGTTACCCTATGGCCTAAGAGTAAAATGGTCATTTGGCTTGGATTTCAGTATGAGTATGTATGGTATGATTGAAAAATGGGTTAGGCCAAGTTTCAATAAATTTGGAGTTGATTTGATATGATTTGGCTCATGTTAACCCATTTAGGTCAAAATGGGTCAACTTGGGTCAAGTTGACCAATTGGTCAGATTGGGTCAAACCAAGGGTTGGGTCAAGTTCATATGATCATTTGAAATGTTTTGGCAACTTTGGTTTGGTTCAATTTGGTTTAGATTTGGTTTTGGTTCATTTGATTTCATTTAGGTCGAATGGTTCAAGTTGACCAATTTGACCCATTTGACCTATTTGGGTTAGGCCATGGGTTGGTTTAGGCTTGGTTGATCATTTGAAATGGATTGGTATCTTTGTTTGCAATCAATTTGGTTTATAGTTGATTTTGGCTCAATATGACCTTTTAGGTCAAGTTGGGTTCAAGGTCAAGCCCAGGCTAGAGTTGGGCTTTCAATTGATTTGGCTTAGATCAAGTTTTGACACATTTTGACTTTTTTAGGTCAAGTTGGGTCAACTTGGGTCAAGCCAATTGCTAGTTAGGCTCAAATGATGACTTGGTCAAGTTCAAACATTGATCATGAATGAGTTTTGATTAATGGTTTCAATCAATTTATCCTATGGTGGATTTTTGCTAGTTTAGGTTTCATTTTGGTCAAATGTTGACTTGGTCAACCCTTTGGTTTGCCTTGGTTTGACCCAATTTGAGTGATTGATCATTTTCTGATGATTGTTGCTCACAATGTGAGGCTTAGGTGGGCTTAGTTCAATCCAATTGGGTTTGGATTAGAATTTGGCTCATAAGGGTACTTTAGGTCACCTTGGGTCAAGCGAGCCTAAGTGGGTCAAATGGCTTGGTCAAAGCTTGATTTGAGTTTAATTGAACTCACATATGGACTTTTGATTGAAATATAAATCCATTTAAAAGTGATTTGAAGTCAAATGAGTTCTGATTTATTTGACAATTTCAAGTTCAAAGGGTGAACATGAGTTTGATTTGCGTTTGATTTTTGAATTTAGTTTTGGTTTGATGATTGAAGTTTGCATTTATATTTGGATTCATGATTGAAAGATTGATTGAATCATGGAGAAAAACCAAGGGTTTGGCTTGATTTGAGTTGGATTTGGCTAAGTTCAAGAATTTGACTTAAAGGCTTAGGTTAGATTTTGGTTAAATTTGAGTTTGAGATTTGAATTGATTTTTGGATATTTGAATTTATATTTCATTTATATTTGTGAATATAAATTAGAATATAAATGGGTTATCAAAAAATTCCTTGAAATTGATTTGATTTGGATTTGATTTAGGCTAAGTTCAAGAATTTGACTTAAAAGGCTTAGGTTGGATTTTGATTGAATTTGAGTTTGATTTTTGGATTTGATTTTTTTTTTGATTGATGAATTTATATTTCATTTATATTTGAGAATACAAAATGAGAATATAAATGGGTTATGAGAAAATTTCTTGAATTTGATTTAGGTTAAGTCCATCAAAGAGACTTAAGAAATATTTTTTTTTTTTGGATTTTGATTTGAATTTTGGATTTGGTTTGATTGATTTGAATTTATATTTCATTTATATATGTGAATATAATTAAGAATATAAATGGGTTGTGAGAAAATTTTTTGAATTTGAATTGAAATATATTTGACTTAGGCTAAGTCCATAAGATAGAATCAAAGTGGCTTAGGAAAGATTTTTTATCATGGAATTTCAATCATAAGCTTCAATCATTTAGATTTGATTTGAGTTTGAGAAAATCAATTAAGTTGGAATTAATTTAAGTTTTGATGTTGATTTGATTTGGAGTTTGGAGTTAGTTTGATTTGGAGTTTAACTTGAAGAGAGAAAGTGATGAATTTGGTTCAAGCTAAGGGATATGCAAATTTTCCTAGCACCCCTAAGGCATGGCCTATTCCTATGGCTAACTCTTCTAAGTCTCAAGGGTTAGGTTGAGTGTCCACCTAATCACTAGATGTGTCTTAAGACTAGAAACTCTTAAAGTATAAGAGAAGTCATATGTCTAAGATGGAGGGGAGCTCATCCAAATGAGGTCAACAAAGGGCACCCAATAGGTGGTGTGGCAAGGAACACCCATGTATTGTGTTCTGAAATGATCAACAACATTGAACAATCATAAGCACTAATAGAGATGATCTTGTCCTAACCCAAGGTGTAGAAGGAATCTAGAGCTTTGTGCAATGTGACTCTATTCATGTCAAGGACATAAGCGAGGGAAGGAGGAATCCATTAGGGATAGGTATGTGAACCTTTCATTAGGGAAACAGGTTCAACTCATGCACAAGGGGATGAGAGGTTTGATTTGATTCTCAATGGGGAGAAAAATTGATTTGATTTGTTAAATTTGTTTTGATTGACTCCAGGAAGGAGGTTGAATCATTTGATTTTTTAGAATTTATTTTGAGATGACCACGGTGATTTGCAATGGATCTGCTTGGTAGGGGCCACGGAGGCTAGACCTAACAGTTTACCAATCTAAAGGGTAGTCTACTAAACCCATAGTAAGACTAGCCAACCAAAGGGATATTCGGTGGTAATGCATATAGGAAGAAAGCATAGTAGACTACATCCTCCAAAGTAGGGACTAGTTCTTTGGGGTGATCCTTGCAAGACACAGATGGAACGACCTAGAGCTATTGAGTGAATGCCTCTAGGGGACTTAAATTAGCTCAAAGATAGTCAAGATCAATTTCATTTTTTAGTTTATTTTGATGGGCCGTTTTCTGATGGATTATGAGGCGGGGGCCTAGAGGCTCAACTAAGACCAATCTAAAGGGAGTAGTCTACCAACCACAAGATAGAACTATCAAACTAAAGGGACTACCTTTCAGTTTGCAATGGTCAAGTTAGGAAGAAAGTACGGGGACTCACATCTTTCAAAACAAGGAACCAATGGGGTAATCAGTTGCTTTGGGCAACAAATTATTGAGTGAATCAGGGACTTAAATCAGCTCAAAGATAGTCAAATATTACTTTTATTTTTTAGTTTATTTTGATGAATTCTATTGGTTTGCGATGGATCACACTGAGAAGAAGCTTATATCAACCTAGACATTATCTCATATTTATTGAATCAAAGGGAGTAGTTTCCCAGCTGAGGGGAGAACTATTACCAAAGGAGTGCCTTCTGGTTTGCAATGATCAATTTAAGGGAAGAAAGCTCAGGGACTCACATCTTCTACTACAAAAGAATACTAAGGTGATCGATTGCTTTGGCTAACAAATCAAACCCGACATAGAGTTGCCCATCAGTTTGTGATAGTCATGCAAGAAAGAATGCATCATAGTCTTACATCTTCAAAAGTGGAATGATTGCCGGGGTAACCCGCTTATGGAAAAATAGGAGCGACCTAAGGCGACTTCTGAGTACCAACCTGATTTATCTCAACTTAGTAGTGGATAATTCTATAGGGAGTTCTAACCGCCTTAAAGATTGATTCCGCTTGAAAAGGGGCCCAGGGGGCTTGAATTCTAATCCTCAATATTTTTGTTTGTTTGTTTAGTTTGTTTAGTTTATTTTAATGTGAACCCTGTTAGTTTGTGAGGGATCAAACTGAGAAGGAGCTTTTATCAACCTAAACCTATCTCAGATTTACTGAACCAAGGAAGAATCTGCATCCACTGAACAAATTCTCCAACTAGAGGGGTGGCTACTAGGAAAGGGGGACTGTCTAATCCAAAAGTAACCTGGTAGTATATAATGGGGTCACAAAGGACATGATCAAATAGAGTGCCCATAAGGAATGGGGTTTTCAAGGGCTTGATCCAAAACCCTAAAGAAGATGACATGGCTAGACAAATATCAATAGGTATTTGGTGGCTAACTCAAGGAAAGCGTGAGGACTCACATCTACCAAGAGTGGTGGATCCACTGGGTGAGTCGCTATCAGCATAGTGACAATCAACCAACCTAAGGTGCCCATTGGTTTGCAACAATCAGCCTAGGAAGAAAGTTCAGGGACTCACATCCTCCTATAGTGGAACTGATTGTTGGGATAGTCTGTCTTCGCTCGATAGGTGCCATCCAACCTAGGGTGACCATTGAGTGAATGCCACTGGGGGACTTACGTCAACTCAAATGTAGTGAAGAGAAAAGGAGCCTCTGGGGGACTTATCCTAAACCTCAAATATACTCAACCTAGTTATATCATGATGATTAGTTCAAGAAGAAAGCTCGAGGACTCACATCTTCTTAAATAAGATCAACATTAGGTAGCTTATTGGCTGGGCAGTGAAGTCTACCATACTAACAAAGCACTCATTGGTTTGCAATTGGTCAAGTTAGGAAGAAAGCATGGGGACTCACATCTTCCAACAAATGGTCACTTGGGTGACATACTAGTGAGGTAGCATGTAAACCTGACCTAGAGCAGCTAATGAGTGAGTGCCACAAGGGGCTTCCTCCCACATCAAAGTAGCCTGAGATAAAAGATATGTGTTTATTTTTTGTGCTTGTGTTAAAGGGAATAGGATGTCGTTTCTCACACCTATCCTAAACACACTTGGGGAATTATGGTGTCATGGATGGCAACTGGTAATTCCCACAAAGAAGGATGTTTCTTTAGTTCTCTTACACCTAACTCAGTTGTGCTAATCAAAATAGGATGCCTCTTAAGTTCTCTCACACCTATTCTAATAGCATTGGGAGATTGTGTTTGATTGTGTTTATTTTATGAAAGAGGGATAGGATGTGGGGACTCTTTTACTAGATACGTCATGGCGATTCAAGACAAACAACGTTTCGAAAGAAGAGAAGATTTTGATGAAATGGAATTAGATTTTTGTTCTTTTATTGATAATTATTTTCAAACATGTTTTATGGGTAATATTTCTTCAAAAAGAGACCATTAGTCGAAAGAATTAGGTGTTCCCCTTTACAATCAATGAGCTGATAAGATCCTCCTTGGTAGGCCTTCTCTATAACAAAAGGGCCTTCCCAAGTAGATTCAAACTTGCCTCCCATCTTTTGACTGGCAACAATTGGTCTCCTTAGGACTAACACAAGTTCTGCTACTTGGAAAGACCTAGGGCAGACTAGCTTGTTGTGAGCTTGAATTATTTTGGCCTTGTACAACTCAAGGTACTGGCACACAGGTAGGCGACCCTCCTCCAAACCTTCGAGCTCTTCCAACTGCAACTTTGCATTCTGCTTTGTAGTGATCTTGGTATCCAATGCTATCCTTAGTGACGGGAGTTGAACTTCTAAAGATAGAAATGGACCCATACACTAAGGAAAACATGATAGATTGAGTTAGAGTTTGGTATATGGTGCAGTAGGCCCACAAGGCTTTAACCAACTGCTCATTCTAGTGCCGCTTATTTTCATCAAGAGTCTTCTTTAGTATTTGGATGAGAGTTTCATTAAATGCTTCTGCTAAGTCATTTGCTCTGGGGAAATAGATGGTGGACTATCTCCAATCTATACCATGTCATCTGGTGAAGCTGTTGATCTTGATTCTTTTGAATGTAGTACCATTATCGAATATAATTCATCGAGGTACCTCGAACCTATATATGATATGGTTCCTAAGAAATTAAAGCACATGCTGAGCTGTGACCTCTATGAGTGGGATTGCCTCCACCTACTTGGAAAAGTAGTTGGTGGCAGCTAAGATGAATCGATGACCCTTGGAAGAAGGAGGATCGATAGAACCCTGTGTCATGATGACCATGAGGAGGTAGAATGTTGGGTGATTGATGTAGACCACACCATGTACTTCGAGGTATTTCCTAGCTACATCCATGTAGTCTGTAATCATCAAAGGCCAGTAATATCCTAGTCTCTTGATCTTCATCTTCATCTTCAAACCAAATTAATGTGCTTCATATAGACCTGAATGTATCTCAGTTACAATGCCACAGGCTTCGTGTTTATCTAAACAATGTAACCACATTTGATCAAAGGACCGTCGGTACAGGGTGCCATCAACAAGAGCATAGGAAATAGCTCTCTATTTCACCTGAAGGGCTTGTGACTTCTCTTGAGGTAGTTTTTTTGGTATTCATATAGTTTATGAATGGTCACCTCAAACTTCTTGTCCTTAAAGTAATCCCCTGAGAAAGTCTACAATGAGTTCAGCATCAATAAGGGATAGGACTTAACTATTTTGGACCTTTATTTGAATGGACTCATCTTTCAGACATGCCAATTTTTTGGCAAGTTTGGCCAAAGCATTTCCTACTATGTTCTTTGCTTGGGGAACCTTGTAGATAGTGACTTCAGGGATTTGGGCCAAAAATTTCATGGTATACTCATGGTAATGACGAAGCTTGGGTTTGAGAACCTTGTAGGACCCAACAATATGATAGATAACCTACTGAGAATCCCCAAAGATGTTGATGCTCTTGACAAACACTATGATCGCTAACTCTAGACTGGCAATGAAACCTTTGAGCATGAAGACGATCGGGCCATGGATATTCTTAAGTAGAATCTCAATGGCATTCTATTCGGAAAGTTGTGCTTTGCATTTCATGCTTAAATTATGCCATCTAAGAATGTAATTAATGAGGGACTCGCCAAGATTTTTTTGAGCCATAACGAGATCACCAACAGTGACCCTTTACTGAGCTCCAGCAAACCTCTTGATAAAGAGTTACTCCAACTCAGCAAAAGTCTTCATTGAACTATTAGGAAGTTCAACGTACTAGTGAAATGCTATATGCACTAAGCTCATGAAGAGATAGAAAGGGTCATGCCACCGGATTGCAATAACGCCACAAATCATGTACCTCGGGTTCCCATTGCCATCAAAACTCTTGAAAGAAGGTGGAATAAACCTTTAGGATATTGGATGACATTAAATTCTCTGGGTAGGGTCCGCCATTTGGAACTGATGATCCTCCTCCAACTTGAGCCAACGCTTCTCTCACCTGTTGCTCAATCATGATCTTGGTATCTTTTTCTTATATGTAGGTACTATCTACTACCTTTCTATACATGCTGGTGCTACCTTGCTCTATTGGAGGTAAAGTCTTGGCTGGATCCAAGACATGCACCAACTCTGACCATCTGTCTATAGCGGATAAACTGGGGCTTGGTTTTGAAGTACTAAGACCACTGCTAACAAATCTTTGAGCCTCTTCTCTATCATATCTATTTTTTCATCCTTCTACTTTATCTGTTGAAGGAGGTGTTGGGTCGAGTAGGCTGTGTTTTCCTGCATGACCTCAACACCTTCCATAGTCTACTGGTCCCTAAGGAGGGATCCCCTTGTGTCTACCAAACAAACCCCTACTGAATCTAACAATAAATCATCTTCATTAGGATCAAAGTTAATCTTCTCCTCATCAGACCAATCATATCTTAGGATCTCTATCTTCTCCATGAGATAATGGGCTATTATATCATCCAGAATGATCTAAGCACAAATGACTTTGGTCCGGTGGTGGGATCACTATCATATCGTGAGGCAGACCTCCCTCCGGATATTAACCCTGAGGGTTATACTGAAGAAATATGCTCTTGACTCCGAATCTATGACACTCTTAGGAGGATCTATCATCATAGGTGCAATTGAGCTATCACCTTCTCCCTCAGTAACTACTATCTCCATTGTATGCTATGGTGGCGATGATGATGGGAAGACTACAATACTTCAGGGTAGCCATTCCTTCCTCACCATGATTGGTAGGTCCAGGAGAGCTTCACCTCACCACTGAGGGTGTAGATGGAGATCCTTGGCCATAGTGGATCACCGGTCTCTTCTCCCATATGCATTCGGCCTTAGTGGCGGAATCTTTGGAACATGGATTGGAGATGGTGGACGGGGGGTAGAGTGGTGTGGTGGAGACACCACCGACTCTCTCTGAACATGTGCTCCTCTCCTATGATGGGTAGTCCCCTGGCAGCGTCTTATGATCGATCACGGGTAGCTCGTTGATCAGAAAATCAATAAGTCAATTTGGTCAACCTCGCCTCTCCGGAGTAATGTAAACAAATGGGCCTCCCTAGCCCTCTCCTATCTAATATGCTTCCCACACTATGGGGGATAATATCTTAAATCAAAGCCCCGGACTGATCATCATAAGTCTTGCAAACTGGCAAGAATTGTCCTCGCCGGACACCACCTCCTCTCATTAATATGCAGAAATGTCTGGTGGAGGTAAAGCAAAATCCTCCGGCATCCTCTCTGTCACCTAGAGAGGATGGGAGTTCTTTAGTTGGGAATCCCTGGGTAACTCCTCAACAAAGCGTGTGCTGCCTCCATCTCTCTAGAAATGATTGTGGTACCGCTTTATCATGCGGTTCTTTTCTTCTTTGGGTCTTGGTAGAAGACCCAATCTCAAAAGTAGGAGACAATCCACGGGATCGGGGAGCCTTCCCCTTAGAGGTCCTATGAGTTGGTGCCTTTAACTCTGGGGGCACACCCACTTTCACCTTCTTCTGGAACCCGCCTTCCTCTTCAATGAGGGAATCTCAAAATCGTGACATGTCAACCGAAAGACCGGTTTCACTATGCTCCACTACAGGTGAGGGGTCCCCTCACATTCCCCCTCAAAATCTTGACCAAAGTGGATGAGGTGGGCATAGTTAGAGTGTGGGAGGTTGGCCTGATCCAGGGCTAGATCCATCCCATGGGGAAAAGTGAACACATATCTTAGCGCTGCCATTGAATCAAACTCCAAAACTAAACTGAACGCAATGTCAAAAATGAACTTTAATCAAATTTTCTTGCTTTGTTGATTTTTAGTTTGAATTTAAAATTTGAACCCATACTCAACATTTGAAACTATTAAGTCAGACTCAAATGGATTTAGAAGAGATTTTGAGATTTGATTGGAAAGAGGAATTTTTGAATGTAGGATCCACTTTTAACAAATTTGGGTATGTTGAAAATGGGTTCGAATATTTTTGGAGAGATGCTTCCATAAGTTCATATTTGAATTTTGATTTTTTATTTTGAGGACCCTTCATTTAACAAATTAGGGTATGTTAAAGTAAAGGGTCAATTTGATTTTGATTTGAGATTCTTGGAATCTACTCACTTAGCAAATTTGGGTATGCTAAGTGAGGTGTTTGAAAACAATTTCTTCTTTTTATTTATTTGCTTTATTTTATAAATTATTTGTGATTTTGAAAAATGGATTTCACATTTAGCAAATTTGGGTATGCTAAATGAGGGATCCAAGTGTGTTTTGTTTTTTGAAATTTTTTTGAAAATAGGACTCTTAGCAAATTTGAGTATGCTAAGAAAATCCTAATGTGTTCCTTTAGTTTTTAGAGATTTTGATTTTGAAAAATGATCCTTACAAATTTGGGTATGCTAAGGAAATCCTAATGTGTTTCTTTTTGTTTTTGATTTGATTTTGAAAAATAGGATCCTTAGCAATTTTGGGTATGCTAAGAGAATCCTAATGTGTTTGTCTTTGTTTTTGATTTGATTTTGAAAAATAGGATCCTTAGAAATTTGGGTATGCTAAGGGAATCTTAATGTGTTTCTTTTATTTTGGATTTTTGTTTTGAAAATGGAGACTTCACTTTAGCAAATATGATGCTAAAATGAAGTTCCAAAAGTGGTTTTTTTTTTTGTTTTTGGAAAATGGAGACTTTACTTTAGCAAATGTGGTATGCCAAAATGAAGTTCCAATGTGTTTCTAATTTTTTTTGAAAATGGAAAACTTCACTTTAGCAAATGTGGTATGCCAAAATGCAATTCGAATGTGTTTGGAATTTTGTGAAATGGACACTTCACTTAGCAAATTTGAGTATGCTAAATGAAATTCCAAAATTGTGTTTCAAATTTTGTTTTGTATTTTGTTTTGAAAAATGGAGACTTCACTTTAGCAAATGTGGTATGCTAAAATGAAATTCCAACGTGTTTTGAAATTTTGTGAAATGGAGATTTCACTTTGCAAATTTCAGTATGCTAAATGAAATTTCAAAATTGTGTTTCAATTTTTTGTGTTTTGAAAAATGGAGACTTCATTTTAGCAAATGTGGTATGCCAAAATGAAGTTCCAATGTGTTTTGAAAATTTTTGTTATGTTTTGTTGATTTGGAAAAGAGAGATTTACATTTAAAAATTTTGGGTATGTAAGATGGAAATCAATTTTTGAAAGAGGAAATCCCCACCTAATCATATATGGAATATGTTAAGTGGCATTTCAAAATATTGTCATTTTATTTGGAAATGAAATCTTCATTCAATATATTTGGGTATATTGAATGGGGATGTTCATAAATGGCTTTTTGAAAGTTTATTTTTTATTTTGATTGGCGAAATCTCCATTCAACAAATGTGGGTATATTGAATGGAAAGGTTTCATATATGCTTTTTGAAAGTTTATTTTTGATTTTGATTGGAAATGAATCCTCCATTCAATAAATGTGGATATATTGAATGGAGAGGTTTCATATGTGCTTTTTTTGAAAATTTATTTCTGATTTTGATTGGAAATGAAACCTCCAGTCAATAGATGTGTGTATATTGAATGGAGAGGTTCCATATGTGCTTTTCAAAAATTTATTTTTGATTTTGATTGGAAATGAAACCTCTATTCAATAAATATGTGTATATTGAATGGAGAGATCTCATACATGCTTTTTGAAGAGGTGAAAATTCCAACTTAACACATGTAGAATGTGTTGAGTGGAATTTCAAAGTTGTGATTTTGGTTGAAGATGTAACATCCATCCAACACATTTGGATGTATTGAATGGAAAGGCCCACCTTCATATTTTGTGCTTTTGAAAAATATGATTGTTGAAATTTTATTTTTGGAAATATAATTATTATTTTTATTTGAAGATGAAATCTTCATTCAAGTAAATTGAGTGAAGGTATTCATTTGTGCTTTTGGAAGTTATGATTGTTGGTTTTATTTTTGAATTGTTCCTACATATAACAATTATGAAAAATGTTAGATGTAGTGCAAATATTTTATTAAGTGCATTTTTAAAAAGTGCTTTGAAAAGCAAGAATTTATGAAGGATTTATTTTGTCTTTATTTTTAGAATGAACATTTCCTTACCATAAAAATTGTAAGGAGGAAGTCTTTAATCATTTTATTTTTATTAAATTTTTATTTTCATCCATTGTCGAACCCAATGAGGATTTTAAGACCAACATGAGGTGAGGTCCTAAAATCTAAAGATGTTGGCCAAGCAAAGATGAAAAGCTGTAATGACAAAATTTGAGGATTCATTTACTAAAAGTAGAGGAACCATACACCATGCCTTCATCATCTTCCCTTTTGGAAGGGTAAATAAAATAGAATATATATATATATTATGCCATTGGGATATAGATTCATAGATGTTCTATTAGGGTGATCGTGACATTGAGGAAAGGTGTCTCAAAGATATAAGTCACCACCCTACAATGGACCTAATCACCTCAATAAGGACTCCTAAGGATTATGGATCTTCAAAATATACCAAAGATTCTTCACCTACTTTACATGAAAAGGTAAAGCAAGGTTTATTTTAAACCGGGTTCGTTAAGTTCCCTACAGGGGCAAGCCCCCATAGTTATGTACATCCTAAGGAAAGATTAGGAATACTCTCGATTAAGGTAAATGATTGTTGTCTCCAAAGATTTTGAAATGTAGGACTATCAATCGATTGGTTTATTTTTAGAAGATCAAGTGGGATCGATCAAGAGGAGGGAGTTCTTATCAAAGCCAATTAAAATTAAGTAGGGGATGCTAAAGATATTAGGAAACCTAGTAAGCATCCCAAACTACCTTATGGTTGAGCTTTACATTTTTGAAATTGAATTAATTTATTTGAGTTGAATTTTATTAGAAATGTAGGGCTTACAATTCCATGAAACAAGGTCATGGAAATGCCTAAGAGGTGAGGATTTATGCTCATGGCCCACAAAGGAAAGTAGCAACCTCAGAACCTAAATCTAAGGAGCTTTGGTGAGGGAAAAAAGCACAACCTAAATCTAAGGCAAAGATGGGTATTTGGTTTACCTCCACAAGAGAGAATAAACCACCTAACTATTGGACTTACAACTGCTCTGGGGTGGCTAACTAACTCCTCCTACGATTTTAAAATATGTAGGCAAGTTAAATGCTTTTTCAAGATAGCTAAGTCATTGTTTATTTAGAAAGAGACTAAGTCCTTAAACACATTCTCTAAAAGATTAGATCATGTATGGCATGCTTTGATGACTTACATATAATGCAAATATTTCATATGTTTTATTTTCATTTTGGACAATCAATTTGACACGGGCTTTAGGATTCTTTATTCCTAATGCATGAGAAATTAGATTATGGGCCAAAATCAGCAAGATAAGGAGGTATGTTTCCACCATGGCTCTCAAAAGTCAAGCCAAGTTTCTCTGGCAAAGGTGGAAGCCCTTTAATCAAGAGTGAAACAAGATGCATTTACGTATGATATTATAAAAGGAATACCCATCTAGCTGAGGGGTTGCTAATTCTTTTATCTTGATTTTTAACTTAGGATTTAAGTGAGGTTATGAATTCTTTATTTTAATCTTGAATTGTTAAATGTGGTAGAATATTTATTTTTTCCTAAGAGCCTAATCGACATCCGGACCATACTTCAAGTAAGGAAGAAACTAGGAAGACATGACATCTTAATGCATAAGCTAAATAAATCATCAATCAATTTATTAAGCTAATAGAAAAGAATAAGAGGTCATTTGTGGTCGGGCACCATCACGCAAACCCAAAAATAAATTGGGTAGCCGAGCTCTACCCTTATACAACTTGGATTACAAATGAATTAAGTATAATTAAGCAAGGAATTCATTGTTATGGGGGTCTTCAAGCTTCATTTCTTCATTTTCTTCTTTTCTTCTTTATTCTTTGGTTCCTTCTTTTGGTTGGTTGGAAGGTGGATGCTCCAAAGACTTCACATAGTACATAAGGTAAGATCTTATGACCAATGCTCATACTAACCCCCATAACAATCATTCCAAAATCCTAATTGTAAAAATTACATGAAAAGAGAAAAATGGAAATCTAACTAACATCTACAAAATAGAGATTAGCTAAAATAAACCATGCAAATCCCAAGCATGTATATTAGACTTAACACCCCACATATGGGTGACTAAGTCCACCTGGCCTATTGGATTATGCTTAGGGGTATAAGCACCGCACAAAATATTTATATTTTTATTTATTAGTTAAGCACAATCCCTACAGAAGATGATTAGACTAAATCGTCCTACCATTCAGTCTACGCACATACACCCTAATATCCAGTATAAAATATTAAATCATGAAACAAAGCAAACATCAAACCATGCGCCGCCCTAACCTAAAGCTAGATGTGGTGACTTAGTCTATTGTGTGTGCCTTAGAGGTTTGTGTGGTATGCTTAGCTATGGCTTTAAGTTAGAGTTTTCTAAGTGTGAAGAATGTTCAACTTAGAGGAGGATTTCATTTAAGTTTCTTAGCTATTTTGGGTTGATTTTATTTTGTATTTTGATTAGGTTCAAGTGAATCCTACAATTAATTACTAAATTGTAAAGAGAGGGAAAGAGAAGGAAAGAGAAGAAAACTTCTCTTTCCTTCGCTAACCTAAGTAATTTCTAAACTGATTGATATTTTAGTTTTTTTTAGTGAATGTATTATTATGTGTTTTAATTAATCCTAAGTTTAGATGAACTCTAAACAAACCTATTCAAAAGAAAGGCATTTTAAGATTAAGTAAAGTGAATTAAATTCACAAAACACACATCACTTCATTTCTTTCCCAACATGTATAACATGCATATGAATGAATCCTAAGCATATCTATACATACAAATGAAAATATTTAGCATACTTTATGATGAATGCTAATTGAGTTACTTAAGAAAATTTGAATGCTTATGATGCATGGTTTTCATTAAGTAGAAAAGGGGTTTATTATCCAATTTTCTTGCACACATGAATGTATGAAAGGCATAAGTGAGTATGGTGTCATTGTTAGCACCAGGAGTGTAAGGTACAAGGCCTACTTAGGGCTACTTAAAGCCCCGCAACCCTAGGGTTGTCCAGACTAATATACCACTTTGCTTAAATACAAACATATGTACAAAAGAAATGATTGGAAAAGAAAGGATGCAAAAAGTTTGTATTTGTACTTTGGATTTATTTATGCAATTTATATGTGTAAATACAAGGATCCTTCTTAAGTTATAACATGGAAGGGGATGAGAATAGATTTAAGCAAGTGTTATGTTCTTTTAAAATAACTATACACTTTACAAATCTTATCCAAGTCCATGTTAAGAGGAAAGAAAGGAAGCAAACATAAGACACATTTTTATATTCACATGCAAACTTATAAATAAACTATAAGTAGCACACTTTCAGTTTTGGTAATTGATTCATATATTTTGAAAATAATTTGGATTTAATAGTGATAATAGCCACTCATATTTCTATTTTAGCCTAAACATGTAATTTGACATAAAGAAAACTTTTTCATTTTTATTTTATTTTTGAAAAGCATGAATGCATGAAATCCATGTGACATACACATTTAGCATGCCAGGAAAGAAATCAAGTGATGAAAGCAAGTAAATACAACCTAATTAATTCCTAAAGATAATCTTATGAAATAAGAAATCTTAAAGCAAATCAAATTTTTTTTAAGGAAGGTTTGATTTTATTTTGAGTTTAATTTAATTTGAGAAATGTGAGGTAAGTTTGGTGTTCCTAACCCATTCCCTCATGTGTTGGTTGTTTTAGATTAATTTTTAGGTGATTAGATGATTTGTATATGTTACTTAAGTTAAGGTATGAACTAAACATGTTAATTATCCCTTACCTATTCCACCTTAGTATAACTAATCAAATAATTATGAGCCAATGAGATGACATAAAATCTCACAAGCAATTTAAGTTTGCAATGAACTTAGGAAGAAAGGGGACTAATGCAATTTGGCTCATGATTAATGATTAATTAAACTAAAGGGTTTTAAGCTTAAGTACTTTCAAAACCCCTCTCACACATATGAGTTAGATTTTGATTTCCTTAATTGCATTTAGGCTCTTGAAAACCTAAGCATCTATCCATGATAGATTAATTAAGTTCTAGAAAGTTTTAGAATTTTATGAAATCAATTAAGGGGTAATTAGTTAATTAACCCTTAATTAAAGATGGATTAAGGAAGAAAAGGGGGTTTAAAGAATATCTTATGGAAAGTATCCCAAAATTATTTCCTAAACCTCACATTCACTTAATCAAAACTTAATTGACTCAATGAGAGGGTTAAACCACTAATTATACCTTTAATTAAGCTTAATTACAAAAAAGGGGTAATTAGGAATTAGGCAAGCCATTCCTCTAAATAAACCACAATAAATCCCAAGAAAATTAGGGGAGGCAGAAGTCCTTCCACTAATCATGCTCAAGATGTTTGGAATTAATCAGTAGTGTAATTAGAGGGTAATTAATAAAATATCATTCCCAATAAAACCTAAATTTAAAAAAAACTATTAAAAATCAATTAAAATCAATTTTAAAATATTCTAGATTCAATTATCTATCCAATGCAATTTATTACATATTTTTTTGATTTTTCTAGGCTTAAATATGGATTTTAGATGATTTTTGTAATTAATTAGAACATTTAAATACCCTAATTAAGTATTTAATCTCGTCGGTGCAACGTGGGCCACTAACGCGGCATGAAATTTCCACGTGGTGTGGTGTGATGGGATTGGCTCTTTAACCTGTCACATCGTAGCACTGCGTCAGCGGTTGTGCTACACACTTTCTCTTTAGCCGTCCGATTAAGGATCGGACAGCTGAGATTAAAGCCGTAGATTAGAGGGGTAAATCATGGGATGCTATGTGTTTTAATCTCGGCTGTCCATCCAAAATGCACGGATGGACGGCCAGAGATTCATCCTTGTAATTCTCTGTGGGCAAGGAGATCCTTCCATGTTCTAGGCCATGATCTGAGCTCGATTGAGCTCAGATTGGGCTAGAATTTAGCCCATGCCTTCTTCATGCATTGTAGATCATATCTAATGGCTAAAATCTCATAAAATTAAAATTTCTTACAACGCTCCACACTATGGCTAGATTAAGCTCGAAAAAATGGTTTACCTCACTTGAGGTGATCATCGGTGCTCGATTCCCTTAGAGAAGCTTCGTTTGGTTGAGATGAAGCTTTGCTGAAGTTTGGAGGCTTTGAAATTGAGTGGATGCTTTTATGGGTCAACTCCTCCTTGCCTTGAGCTTAACCTTGATCAAATTGGATCTTCCTTTGAATTTGGAGCTTGGGAAAGAGCTTGGGCAAGTTGACTATCCTATGGTTGGAAAAATTTATGGTGAAAATTTTATACATTCTTGCATTCATCTATCCCCCTTTTGAAAAAGAGGATAAATGAAAATAGAAATATATAAAATATGCTTTGTTGGGATGCCATGTAGATCTGCAGATGTTCTTGTTAAGATGATCAGGTACTGCATTGAGGAGTGGTGTACTATCTCAAGAGATAGAAGTCACCACCCTACAATGGACCTAATCACCCAAATAAGGACTTCTAAGGACAATGGGTCTACATATGTACCAGAGATTCTTCCCCACTTTTGGCAATGCAGTAAAGTAGGGTTTATTTTAAATCGGTTCAAGGTTCTACAAGGGCAAGCCCCATAGTTAATTACATCCAAGGAAGGGGATTCTTTTGCTCTACTGTCCAAAAAAATAAAAGAGAGGGAAGAATCCACTAAGGGATAGAGTAAGTGAACCTTCCACTGGGGAAGTAGGTTCAAGTCATCCACAAGGGGATGAGAGGTTTGATATAGGTTTCACTGGGGAGAAAAAAATATTTGTTTAATTAAGTTCCTCTAGGGAAGAGGGTTGAATTTGTTTCAATTTGTTGTTTATTTAATTTATGTTTATTTTGACTCAATAAGGGATAAAAAGGTCAACTCTTCACTAGGGAGGTAAGTTCAAGTCATCCACAAGGGAGGGGTTGTGAAATCTGCTAAGGGATTAGAATCCTACGTAAACTGGGGAGCTAGAAAGATTTGCATCTCACTCAGGAGAAGTAAAAGATTTGATTTCGATTGATTGATTATTTTATTTTTTGTTTCATATTTTATTTTGTTGAATTTATTTTAGATTTTTAGATTTTGAATTTTAAGATGGACCTTATTGGTTTGCGATGAACTACATTAAGTAGGAGCCATGAAGGCTCAAACCTAACTCAGATTTACTAATCCAAAGGGGTAGTCTACTAAGCAAATAGTATGACTAGCCAACCAAAGGGATGGCTTTTGATATACAACAGCTATACTAGGAAGAAAGCATAGTATACTTACATCCTCCAAAGTAGGGACTAGTTACTGGGGTAATCTATTAGCAAGGCCACAGATTGAACCAAACCTAAGGCTGACTATTGAGTGCATGCCACTGAGGGACTTAAATCAGCTCAAAGATAGTCAAAATTAATTTCATTTTTAGATTTATTTTGATTATAATGGATCCCATCAGTTTGTAATGAACTGCATTGAGTAGGGGCCATGGAGGCCTAGACCTAACTTAGATTTTCAAATCTAAAGGGAGTAGTCTAACAGCCATAAGGTAGGACTATCAAACCAAAGGGGTACCTGCTTGGTCAAGTCTTAAGAAGACGAGACTCATCTTCTAGAAATAAGGAACCATGATCAATGGGCAAATCAAACTCAAGGTCAATATTAGTGAATGTTGGGGACTTAAATCAACTCAAAGATAGTCAAAGATTAATTTTATTTTTTAGTTTATTTTGATGGATTCGTTGGTTTGTGAAGTATCAAACTAAGAAGGAGCTCATATGAGCCTAGACCTATCTTGGATTTACTAAACCAAAGGGAGTAGCTTCCTGGCCGATGGGAGAACTATCTGACCAAAGGAGTGTCTTGGGGACTGACATATTCCACTATAAAAGACCACTAGGGAGATCGGTTTCTTTGGGAAATAAATCAAACCCGACCTAGGGCTGCCTGTCAATTTGTGGCAGTCATGCTAGAAAGAATGGGTCATAGTCTTATATCTTCCAAAGTGGAATGACTGTCGGGCTAACCCGTTTATGAAAAAATAGATTGACCCCAACCAAAGGGCGACTATGGAGTGAGTACTGACCCCAGGATTTATCTCAACTCAGGTATTTAAGTAAATCTATAGGAGTTCTGCTGACACTGCCCTAAAGATAGGATGCCTGCTTGGAAATAGGGGCAGGGCTTAAATTCTTAATCCACAAATGAATATTTTATTTATTTAGTTTAGTTTATTTTATCATGGACTCTGTTGGTTTGCGAGGGATCAAACTAAGAAGGAGCTTATATCAGCCTAGCCTTATCTTAGATTTACTGAACTAAGGGAGAATCTGCATATCCACTGAACAAATTCTCCAACCATA
Organism: Cymbidium sinense; assembly: GCA_021442155.1. Classification (NCBI taxonomy): domain Eukaryota; kingdom Viridiplantae; phylum Streptophyta; class Magnoliopsida; order Asparagales; family Orchidaceae; genus Cymbidium; species Cymbidium sinense. The sequence continues at coordinate 92,642,732 of CM038228.1, read as the reverse complement.
GGGGTGGCTACTAGGAAAGGGGGACCATCCAATCAAAAGTAACCCGGGAGTGTCAAAATAGGGAAAAGGACATGATCCAAATAGAATGCTGTAGGGATGGGGTCGCTAAAGGCTTAATCAAAAACCCTAGAAAATGACATGGATAGTCATATATCTAATAGGTATTCGATGTCCAACTCAAGGAGAAAGCTTGGGGACTCACATCTGCTAAGAGTGGTGTACTCACCGGGTGAGTCGCTGTCAGCATAGTGAACATCAACTAACCTAAGATGCCCATCAATTTGTAACAAATAGGCTAGGAAGAAAGCTCGAGCACTCACATCCTCCTATGGAATTCTTTGGACTAGTATCTTCACCACAGCTGACCTAGGTGGCTCACCGAGTGAATTCTGGAGGACTTATATCAACTCAAACATAGTCAAGAGGAAAGGAGCCTTTGGGGGACTTATCCTAAACCTCAAATATGCTAAACTTAGTTAGTGAATGATGGTGAGTTCAAGAAGAAAGCATGAGGACTCACATCTTCTTAACCCAAGTCAACATGAGGTAACTTACTAGCTGGCAGTGAAATCTACCATACTAATAAGGTGCTCATTGGTTTGCAATGATCAAGTTAGGAAGAAAGTATGGGGACTCACATCCTCCAACAAATGACCACTGGGGTGACATACTAGTGAGGTAGCATGTAGACCCGACCTAGAGCAGCTAATGAGTGAGTGTCACAAGGGGCTTGCTCCCACATTAAAGTAGCCCAAGACAAAAGATTTGTGTTTATTTTTGTGCATGTGTTAAAATGAATAGGATGCCTCTGGGGAACTCTTACACCTACTCTAAACTCACTGGGGAGTTTGATAGAATGGTGCCACGGATGGCAGTCGGGAATTCCCACTAAGAAAGGATGCCACTCCGGATCTCTTACACTTGACTTAGTTGTGCTAATCAAAATAGGATGCCTCTTGGGTTCTCTCACACCTATTCCAATAGCACCGGGAGATTATGTTTGTATCATGAAAGAGGGATAGGATACTACTGGGGGACTCTTACACCTACCCTAGACACGTCATAGCGGATTCACAAGACAAACAAACAACACTTTGAATGAAGAGAAGATTTGGTGAATGGAATTAGATTTTTATTCTTTTATTAATAATTATTTTCAAACATGATTTATTTCATGGGTAATATTTCTTTAGGTATGTCCCATTAATTGGAAACATCAGGTATTTCCTTTTATAATTGATAAGATGATAAGATCCTCCTTGGTAGGCCTTCTCTATGGCATAGGGGCCTTCCCAAGTGGGTTCAAACTTGCCTCCCATCTTTTGATAAGAAACAATTGGTCTTTTTAAGACTAACACAAGCTCTCCTACTTAGAAAGACCTAGAGTAGACCAGCTTATTGTGAGATCGAATCATTTTGGCCTTGTATAGCTCGAGGTTCTGGCACGCCCGTAAGCGACTCTCCTCCAAACCTTCGAGCTCTTTTAACCACAACTTTGCATTCTACTTTGAAGTGATCTTGCTACCCAATGCTATCCTTAGTAATGTGAGTTGAACTTCTAAAGGTAGAACGACTTCAGACCCTTGAAAAATGGAGTTAATTGAGTTGGAGTTTGATATATGGTGCGGTAGTCCCACAAGACTTCAACCAACTACTCATGCCACTGTCGCTTGTTGTCATCAAGAGTCTTCTTCAATATTTGGATGAGATTTTTGTTGAATGCTTCTACTATGCCATTTTCTCTGAGTAGTAGATAGTGGAGTATCTCCAATCTACATTGTGTCCTCTGGCGAAGGTGTTGATCTTCGTGCTTTTGAACGTAGTACCATTATCAAATATAATTTATCGAGGCACCCTAAACCTATATACGATATGATTCCTAAAAAATTAAAGCTCATGCTGAGCTATGACCTCTCTGAGTGGATGGCTTCCACCCATTTGGAAAAGTAGTTGATGGCAACTAAGATGAACCGGTGACCCTTAGAAGAAGGAGAATCGATCGAACCCACAATATCAATATCCCAATATTCAAATGGCCATGAAGCCAAGGTAGGGTGTAGAATGTTAGGTGGTTAGTGGAGGACCACACCATGCACTTGACATTGATGGCATCTCTTAACTACATCCATGTAGTCTATAATCATCAAAGGCTAGTAGTATCCAAGTCTCTTGATCTTCATCTTCATCTTCGACCGATTGAACCAAACCTAAATGTACCTCAGTTATAATGCCACAGGCTTTGTGTTTGTCTAAACAACATAATCACATTTGGTCAAAGGACGCATACAGGGTGCCATCAATGAGAGTGTAGAAGAGAGCTCTTTATTTCACCTAATGGGCTTGTGACTTTTCTTGAGGTAGTTTGCCAGTGTTCAAATAATCTATGAACAGTTTCCTCCAATATAGCTCCTTGTCCTTTTTGGCAATGACAACCTCCCATTGAAGAGAGAGTCTCTTGATGAGTTTAGTATCAATAAAGGACAAGACTTGTCTATTTTAGACCCTTATTAAAATGGACAAATCTTTGACATGCCAGTTCCTTAGCAAGTTTGGACAAAGCATCTACTACTGTGTTCTCTGCTCAGGAACTTTGTAAATGGTGACTTTGGAAATCTAGGCCAATAGCTTCATGGTCTCATGGTAACGATGAAGCTTGGGTTTAAGAACTTATAAGACTCGAATCTTATTGATGACCAATTGAGAATCCCCATAGATGTTGATGCTCTTGACACCGACATGATGGCTAACCTGTAATCGATAATCAAAGCCTCATACTCAGTTTTGTTATTGGTGCAGGGGTTGGAAATATAGTATGCGGGCACTTATTATCTCACTTGAACTTGGCATCCTTTTTGATAAGTATTGAAAATAGTTTACATCTCCCCAATAGGTTGGAGATAAAGCACCTCAAATATGCCAACCATCCTTAGAATGATCTAAGTTGTGTTAAGATTTTAGGAGGCAAAATTTCTAAGATAGCTTTGATCTTTTAGGATCTATCTCTATTCCCCGGTGTCGGACAACAAACCCAAGGAATTTCCCTGAAGCTACTCTAAATGCACACTTCAGGGGATTCATTTTGAGGTTATATTATCTTAACCATTTGAAAACTACTCTCAAGTCAAAGAGATGGTCTTCTTTTTCTCTACTTTTGACTACTAGATCATCAATATAGCACTCAACCTGATGATGGATGAGTTCATTGAAGATTTGATTCATGGCCCATTGGTATGTAGCACTAGCATTTTTAAGGCCGAAAGGCATGACCTTATAATAAAAGATTTTGATCAAGGTTCAAAAAGTGATGTTTCTTTAATCTACAGGAGACATCTTGATTTGGTTGTAGCCTGATGACCCATCCATGAAAGAAAATACTGCATGAGATGAGCAATGTCCATAATTAATTCTGGTATAGGAAGAGAAAACTCATCCTTAGGACATGCCTTATTTAAGTCCCAAAAATGGATGCATATGCAAATTTAGCCATTCTTCTTTTTAACTGGTATGGCATTGGCTAACCGGGTATTTTTTTTCCATAATTAAACCAACATCGATTAGTTTCTTGACTTTAAAAATGACCTATCAATTTCTAATCGCATGCGTCTAGGAGCTTGCTTGATAGGGGTAGCATTAGGATCTATTGCTAGCTTATGGACTGCTACGTCAGGAGATAATTTGGGCATCTCTTCATAACTCCATGTAAAATAGTCTTTAAACTCATTCAATAGTCTAACTAAGTCATTAGTTTCTTCTTCATTTAACAATGAATTGATGTATTCCGGATGTGGATTTTCTTCTATTTTGAGGTTGATTTCTTTAAGCTTATCTCTTATTGAATGAATCTCTTCTTCAAATTCTGGAGGTGCATCCTGGATCTGAAGATCATTTGGATCATCTGAGGTTTCTAAACACACATTCTCATAAGAGCTCGGGTTGTGTGAAAAGAACTTATCAGACTCCAAAAAATTGGTAACAACTAAATGGTCGTCATCGACCGGACCCACTGTACCAAATCCTAGTCCTGCTCTTGATTGTGCTTCTATGCCTGTATTATTCCATAGCTTTTCAAAATACTCTAACCTGTGTTTGGACCACATATGAGAAACTAAATCTTTCTATATAAGATTATGAACACAAGGTGAGTAAAAGTCAAGCGATAATTCCATTAATTCTTTAAATGAATCTTCCTCAAGTTTTACATTAACTTCAGGACTTGAGAATGATGATCCCAAATAGAATCTCTTTGGCTTCGTATCTTTGGAAGACTTAGGGGCTTCCTCAACCACTAAACCTTCAGATTTTTGAGATGAAAGTAAGGATAGAGCTAAGGTTCCCAACTGCTGCCTAATAGTCTCACATAAACCTGATTCGAATACTTTGCTTTATCTAGAGGCCTGGTCTTTGTCGCTATCTAGATTGAAAGTCACCTCCAATGGAACCCACTGAGAGGGGTTGGCTGGTATGCTAATCACATTATACTCATCCTTCGAGATGGATTCTAAATCTATGTGAATAGTAGGGGTACTCCTATGAACTGGAACATAACCTATGTTGGCTGATGACCAACCAGGGGTTCTTCCACCTCTAGAACTACCTCTATTTCTATCTTTGCCTCTCTAGTGGAGGTTGAGTCATCCTACCCATGCATCCATATGATGGAATGAACTGTGGGTGGAAAGTGATATGTGGCTCTATGTTTTCTTCAATTCCCCTTTCTTGTTCACTTAAATTTTCATTTTTCCTTTTTTTTTCTTTTGCTTTTTCTTTTTCTTCATTTTCTTTTATGTTTGAATTTTGTCCAAGTTTATGAGAAAGGGTATTTTGAGGAAGATAGTAGGACGCATCCTCATAAATCTCAACCTCTCTAACTAAAAATGTTTCATCTCCGTTAACATGATATTCAATCCCATCCTTTCTGAACTTGATGCACTGATGGAGGGAGGATAGAATTATCTTATTCTGATGTATCTAAGGCTTACCAAGCAAAGCAATGAATGAAGTATTTGAATCAATTATGTAAAACTTGGCTTCATTCTTCTAGACATCTATCTCCAAGGGTAGCACTATGAAACCTAAAGCCCTCTCGCCTTGTTTATTGAATCCTCTCAACATCATTCGATCTCCTCGGAGTGAGGAGATGTTGATTCTCATGCAAGTCTTTAGACTCATAATGTTCACCGATGCACCTACATCGATAAAAACTCTAGCTAATTTGAATCATAATGTTCCACAGGTATTCCTTCAGGATAACTATAGCACCAATCTTAAAGCTATGTTGAAGCCAGTCCTTGAAGGTGAAGCAATCTTCTAAAATATGAACTAGCATACGGTGATAGGGGTAAAAGTTAGGATCATGGCTTTTTCCTACTTCCTTTGGTCTCCTAGGTTTAGGTAGCTGAAAATCAGGCTTCTTTAAGAGGTTCTTAAAGATCTTCGACATTACCTCCTCTTAAATGAATAAGGCTTGTTAAGCTTATCTAAAAGGGTAGTGGACCATAGCTACTGATGGATAGTTGTTGGTGATGTGGCTGAGGAGGCAGTGGTGCTGGCCATGGAGGCTGTTGTGGAGGCCGGTAGGGTTGCCTCGATGGTGGCAGAGGAGGTGGAAGTGAAGGTTACTGAGGTTGTGGTCTCTCAGACTGATCTCTAGCTGGTTTCTTCCCCTTATCTACCACTGTCACTGTTCCTGGATTCGTCTTATAGATCTTTTGTGGCTTTGGTTTAGGCAACTAGTCTGGAAAAGGCAACTGTTTGGCTCTCATTGTAGACTAGCCACCTTATTGATTAACTTCAAAAGTTTTGATAATGAAGCCCTTAAACATGAAGGTGACCAGGCCATGGATATTCTTTAGAAGAATCTCAATGGAATGTTGTTCAGACAGTTGTGGCTGGCATTTCATACTCAAGTTACGCCAATTGAGAATGTAGTCAACAAGGGACTCACCTGGGTGTTGTTGTGTTACAATGAGATCACCCAGGACCCTTTCGAGCTCCAAAGAAACCTTGATAAAGAGTTGCTCCAACTCAGCAAATATCTTTACTGGACTATTGGAAAGTTTAGCATACCAATCAAAAGCAATCCCTGCTAGCTACTGATGAAGAGGCAGAATAGTAAAGCATCATTGCCACTGACATTGTAACAACTAGCTTTAAAATGGGTGATGTGATGCCTCGGGTTTCCACTACCATCAAAACTCTTGAAGGAAGGTGGCCCCAAACCCTTGGGATATTGGATTGCATCAAATTCCTCTGGGTAGGTTCTACCCTTTGAAATTGATGATCCTCCTGCTTGAACATTTCCTTCACCTGTTGCTCAACCATGGACATTATATCTTTTTCTTATATGGAGGTACTTTCCAATATCTTCCTATACATTCTAGTGCTACCTTACTCGATGGGAGGTAAGGTCTTGGCTGGGTCCAAGACATGCGCTAACTCTAGCTAACTAGTCTCAACTGTGGTAGGATTAACTGTTGGTGCTTATTTCTGAAGTACTGATACTGGTTGCTAACAAGTACTCAAGCTGCCTCACCATCCTATCTATCTCTTCATCTTTCTATTTTAATTATGTTAAGAGGTCTTGATGTGAGTGGACTGTGTCTTCCTATTCAACCTCATCACCTTTCGTAGTCTATTGTTCTTTGAGGAGGGATCCTCTGGTATCTACCATACAAACCCCTACTAAGTCTTCTAACAAATCATCTTCATTGGGATCAAAGCTAATCTTCTCCTCATTAGACCAATCATACCCCAGAATTTCTTTCTTTTCCATAAGATAATGTGTCACTATGTTCTCCAAAGAACGATCAATTTGAATAGGCACAAATGTCTTTGGCTGGCTGGTGTGATCATTGTCATGTACTGAGAGGCACCGAACCTCCCCTGCTGCTAGAGAATCAATCTTATGAGGACTGTACTCGCTAGAAGAGACACACTCCTGACTTTCATTGACTCTGAAAGGGGTGACACTCCTAGGAGGTTCTACTATCATGGGTGTGACAGGGATATCATCTGTCCCCTATGCAACAACTGCAACCATCTCTACATCCTATTGAATTGGTGGTGTTGGTGAAGGGACGACCACTACCATTACTTCTGCTCCATAAATGGGGTAAAAGGTCAAGCATGAGAGCTTGACCTCACCATAATAGATGATGTATGGAATAAGATCCCTCAATCGTAGCTAGATCACCAACGGGATCCACTCTCCCCAGATGTGGCCTTCATGGCCTTCAGTGGAACTGGAGATGCTGCAACATGAATGGGTGACGGTGGATGAGGTGTACAGTAGTGTGGTGGAGACACCACCAACTCTCTTAGAACAAAGACTCTCCTCCTATGATGGACCATCCCAGTAATACTATCGGTGAGATGTGAGCGCGTCGTGAAAATCAACAGTGTGGAAGCGCAGACCACTAAACCTCGCCTCCCAACTAGTGATCTGAATAGTAGTACGAGCCTTCTTGGCCCTCTCCTGCCATAGATGTTTCCCCCACTATGGGGGATGATAGATCTTAAATCAAATTTAGCACCAGACTCAAACATTCCCCAACCCAAAGAACTAAATGGAGTTGATACCTCTACTGCTAACTGGGATGGTATTGAACTACTGGTGGAGGTGAACTACGGATCCTCCTAGCATCCTCTCTTTCAGACCCAAAGAGAGGATGAAGGGTTCGCTGTAACCAACGGGGAAGTCAAAATAGGCAACTCCTCAATAACTGACCATCCACCTCCATCTCCTTGGAGATGCGTGTATGGTACCACTTAATCATGCAATTTTTGTTTCTCCTCTGAGTCCTGGTAGGGTGAGTGGAGTAGGAGCTAGACTCAACCTCAAAAGCTAGGGAGATAATCTCAGAGATCAAAGGAGCCTTACCATTCGAGGGTGCTAATGAGTGGGTCCTAACCCTTATCGGGGTACACGAGAAACCACAAGATGCATTGAGACTAGTGCTGATGCTGGTACTATCACTGGAACTATTGTAAAAACTATCATTTCTTTCCTCTTCAGTGAGGGGGATATCAGAGTCTGATGGTAAATCATTCTGAATGACCAGCTTCTTCCCACACTGTGGTCCTACTAACAGTTTTGAGGGGAGTGCCCTCATAGGTAATCCTCACCCCCTCAAAACCTCTACCAAAATGGATAAGATGTGTGGAGTCAAAATGGGAAGATTGGCCTGATCCAAGGTCAAGTCCATGTCGTAGGAAAAAGTAAACACATACTTCTATGAAGCTGCCATTATAGTCAACTGAAAATTGAAAATTGAACTGTAGCTGCAACCGAAACGTATGCTGAGAATCTGCAATGTTCGAAACAAACTTGGATCAGATTTCTATTTTGTTGACTTATGAATTTGAATTTAATTTTTGAACCCACATCCAACATCTTGAAAGTGTTAAGTGGGGTTCAAATGGATTTAGAGAAGATTTAGAGATTTGATTGAAAAGAGGAATTTTTGAATATGAATCCAATTTCAACAAATTTGGGTATGTTAAAAATGGGTTCAAATATTTTTAGTAAGATGCTTCCATAGGTTCATGTTTGAAATTAGATTTTAATTTCCTTTAACAAATTTGAGTATGTTAGAGTAAGGGTCAATTTGTTTTTGTTTTTTATTTGATATCTTTGGAATTCACTCACTTAGCAAATTTGGGTATGCTAAGTGAGGTGTTTGAAATCAATTATTTCTTTTTCTTTTTGTTTGCTTTTGTCTTGTGAATTATTGGTGATTTTGAAAATTGAATTCCACTTAGCAAATTTGGGTATGCTGAGTGAAGAACCCAAGTGTGTTTTGTTTATTGAAATTTTTTTGAAAATAGGATTCTTATCAAATTTGAGTATGCTAAGAAGATCCTAATGTGTTTCATTTATTTTGGATATTTTGATTTTTGAAAATTAGGATCCTTAGAAAATTTAGGTATGCTAAGAAAATCCTAATGTGTTTCTTTTTTTATTTTGATTTATTTTTTTGAAAAGTAGGATCTTTAGCAAATTTAAGTATGCTAGGGGAATCCTGATGTGTTTCTTTTTTGTTTTGATTTGTTTTTTGAAAAGTAGGATCTTAGCAAATTTAAGTATGCTAAGGGAATCCTAATGTGTTTCTTTTTAGTTTTGATTTATTTTTGATTGAAAGTGGAGACTTCACTTTAGAAAATATGGTATTCTAAAAATGAAGTTCCACTTAATTTTGTAAAATGAACATTTTACTTAGCAAATTTGAGTATGATAAATGAAATTCCAAAGGTGTTTTAAATTTTTGTTCTTTGGATTTTAAAAATGGAGACTTCACTTTAGCAAATGGGGTATCTACGAATGAAGTTCCAAATGTGTTTGAAATTTTGTTTTGAAAAATGGAGATTTTACTTTAGCAAATGTGGTATTCTAAAATGAAGTTCCAAATGTGTTTTGAAATTTTTGATTTTCGAATTTGGAGACTTCACTTAGCAAATTTGAGTGTGCTAAATGAAGTTCCAAATGTGTTTTAAATTTTTGTTTTGGAAAGTGGAGACTTCACTTTAGCAAATGTGGTATGCTAGAATGAAATTCTAAATGTGTTTAAAATTTTGTTTTGAAAAGTGGATACTTCAGCTATAGTAAATGTAGTATGCTAAAATGAAGTTCCAAATGTGTTTTGTAATTTTTGATTTTCGAATTTGGAGACTTCACTTAGCAAATTTGAGTGTGCTAAATAAAGTTCCAAATGTGTTTTGAATTTTGAAAATGTAATTGTTAAGTTTTGATCTTTGAAAAGAAGACTTCCATCTAACAAATTTGGGTATGTAGGAATGGAAGTCAATCCTATTTTTAAAATGTGAAAATTTTATTTGTGTGTGATTATTGCTTTTAAAGAGGGAATTCCAACTTAATCATATATGGAATATGTTTTAAGTAGGATTTCCAAATGATGTTTTTTTGGGAATGAAGCTCAATTCAATAAATGTGATTATATTGACGGAAAGGTTTCATATGTGCTTTTTGAATGTTTTATTTTTGGACTTACAACCACCTAGGGTGACGGCCAACTAACTCCTATAATTTTAAATTCATGTAGGCAAGGTTTATGCTTTGTGCAAGATAGCTAGGCTATTATTTATTTAAAATATACTAAGTCCTTAAACTCACTCCCTAAAAGACTAGATCATGTACGAGCATGAGTCATGGCCTAGATCTAATGCAAATCATAATACATTTTTATTTTATTTTTGGGCAATCATTTTGACTCAAGCTAATAGGATTCATATGTCTAATGCATGAGAAATAAGATTACTGGCCAAAATCAGTGAGAAAGGAGGAAGTGTGTTTCCACCATGGCTCTCAAAAGTCATGCCAAGTTTGTTTGGCAAAGGTGGAAGCCCTCCAATCAAGAGTGAAATAAGATGCATTTATGCATGATGTTATAAAAGAAATACTCATCTAGCTAAGCAGTTGCTAATTCTTTTATCTTGATTTTTAACTTAGGCTTTAAGGTGAGGTTACAAATTCTTTATTTTAATCTTGAATTATTAAATTTGGTAGAAGATTTATTTGTCCCTAAGAGCCTAATCATCATCCAGACCATACATCAAGCAAAGAAGAAACTAGGAAGACATGCCATCTTAATACACAAGCTAAACAAATCATCCATCAATTTATAAAACTAATGCAAAGAATAAGAGATGATTTGTGGTCGGGCACCACCTCACAAACCTGAAAAAAATTGGGTAGCCAAGCTCTACCCTTATACAACCTGGATTACAAATGAATTAAGTGAAATTAAGCAAGGAATTCATTCTTATGGGGGTCTTCAAGCTTCATTTCTTCATTCTTCTTTTCTTCTTTCTTCTTCCATTCTTCTTTATTCTTTGGTTCCTTCTTTTGGATGGTTGGAAGGTGGATGCTCCAATGGCTTCACATGGTACATAAGGTAAGATCTTATGACCAATGCTCATCCTAATCCCCATAACAATCATTCTAAAATCCTAATTGCAAAAATTACATGAAAAGGAAAATGGAAATCTAACTGACACCTGTAAAATAGAGATTAGCTAAAACAAACCATACAAATCCCAAGCATGTATATTAGACTTGATTAGATTAAGGATGGATTAAGGAAAGTATACAAATCTAACTAACGCCTTAATTAAGGATGGATTAAGATGAAAAGGGGGTTTAGGGAATATCTGAAGGAAAGTATCTCAAAATTATTCCATAAACCTCACATTCACTTAATCAAAACTTAATTAACTCAATCAGAGGGTTAAACCACTAATTATACCTTTAATTAAGCTTAATTACAAAAAGGGGGTAATTAGGAATTAAATAAGTCATTCCTCTAATTAAACAACCAATAATCCCAAGAAAATTAGGGGAGGCGGAAGTCATCCCACTAATCATGCTCAAGAAGTTTGGAATTAATCCATGGTGTAATTAGAGGGTAATTTGAAAAATATAATTCCTAATAAAACCCAAATTTAGAGAAAATAACTATTCAAAATCAATTAAATCAATTTTAGAATATTTTAGATTCAATTATCTATCCAATGCAATTTATTTCATATTTTTTTGATTTTTCTAGGCATAAATATGGATTTTAGAAGTTTCCATAATTAATTAGAACATTTAAATACCCTAATTAAGTTTTTATTCTCATCGACACCACGTGGGCCGCTGACACGGCATGCACTTTCCACATGGTGCAACGAGATTGGCTCTTTAATCCATCACTTGTAGCACCATGTTAGCTGCAGCGCTATGCGCTTTCTTCTCAATCATCCGATCAAGGATCAGATGATTGAGATTAAAGCCGCGAATTAGAGGGGTAAATTATGGGATGCTACATGTTTTAATCTTGGTTGTCCATCCAAAATGCATGGATGGACTACCAGAGATTCATCCCTATATTCTCTGTGGGCAAGGAGATCCATCCATGTTCTAGGCCATGATCCAAGCTCGATTGAACTTGGATTGGGCTAGAATTTAACCCACACCTTCATCATGCATTGTAGATCATATCAAAAGGCTAAAATCCCATGAGATTAACCTTTCTTTCACAAAGCTCACACTATGGCTAGATTAAGCTTAGAAAAATAGTTTACCTCACCAAGGTGATCACTTGCGCTTGATTCTTGGAGAACCTTCATCTGGTTGAGATGAAGCTTTGCTGAAGTTTGGAGGCTTTGAAATTGAGTGGTTGCTTCTATGGGTCAACTCCTCCTTGCCTTGAGCTTGGCCTTGATTGAATTGGATCTTCCCTTACCTTTGGAGCTTGGGAAAGAGCTTGGGTAAGTTCAACTTGGTCCTCTGATGGAGCTTGAAGAAGGAATTGGGTTGATGTTGAGTGTGGAGTAAATTTAATTTTCAGTGGATCTTTTCTATTTTCAAGTGATGAAAATTGAAAAAATCAAGTTTTAAACTCTCTCTAGGAAGCTTAGGAAGACAAGCTAGGGCTTGCTCTGAGTTCCTATACTTCAATTGAGGGAGATTTCACATTGAATTGAATTAGGGGGAGTATATCTCCCCCTTAAAGGATCGGACGACCGCAAGCCTCCATACCATTTTGATCTGATACACTTCATGCAATGAGTTGGTTAGGCTATTTTGAATTGCATGTGGTTCAGTTTTGACCAGAGAAGGAGTGGGTGAGGTGGCCATGTGCTTGAATTGAGTGGAAGGAGGATTTCCATGTGGCCATTTCAATGGGAGTGGTCGGTTTGGCCATTGGGCTAAGTTGGGCTGACCCAAACCCATTGGGTTGGGTGCACACACTCCCTAGTGTTCATTTGATCTACTATGAGAGTGCCAAGTGTCTCTAAAAGAATTGACCAAATTCCAAGTGGTTTTGATTTTAGGTTACCCTTCATTTGACCTTGATTTTAGTTTGGACATATTTGGTATGATGAGAAAATAGGTTTGGCCAAGTTTCATTGAATTTGGAGTAGGTTTGATGTGATTTGGCTCATGTTGACCCATTTAGATCAAAATGGGTCTACTTAAGTTGACCAAATGGTCAATAAAAGGTTGGGTCAAATTCATATGACTATTTGAAATATTGTGGTGGCTTTGATTTGATTCAATTTAGTTTATATTTGGTTTTGGTTCAATTTAGTTAATTTAGGTCAAATGGGTCAAGTTGACCAAATTAACCCATTTGACCTATTTGGGTTAGGTCAAGGGTTGGTTCATGTTAGTTATGTCATATGAAATGGATTGGTATTTTTGTTTTCAATCAATTTTGGTTAATTTTAAATTTGTTCAATGTGACCCTTTAGGTCAAGTTGGATTCAATGGTCAATTGGGCTAGGTTAGGTCTAGTTGGCCAATTGAGGGTTTGGTCAAGTTCAACAAGTGATTTAGAATGAACTTGACCCATTCATTTCAATCAGTTTAGCTTAGATCAAGTTTTGACATATTTTGACTTTTAGGTCAAGTTGGGTCAACTTGGGTCAAGTGGCCAATTGGGCTAGGTTAGGCTCAAATGTTGACTTGGTCAAGTTCAAACATTGGTCATGAATGAACTTAGATCAATGGTTTCAATCAATTTGGCCTATGGTGGAATTTGGCTATGTTAGGTTTTATTTTGGCTAGGTGTTGACTTGGTCAACCCTTAGGTTTGACTTGGTTTGACCTAATTTGAGTGATTGATCATCTCATGATGATTGTTGATCATGAGAAGAGGCTTATGTAGGCTTAGTTCAATCCAATTTGGTTAGGATTAGAAATTATCTCATAAGGGTACTTTAGGTCACTTTGGGTCAAGTGAGGCTAAGTGGGTCAAATGGCTTGGTCAAAGCTTGATTGGAGTTTGATTGAACTCACATATGGGCTTATGATTGAAATATAAATCCATTTGCAAGTGGTTTGAAGTCAAATGGATTTTGGTTCATTTGACATTTTCAAGTTCAAGAGGTGGACATGAGTTTGAGTTGGGCTTGATTTTTGAGTTGAGTTTTGGAGTTGGTTTTGATTGTTTGAATTTATATTTCATTTATATATGTGAATATGAATGAGAATATAAATGAGTTATGAGAAAATTTCATGAATTTGAATTGATTTTGGCTAAGTCCATAAGAGAAAATCAAGGTGACTTAAGAATTGTGAACTGAATTTGAATTTTGGATTTGATTTTTGGCTTTAGCTTGATTGATTTGAATTTATATTCATTTATATATATGAATATAAATGAGAATACAAATGAGTTGTGAGAAAATTTCATGAGTTTGAATTGATTTGATTTGATTTAGGCTAAGTCCATAAGAAGAGAATCAAAGGACTTAAATAAGATTTAGAATTTGACCATGTATTTTGGATTTGATTTTTTGGCTTTAATTTTATTGATTTGAATTTATTCTTCATTTATATATGTGAATATAAATAAGAATATAAATGAGTTATGAGAAAATTTCATGAGTTTGAATTGATTTGATTTAGGCTAAGTCCATAAGAAGGGAATCAAAGGACTTAGAAAAGATTTTCAACATGGAATTTCAACCATGGGCTTCAATCATGGGTTTCAATCATGGGTTTCAGTCAGGGATTTCAATCAAATGGTATTAATTTGAGTTTGTAGAAAATCAATTAGGATGGAATTGATTTAAGTATGATGTTGATTTGATTTGGAGCTTGATTTGAAGGAAGGAAGTAAGGATTGTGGTTCAAGCTATAGAGTAGGGAAATTTTCCTAACACCCCTAAGGCATGACCTATTCTTATGGCTAACTCTTCTAAGTCTCTAGGGCTATGTTGAGCGTCCACCTAATCACTGAGATGTGTCTTAAACTATGGAACTCTTAATGCTTAAGAGAATTCCTATGTAAGAGGGAGGGGTTGAGAGCTCATCCTAAAAATGAGGTCAACAACAGCAAATGCAGTTATATTTTTATTACAATGCAACTTAAGCACAATCCTCTGTAGAAAATAATGATTAGACTAAATTATCCTATCATTCATTCTATGCACATTCACCCTAACATCCAAACTAAAATAAAAAAATAAAAAAATAAAAGCAAGCATCAAACCATGCACTGCCCTAACCTAAAGCTAGAAGTGATGACTTAGTCTAATGTGTGTGCTTTAAGAGGTTTATGTGGTATGCTTAGTTATGGCCTTAAAGTTTAGATTTTTAAGTGTAAAAATGTTCAACTTAGATGGGTGGTTTCATTTAAGTGTTTAGTTGATTTGGGTTGATTTTATTTTGTATTTATTTTTTTGGTTTAAGTGAATCCTACAATTAATTACTAAGTGTTGTAAAGAGAGGGAAAAGAGAAGAGAACTTCTCTTCCCTTCCCTACCTTAAATAATTTCTAATGTGGATTCATGTTTGATTTTGTTTAGTGAATGCTTTATTATGTTTTAATTAATCCTAAGTTTAGATTTTTCCTAAACAAACCTATTCAAAAAGAAAGGCATTTTAAGATTAAGTAAAGTGAACTAAATTCACAAGACACACATCACTTCATTTCTTTCCCAACATGTATAACATGCATATGAAAGAATCTTAAGCATATTTATACATACAAATGGGAATATTTAGCATACTTTATGATAGATGCTAAGTGAGTTACTTAAGAAAATTTGAATGCTTTATGATGCATGATTTTCATTAAGTAGAAAAGAGATTTTCTTATCCATTTTTCACATGCACACATGTATGTATAAAAGGCATAAATGAGTATGGAACCATTGTTAGCACCAGGGGTGTAAGGTACAAGACCTACTTAGGGCTACTTAAAGCCTCACAATCCTGGGGTTGTCCAGACTAATATACCACATTCCTTAAATACAAGCATATGTAGAAAAGAAATGAATGAAAAGAAAGATGCAAAAGTTTGTATTTGTTTGTTTGATTTTGTTTATGAAATTTATATGCACAAGTGTGAATGTCCTTCTTGAGAAATAGCATAGGGATGAATAGGAATAAGATTAGGCAAGTGTTAAGTTCTTTTCAAATGAACTATACACTTTTCCAAATCCTATTCAAAACTATGCTATAAGAAAAGAGAAGAAAAAGTACATCTTCATATTTGTATCCACATGCATGCTTATAGATAATTATAAGTAGCATACTTTCAATTTTAGATATTTGATATATATATTTTGAAAATAGCTTTAGATTTAGTAGTGATAATAGCCATTCATATTTTACTTTAGCCAAAACATGCAATTTGACATAAAGAAAATTTTCATTTTGAATTTGATTTTTGAAAAGCATGAGTGCATGAAATTCATATGATATACACATTTAGCATGTTAGGAAAGAATGAAAGTAATGAAAGCATGTAAACACATTCACCATAATTAATTTCTAAAGACAATCTTATGAAATAAGAAAGCTTAAAGTAAATCAAATTATTTTTAAAGAAGGTTTGATTTTATTTTGAGTTTGATTTAATTTGAGAAATGTGAGGTGAGTTTGCTATTCCTAACTCATTCCCACATATGTTGGTTATTTTAATTTAATTTTTAGGTGATTAGATCAATTTTATGTTATGGTTAGGTTAAGGTATGAATTAAGTATATTAATTACCCCTTACCTACACCACCTTGGTATAGTTAATCAAATAATTATGAGCCAATGAGATGACATAAAATCACACAAGAAATTTATATCAATAATGCACCTAGTAAGAAAGGGTCCTAATGCATTTGGTTCATGGTTATTGATTAATTAAACTAAGGGGTTTAACTTAAGTACTTTCATAACCCCTCTCACACATGTGAGTTGGGGCTTGATTTCCTTAATTGTACTTAGGCTCTTGAACACCTAAGCATCTACCCAAGATAGATTAATTGAGTTTTGAAAACTTTTAGAATTTTATGAAATTAATTAGGGGTAAATTAGTGAACTAACCCATAATTAAGGATGGATTAAGGAAGAAAAGGGGTTTAGGGAATATCTTAAGGAAAGTATCCTAAATTTATTTTTTAAACCTCACTTAATAGACTCAATCAGAGGGCTAAATCATTAATTATGCCCTCAATTAAGCTTAATGATATTAATTGAGTGATTAAGGAATGGACTAGAAATTTCTAATTAAGCCACTAATAAATCCCAAGAAAACTTAGGGAGGTATGGGTCATCCCCCTAATTAAGCACAAGAAGTTTGGGATTAATCAATAAAGTAATTAGAGTTTAATTAACAAAATAACATTCCTCATAAAACCCAAATCTATAGAAAATCACTATTTAAAATCCACTAAATTAATTTTAGAATATTTTATATTCAATTATCTATCCAATGCAATTTATTTCATATTTTTTATTTTGCTAGGCTTAGATATGAATTAAGAAAGTTTCCATGATTAATTAGAATATTTAAAAGCCTAATTAAATGTTTAATCTGTTGTACATGGACGCCGACGCGAAGCACTTTCCAATGCGTACGGATAAAAAGTAGTCACATCATAGTGCTGCATCAGCGGTGGTGCTACGTGCTTTCTCCTCATCCATCCGATCAAGGATCGGATGGTTGAGGTTAAAGTTGGGGATCTAAAGGATTAAATGTAAGATCCTATATGTTTTAATCATGGTCGTCCATCCAAAATGTGCAGATGGAAGGCCTATGATCCTTCCCTATTCTTCTGTATGAATAATGGACATTGTCCATCTTCTAGGGGAAGATCCAAGCTCGATTGAGCTTAGATTGGATTGAAATTCAACCCACACCATCTAGGCACAATGACAAGCACATCTAATAGCTAGAATTCTATGGGATTAAAATTCCTTTCACAAAGCTCCAAACCACATTAAATTTAAGCTCAGAAAAATGGCTAACCCTCATCGGCCATTCCCGGAGAAGCTTTTCTAGTGGTAACGCTTAAAGTTTGGAGGCTCTAAGATTGGGTAGATCCTCCTATAGGCCAACTCATCTTGTAGTTGAGCTCAATTTTGATTGAAGTAGATCCTCCCTTGCCTTAGGAGCTTGGAAGAAGACTTGGGTGAGTTCAATCGAGCTCCATGAGGGTATTGCAAAGAGAATTGGGTTAATTTTGAGTGTGGAGTAAGTTTGGTTTTCGGTGGAGCTCCCTTATTTTCAAGCTGTGAAAACTGAGATGATGAGATTTTAAACTCTCTCTAGGAAGCTTGGGAAGACTATCTAGGGCTTTTGCTGAGTTCCTATGCTTCAATCAAATTAGGGAGAGTGTGGATTGAACTAAATTAGGGGGAGTATATATCCCCCTTGAAGGATCGAACGATCGCAAGCCTCCTTACCATTTTGATCCAATTGAGCTTATGCAATGTGTTTGTTAGGCTATTTGAGGTGTCTTTGAGTTCGATTTTGGCTAGAGGAGGAGTGGATGAGGTGGCCATGTGCTTAAATCAAGTGGAGGGAGGAATCTATGTGGCCATTTCAAAGAGGTGGTTGGTTTTCTGTTTGGATTAAGTTTGGCTGACCTAAACCCATTGGGTCATGTGCACTAGGTCCATTAGTGACAATTTGGTCCACTAAGAGGATGACAAGTGTCCATGAAAAGGAATTGACCAAATTTCAAGTGGTTTTGATTTTAGGTTACCCTATGGCCTAGGGGTAAATGGTCCTTTGACATTGATTTTAGTTTGGGTATATTTGATATGATGAGAAAAAAAGGTTTGGCTAAGTTTCATTGAATTTGGAGTTGGTTTGATATGATTTGGCTCATGCTGACCCATTTAGGTCAAAATGGATCAACTTGGGTCAAGTTGACCAAATGGTCAAATTGGGTCAAACTAAGGGTTGGGTCATGTTCATATAATCATATGAATTGAATTTTTATCTTTGTTTCCAATCAATTTGGTTTATATTTGGATTTAGCTTATTTGATTTCATTTAGGTCAAATGGGTCAAGTTGACTAATTTGACCCATTTGACCTATTTGGGCTAAGTCATGGGTAGGTTTAGGTTTGGTTGATCATATGAAATGGATTGGTATCTTTGTTTCCAATCAATTTTGGTTAATTTTGAATTTGGCTCAATTTGACCTTTTAGGTCAAGTTGGGTTCAAGGTCAATTGGGCTAGGTTAGGTCCTTGACCAATTTAGGCTTTGGTCAAGTTCAACAATCATTTTGGAATGAACTCGACCCATTGGTTTCAATCAATTTGTCTTAGATCAAGTTTTGACACATGTTGACTTTTTAGGTCAAGTTGGGTCAACTTGGGTCAAGCAACCAATTGGGCTAGGTTAGGCTCAAATGTTGACTTGGTCAAGTTCAAACATTGATCATGAATGAACTTTGATCAATGGTTTCAATCAATTTAGCCTATGATAGATTTTGGCTATATTGGGTTTCATTTTAGCTAAGTGTTGACTTGGTCAACCCTTAGGTTGGACTTGGTTTGATCTAATTTGAGTGATTGATCATCTCATGATGATTGTTGATCATGATGAGAGGTTTAGGTGCTTAGTTCAATCCAATTTGGTTAGGATTAGAATTTGGCTCATAAGGGGTATTTTAGGTCACTTTGGGTCAAGTGAGCCTAAGTGGGTCAAGTGGCTTGGTCAAAGCTTGATTGGAGTTTGATTGAACTCACATATAGACTCATGATTGAAATATAAATCCATTTGTAAGTGGTTTGAAGCCAAATGTGTTTTGGTTCATTTGAGAATTTCAAGTTTAAGGGGTGAACATGAGTTTGATTTGGGCTTGATTTTTTTAATTGAGTTTTGGTTAAGGGATTGAAGTTTTATTTATATTTGGATTCATGATTGATGGATTGATTGAATCATGAAGAAAAATCAAGTATTTGGCTTGATTTGAAATAGATTTGGTTAAGTTCAAGATTTTGACTTGAAAAGCTTAGGTTGAATTTTGAATGAATTTGAGTTTGATTTTTGGAGTTTGTTATGGATGTTTGAATTTATATTTCATTTATATATGTGAATATAAATGAGAATATAAATGGGTTATGAGAAAATTTCATGAATTTGAAGTTATTTGGACTTGATCTAGGCCAAGTCCTTAAGAGGGAATCAAAGGACTTAGGAAAGATTTGGAATTTGACCATGGATTTTAGATTTGATTTTTTAGTTTGATGGTTTTGAATTTATATTTCATTTATATATATAAATGAGAATATAAATGGGTTGTAGAAAATTTCAAGGATTTGAAGTGATTTGAACTTGATTTAGGCTAGGTCTTTAAGAGGGGATCAAAGGACTTAAAGAATATTTTGAACTTGGAATTTCAATCATGGGTTTCAATCATGAATTTCAATCATATGGAATTGATTTGACTTTGGAGAAAATCAATTAGGCTGGAATTTATTTAAGTTTGATGTTGATTTGATTTGGAGTTTGACTTGAAGTGAGAATGTGGTTCAAGCTATGGGTAGGAAAATTTTTCTAACACCCCTAAGGGATAACTTATTCCTATGGCTAACTCTTCTAACTCTCCAGGGCTAGGTTGAGTGTCCACCTAATTACTAGATGTGTCTTAGGACTAATGATCTCTTAAAGTTTAAGAGGAATCCTACGTCTAAGATAGAGGGTTGAGAGCTCACCCTAAAATGAGGTCAACAGATACCAATCCATTTCAAATGACTAACTAAACATAAACCAACCCATGACCTAACCCAAATAGGTCAAATTGGTCAAATTGGTCAACTTGCCCATTTTACCTAAATGAAATCAAATGAACCAAATTCAAATATGAATCAAATTGAACCTAAGTAATGATGCCAACATATTTCAAATGGTCATATGAACTTGACCCAACCCTTGGTTTGACCCAATTTGACTAATTGGTCAACTTGACCCAAGTTGACCCATTTTGACCTAAATGGGTCAACATGAGCCAAATCACATCAAACCAACTCCAAATTCAATGAAACTTGGCCCAACCCATTTTTCAATCATACCAAACATATTCAAACTATAATCAAGGTCAAATGACCATTTTACCCCTAGGCCATAGGGTAACCTAAAATCAAAACCACTTGGAATTTGGTCAATTCCTTTTCATTGACACTTGGCATCCTCTTAGTAGACCAAATTATCACTAATGGACATGGTGCACATGACCCATTGGGTTTGGGTCAGCCAAACCTAACCCAAGGTCAAAATCACTTCCTCTTGAGGCATGAAAATCCTTCCTCCACTCAATTAAGCACATGGCAAGCTTCACCACTCCACTCCTCTGACCAAACTAAATGCCATGCCACCTCTAATGGCCTAACAAACCACTCAAGGAGGTCAATTGGATTAAAATGGCAAGAGAGCCTACAGCCGTCCGATCCTTCAAGGGGAGATATACTCCCCCTAATTTATTTTGAATTCAACTCTCTCTCCTATTCGATTGAAGCATAGGAACTCAGAGAAAGTGATTCCAAGATCCCCCAAGGTTTCTTAGGCATTTTCCATTTCCCCATTTTTGGATTTCTTCAAATTGAAAATAAGGGAGCTCAAGGGAAATTAAATCTCACTCAATACTCCAAGCTAGTCTAATTCACTTTGCAAGCACCTTGAGGGAACTCAATCGAGCTCACCCAAGGCTTCACACAAGTTCTCCAAGCAAGGGAGGAGTGTTCTTGATCAAGACCAGCCCACTTGAAGGTGAACTTGTCCCATAGGAAGATCCATCCAATATCAACACCTCAAACCTTCAACAAGTCTTTGTCTCTACTAGAAAGCTACTTCAAGGGATTCAAGCGCCAGTGATAGCCTCCGACGAGGTATGCCATTAAACTAAGCATAATTGTATCTCCTCTTGGTCCTTTGTGAAGGGAAGTTTCACCCCAAGAAAAGTTAGCCATTGGATGTGTTCTCCTTTACTCTTAGATGGTGTGGGTTGAATTTAGTTTCAATCCTAGCTCATTGGAGCTTGGATCTTCCCCTAGAAGATGGACGGTGGCCATCTCTCATAGGGAAGATTAGGGATGGATCATGGGTCATCCATTTTTGATGGACAGCCATGATCAAGATGCATAGGATATTCAATTTAATCCATTAATACTGCGGGTTTAATCTCAGCCGTCCGATACTTGATCGGATAGAAGGGGAGAAAGCGCGTAGCACCGCCGCTGATGCGGTGCTATGATGTGATAACTTAAATAGCCTCTCCCATCATGCCACATGGAAAGCGCGTGCCGCATTAGCCTCCACGTGGCGCCGACAGGATTAGCAATTTAATTAAGTGATTTATTTAATTCTCCTTAATCATGGAAACTTCATAATTGCATAACTAATTTAAAAAAAATTTTAAAAATATAAAATGAAATGCATATGAAAGATATTTTAATGTAGAATAATATAAAATTATTTACAATGGATTTTGAATAGTGTATTTTGAGTTTGGATTTTAATGAATACTTAATAACCCTAATTACTCCCTAATTATTCCACTGATTAATCTCAAACTTCTCATGTGCATCTAGAGGGATGACTTATGCCTCCCTTAATTTTCTTGAGATTTATTGATGGGTTAATTTATGGGATCAATTATTGAATCCTTAATTACCCTCTTAATGTAATTAAGCCTAATTAAGTATGTGAATGGGGGTTTAATCCCTTGATTGAGTTAATTCTATGTTAGTGATCAGGATGTTTAGGGAAAATATTTGGGATATTTTCCCTAAGCTATTCCTTAAACCCCCTTTCTCTTCCTTAATCTAAATTCAATTAAGGGTTAATCCACTAAATTACTTACTTAATTAACTTGATAAAATTTTCAAAATATTCCAGAACTTAATCAATCTACTTTGGGTAGATGTTTAGGTGTTTAATAACCAAAGTGGGTTGAGGAAATCAAAACCTAATCCACATGTGTGGGAAGGGTTATGAAAGTACTTAACTTAAACCCTTTAGCTTAATTAATGAACCAATTGCATTAGGTACCTTTCTTTCCTAGGTGCATTGCAAATTTAAATTTCTTGTGTAGTTTTATGTCATCTAATTGGCTCATAACTATGTGATTAAATATGTTAAAATTTTGTAGGTAAGGGGTAATTAATACACTTAATGTACACCTTAACCTAACTAAAATATAAAATTGACCTAATCATCTAAAAATTAAACAAAAATAATATACATACATTGGAATGGGTCAGGACCAGCAAACCCTCTTCACATTTCTCAAATTGAAATTAAACTCAAATTCAAACAAAATTTCTTTAAAACCAAATTTGATTTACTTTAAATAATTCTATTCCATAGGATTGCCTTTAAGAATTAATTAGGGTGAATGAATTTACATTGCTTTTATCACTTTATTTCTCTCCTAGCATGCTATATGTGTATGTCATATGAAAATCATGCATTCATTCCTTTTAAAAATCAAAATTAAAATAAAATATTTTCTTTATGTCAAATTGCATGTTTTGGCTAAAAGTAAGAATATGAATGGCTATTATCACTATTAAATTCAAAAATTATTTTCAAAATTTTTAAATCAAACATCAAAATTGAAAGGTATTCTACTTATAATTATTTATAAGCTTACATGTGAGAAATATAAAGATCTGTGTTAAGTGGCTTTGATTCTCCCTCTCTTTCTTAACATAGAATTGTATAAGATTGGCAAAGTGTATAGTCCATTTGAAAAGGACATAAAACTTGCTCAAATCTATTCCTATACACTCTTATGTCATGACTTAAGAAGGGGTTTCACATCACACATATAAATTAAACAATCAAACCAAAAATCAAATAAATATAAACTTTTGCAGCTTTCTTTTTTCATTTATTTCTTATGTACATGCATATGTATTTAAGGAAAGTGGTATATTAGTCTGGACAATCCCGGGATTTTGAGGCTTTAAGTAGCCCTAAGTAGGTCTTGTACCTTACACCCCTGGTGCTAACAATGGCGTTGTACTCACTTATGCCTTTTATACATACATATGTGTATATGAATAAAGGATAAAAAAATCCTCTTTTCTACTTAATGAAAATCATGCATCATAAAGCATCCACATTTTCTATAGTAACACTACTTAGCATTCATCATTAAGGTGTGCTAAACATTCTCATTTGCATGTATAGATATATTCTTAGGATTCATCCATATGCATGTTATATATGTTGGGAAAGAAATGAAGTGGTGTGTGTTTTGTGATATTATTTCACTTTACTTAATCTTAAAATTTCTTTCTTTTTAAATAGGTTTGTTTAGAGTTATTTTAAACTTAGGATTAATTAGAACACATAATAGAACATTCACTAAACAAAAATCAATAATGAATCTATCTTAGAAATCACTTAAGATGGGGAAGAAAGAGAAGTTCTCTTCTCTTTACAACCTTAAGTAATTAAGTAGATTCATTCAAACTAAAAAAAAGCATCAAATAAAATTAACCCAAATCAACTAAATAACTTAAATGAAACCACCCTCTAAGTTGAACATTTTCATACTTAGAAAACTTCAACCTTAAAGTCATAGCTAAGCATACCACACAAACCTTAAATGACACACACATTAGACTAAGTCACCATTTCTAGCTTTAGGTTAGGGTGGTGCATGGTTTGATGTTTGCTTTTATTTTGTGATATAATTTTAGTCTAGATGTTAGGGTCATGTACGTAGATTGAATGGTAGGAAGATTTAGTTTAATCATTATCTTCTATTGGGGATTGTGCTTAAGGGGTGTTGTAATAAAAAATATAACTGCTTTTGTTGTGCAGGTACTCATACCCCTAAGCATAATCCAATAGGCCAGGTGGACTTGGTTACCCATGTGTGGGGTGCTAAGTCCAATATACATGTTTGGGATTTGTGGTTTGTTTAGCTAATCTCAATTTTACAGGTGTTGGTTAGATTTACTTTTTCTTTTCATGTAATCTTGCAATTAAGATTTTAGAATGATTATTATTTGGGATTAGAATGAGCATTGGTTATAAGACCATGTCTTATGTACCATGTGAAGCCTTTGGAGTATCCACCTACCAACCATCCAGGAGAAGGAACTAAAAGAAGAAGGAAGAAGAAGAAAGAAGAAAGAAGAAAGAAAGAAGAAAGGAAGAATAAAGACCAACATGAATTTACTTGCTTAATTATAATTAATTCATTTGTAATCCGGGTTGTATAAGGGTAGAGATAGGCTACCCAACTTATTTTTGGATTTGTGCGGTGGTGCTCGACCAAAAATGGCCTTTTATTCTTTTATGTTAGCTTTACAAAATATTTGATGTTTTGTTTAGCTTGTGCATTAAAAATGGCATGTTTTCATAGTTTCTTCCTTGCTTGATGTATGGCCTGGATGATGATTAGGATCTTAGGGGAAAATAAATTTTCTACGAAATTAATTAACTCAAAATTAAAAATTAAAAATTTATAACCTCATCTAAAGCCTAAGTTAAAATCAAGATAAAAGAATTAGTAACCCCTTAGCTGGATGAGTGCTTTCTTTTCTAAATATCATGCATAAAAGCATATTATTTCACTCTTGATTGGAGGGCTTCCACTTTTGCCAGAGAACTTGGCTTGACCTATGAGAGCCATGGTGAAAAATTTGGCCCTTATCTTGCTGACTTTGGCCCATAATCTTATTTCTCATGCATTAGGCATATGAATCCTATAGCTTAAGTGAAATGATTGTCCTAAATGAAAATAAAACATATAAAATTTTGCATTAGATTTAAGTATTATTCATGCCCTTACATGATCTAGTCTCTTAGGGAGTGTTTTTATAACAACCTTGCTATCTTGCATAAACATAAGACTTGCCTACATATTTTAAAATCGTAGGAGGAGTTAGTTGGAGGCCACCCCCAGGCGGTTGTAAGTCCAACAGTCGGGTGGTTTATCTTCTCTTATGGAAGTAAACCAAATACATATTTGTGCCTTAGATTTAGGTCTTGCTTTTGGCTCTTGCCAAAGTTCCCAAGATTTAGGTTCAGAGGTTGCTATTTCCTTCATGGGCTGTGAGCATAAATCCTCACCTCTTAGGCAGTTTCATGACCTTGTATCATAGAATTATAAGCCCTAGCATTCTAATAAAAATTCAACTCAAACAAATTAATTCAATTTAAAAAATGTAAAGCCCAACCATAGGTAGTTTGGGATGCTTTCTAGGCTTCCTAGTATCTTAAGCATCCTCTACTTATTTTCATTTAGCTTTGACAAGAACTCCCTCCTCTTGATCGATCTCACCCGACTTTATGAAAATAAACTAATCGACTGATAGTCCTACCTTTTCAAAATCTTTGGAGATAACGATCATTTACCTGAGAGTATTCCTAAGGAATCTTGTTCCTTAGGATATGGGGGCTTGCCCCTATAAGAATTTAACGAACCTAGTTTAAAATAAACTTTGCTTTACTTTTTCATGTAAAGAAGGGGAAGAATCTCTGGTACCCATAGTCCTTAAGAGTCCTGATTAAGGTGATTAGGTCCATTGTAGGGTGGTGACTTCTATCTTTTGAGATAGTACACATTTCCTCAATACCGTACCCGATCACCCTAATAAGAACTTCTATGGATCTATGTGGCCTCTCGACAAGACATTTTATATTTTTATTTTCACCACAGATGAAGGCTAGAATATTAAAATTTTACCACAAATTTTTTTGGCCACTCTGCTGGGGATGGTTTCTCTCTCCATCTTTGGGAAATGATCATTGTCTCCAAGTATCGATAGTGGGTTTATACTTTTGTGTGAATCCAAGACTATCTTTATTTATGTTGGTACTTAGCTTATTTTTTCCTTAAGTTAAGCTAGCCAACATCTTTAGGTTTTAGGACCTCACTCCGTGTTGGTCTTAAAACTCCCGTTAGGATCCCCAATGGGTGAAAATAAAAATTGAATAAAAAGAAAAAGAATCAAAGACTTCCTCCTTACCATTTTTATGGTAAGGAAAGGTTCATTCTAAAAATAAAGACAAAATAATTACTTCATAAAAGTGTTGCTTTTCAAAAGCACTTTTTCAAAATATACTTAATAAAATATTTGCACTACATCTAACAATTTTCACAATTATTACATGTAGAAACATTTCAAAAATAAAATAAACACTCATATTTTCTAAAAGCATAAATGAACTTCTTCACTCAATTCATTTTGATGGAGACTACATTTTCAAAAATAAAATTCCAACAATCATGTATTCAAAAAGCATAAATTTGAAGATGGGCCTTTCCATTCAACACATCCAAATGTGTTGGATGGATATTACATCTTCAAGCAAAATCACAACTTTGAATTTCCACTCAACACATTCCACATGTGTTAGGTTGGAATTTTCACCTTTTTAAAAAGCACATATAAAAACCTCTCCATTCAATATACCCACATTTATTGAATGGAGATTTCATCAATCAATATATATATATATATATATATATATATATATATATATATATATATATATATATATATATATATAAACTTTCAATACATATGAACATCTATTCAATATAAATTTATTGAATGAAGATTTCATTTCAAATAAAATGACATGAAATACCACTTAATATATTCCATATATGATTAGGTTGAAATTTCCTCTTTCAAAAAGTAATAATCACACACAAAAATACGTCTTTGAAAAATGAAACATAATTAATTTCCATCTTACATAACCAAATTCGTTAAGTGGAAATATCTCTTTTCAAAGTCAACAAAAAAACAAAATTTTCAAAATACATTTGAAACTTCATTTTAGCATACCATATTTGCTAAAGTGAAGTCTCCATTTTCAAAACAAAATCTAAAACAAAAGAAACACATTAGGATTTCATATCATACCCCAATTTGCTAAAGATCCTATTTTTCAAAATAAAATCCAAAACAAAATTTGAAACACACTATTGGAACTTCATTTTAGCATACCATATTTGCTAAAGTGAAGTCTCCATTTTCAAAAAAAAAAATGAAATGCATTTCTGGAACTTCATTCTTTAGCATACCATATTTGCTAAAGTGAAGTCTCCATTTTCAAAACAAAATCTAAAACAAAATTTGAAACACATTGGAATTTCATTTAGCATACTCAAATTTGCTAAGTGAAATCTCCATTTCACAAAATGTCAAAATATTTGGAACTTCACCTTTGTATGCCACATTTTACTAAAGTGAAGTCTCAATTTTTTAAAACAAAATCTAAAACAAAAATTTGAAACATATTTTTGGAATTTCATTTAGTATACTCAAATTTGCTAAGTGAAATCTTCATTTCACAAAATTTTCAAAACACATTGGAACTTCATTCTAGCATACCACATTTGCTAAAGTGAAGTCTACATTTTCAAAACAAAATCCAAAACAAAGAAACACATTAGGATTTCTTAGCATACCCAAAATTGCTAAGAATCTTATTTTCAGAATAAAATCAAAAGAACAAAAAGAAACACTAATAGCATACCCAAATTTGCTAAGGATCCTATTTTTCAAAATCAAAATCTTCAAAATAAAAAGAAACACATTAGGATTTTCCTAGCATACATAAATTTGCTAAGAATCCTATTTTCAAAAAATTTCAAAAATTTTCAAAAATAAAACACACTTGGATTCCTCATTTAGCATACCCAAATTTCCTAAATGTGAATTCCATTTTCCAAACACAAATGATTCACAAAACAAAGCAAAAAAAAAAAGAAGAAATTGTTTTCAAACACCCAACTTAGTATATCCAAATTTGCTAAGTGAATAGATTCCAAAAATCTCAAATCAAAATCAAATAACCCTTGACTTTAACATACCCAAGTTTGTTAAATAAAAGGTCCTCAAAATTCAAATATGAACTTATAGAAGCATCTCTTCAAAAATATTTGAACTCATTTTTAACATATCTAAATTTATTGAAAGTGGATTCTACATCCAAAAATTTTTCTTTCCAATCAAATCTCAAAACCTATTCTAAATCATTTGAGCCCAACTAAACACTTTCAAGATGTTGAGTATGGGTTCAAATTCTAAATTCAAATTCAAAATCAATAAAGCAAGAGAATATGATTCAAATTTGTTTTTGACATTGCAGTTACAGTCAACTTCAGTCAATTTTTTCAGTCTCAATAGTTTAATCTAATGGCTGCACCCAAGTATGTGTTCACTTTTCCCCATGGGATGGATCTGGTCTTGGATCAGGCCAGCCTTCCCCACTCTGACTACACCAACCTCATCAACTTTGGATGAGGTTTTGAGGGGCAGATTACATGTGAGGGGACCTCCCATATGATTATTAGTAGGAGCATAATGGTCGGGCAAGAGCTGGTCATTCGGGTTAACATGCCATTAGATTCTGAGATTCCCTTGATAAAGAGGAAGGCTATGGCAATTCCCATAGCAGCAGTGTCAATGCCAGTGCCTATGCACTCATGGTTCCCTGTACTACCCCTGTTAGGGCTAGCACCCTCAATAGGGAAGGTTCCCTTGATCCCACGGATTGTCTCCCTCGCTTTTGAGGTTGGGTCTAGTTCTTACTCTGCTTGCCATACCAAGACCCAAGAGAAACAAGAACTACATGATAGAGTGGTATCATACTCGCATTGCTAGGGAGATGGAGGTAGCTACCCGATCTATTATTGAGGAGTTACCCACATTGGTTTCCCTGCTCATTACAGTGAACCCGTTCCATCCTCTCTTAGGGTCTAATACAGAGGATGCCAGGAGGATCTGCTTCAACTCCACCAGCGGTTCAGTTTCAGCTAGTCACTCAGAGTAAGAGGTCATATGTCAGCCTCCATTCAGTTCTACACCAAGTAGACAGAGCCTACGGATGATCTGAGTCTAGGGATTTGATTTGAGATCCGTTATCCTCTAGAGCGTGTGGAAGCATCTTAGACAGGAGAGGGGCAGGGAGGCCCATACCTCAATTCATATCACTAGCCGAGAGAGGTGGAGGTTTAGTCGACAGTCAGCGGCCTTCACACTTGTTAAATTTCTTAATCTACATGCAACCCATGTAGATTATACTGATTGAATTCTGTTCATGGGGATCATAAATCATAGAAGAGTAGCTCCTATCCTGAGAGAGTTGGTGGTGTCTCCATCCCACCACTCTACCCCCCGTCCACCGTCGCTTGTCCATGTTCCAACATCTCCAGTTCCACCAAAGGCTATTAAGGCTGCATTGGGGGAGAAGAGAGCCTCATCGGTGATCCATCTATGGTTGAGAGATCCCATCCTATCTACACCGCCTACTATGGTGAGGCCGAGCTCTCCTGCTCGACTTTCTACCCCAGTAGTGGTGAAGAAAAAATGGCGACCTCAAAGCATAGTGGTCATCCCTTCACCACCACCACCACATCATGACATAGAGATGGTTGCAGCAGTTGTCGAGGGAGAAGGTGACAACTCAGTTGCACCTATGATGATATAGCCTCCTAGGATTGTCACCCCATGCAAATTTAGTGATAATCAGGAGCATATTTCTTCCAGCGAGTATAGCCCCTAAAGGGTTGACTCTCTAGCAATAGGGGAGGTCTGGTGCCTCACAGTACATGATAGTGAACCCACCATCGGTCAGCCAAAGTCATTTGTGCCAGTTCAGATAGATCATTCTCTAGATGATATAGTAGCCCATTATCTCATGAGAAGAATGAGATCCTATGATATGACTAGTATGATGAGGAGAGAAGATTAATGATTCCAATGAAGATGATTTATTGGGAGATTTGGTTTGCATGGTAGGTACCATGGGATCCCTCCTTAGAAAGCAAAGATGGAAGGTGTTGAGGTGAGCGAAGACAAACCCTACTCGACCCAACACCTCCTTTAGATAAAGCAGAAGGATGAAAAAATAGATAGGATGGAGAAGAGGCTTGAAGATTTGCTAGCAATTGTCTTAGCACTTCAAAACCAAGCATCGACAGTCCATCCTACTATAGCTGAGACTAGTCAGCCAGAGTTGGTGCATGTCTTGGACCCAGCCAAGACTTTACCTCCGGTAGAGCAAGGAAGCACCAACATGTATAGGAAGGTAGTGGATAGTACCTCCATACAAGAAAAAGATATCAAGAGCATGGTTTAGCAATAGGTGATAGAAGAGTTGGCTCAAGCGAGGAGGATCATCAGTTCCAAAGTGTAGACCCTATCAAGGAATTTGATGCAATCCAATATCCAAAGAGTTTCCTGCCTCCTTTTTTCAAGAGTTTTGATGGCAGTGGGAACTCGAGGTAGCATATTGCACATTTCAGGGCCAGTTGTTGCAACACCGGTGGCAGTGACACTTTACTCTTTCATCACTTTATCAGTAGCTTAGCGGTTATATCATTTGACTGATACGATGACCTTACCAATAGTTCAATGAAGACTTTTGCTGAGTTGGAGTAACTCTTTATCAAGAGGTTTGTTGGAGCTCAACAAAGGGTCATTATTGGCGATCAAGTTGTGGCTCAACAAAATTCGTGAGTCCCTCATTGATTACATTCTCAGATGGCATAATTTGAGTATGAAATGTGAACCACAACTATCTAAAAAGCATACCATTGAGATTCTTCTTAAGAATATCCATGGCCCAGTCGCCTTCATGCTCAAAGGTTTCACCATCAAAACTTTTGAGAAATTAATCAACAAGGCGGTTAGCTTGTAAGGAGAAGCCAAACAGTTTCCTTCTAGATCTACCAACAAAGCCAAAGTCGCATAAGGTATATGAGAAGAAACCAGGGGCAATGAGAAATGGATAAGGGATAATAGCCAGCTATAGAGCAGTTTGAGAGACCTCATGCTCACACTCATCGCTTCCACCTCTTCTACCACCACCGAGGCAACCCTACCGGCCACCATAGTAGCCTCCATGGCTTGCACCGCCTCCTCCTTAGCCACATCATCAGCATCAGCAGTGCACATACCCGTCGCCAGGTAGCTGTGGTCCACCTACTCTTGTGCATAAACTTAACAAGCCGTATTTATTTAATAGGTAGGTAATCAGGAAGATCTTTAAGAATCTCTTAAATATGCTTGATTTTTAGCTACTCAAACCTAGGAGACTGGAGGAAGTGGGAAAAAGCCATTATCCTAACTTTTGCCCCTACCACTGTATGCTAGGTCATGTTTTGGAAGATTGTTTCACATTTAAGGACTAGCTTGAACATAGCTTCAAGATTGGTGCTATAGTCATCCCAAAGGAATACCTTGTGGAACAACCATCCAATTTCATTAGGGTAATCCTTGGGGATACTTGCGATCCTTCCAAAACCAAAGAAGGTTAGGATATCTCCTTATCTAAAACCTCTAAGAAAATTGTATCGAAGATCAAAAAACTTTCCTTGCAGGTGCTTGATTCAGCTCAAACCTCCAACAACAAGGAAGGTTTGCAAGTTTTCAGAGCTAACTTAGGAAAGGGGAGCTCAGCGTGGCGGCGGCATGTAGCCCAGATAGCCAGTGCAACCACTACGAATCCGACCTCCGGTCCATTGTAGCTACCACATAGTGACTACCTCCACTCCAGCTAGTTTTTCTTCCTCTAGTAGACATCTTGTATCGATGGATGAGGGTATTAAATCCCTCCCTCTTACTTTACTTAATTTCTACTATGTACCTCTTATCAAATCTAAGAAATTAAAGAATAAAGCTAGCTTGAATTATATTTATGTCACTTCTGATTGGTTATCCAAATATTTTCTTAATAACTCTTCATGTCCAATATAACTATAACAATTTATCTTCCTCTTTATTGAGTTGGATTTTCCTACTCATTACTAAGGGTTCCTCTTGAGATAGACTTGGAATCATCGATTCTGGGGTTTCATAGAAGAAGGCTGTAGGTGAGCCATGCATGTAGAATCTTCCATTACCGCCATAAGAGATCATCAAGTCAACCTTCATAGTGGCAATTCTAACTCCTAGGCGCACCTCAAGATAGAGGGAAATATGTCATTGGTTCGGAGGATCTAGAAGCCCCTCCACAGGATGCTCTACCCTTAGATATGCTTATGGAGGATCAGTCCAAGGTGGACTATAATTTCCTCTCTCACCTAAGAAAGTTGCCATCTAAGCTAATCATATGATGCCCTTGTCTTATCCAAAGAGGTGAGGGAGTCATTAATCAAGGCTCTCCTTGATCTTGAGATATGCTTAGCTTAGCTGACCGCTATTGGTGAGAAGGCACATTACTCCAAAGAACTTAGGGAATCACTTTCATAGATGAAGTTCTTCTTATGGGGGACATGGAGCACAACCATCCCCTCTACATTACACTTAACATGAACAATTTCAGGCTAGTCAGAGTTCTCATCGATCCAGATGCATCAGTGAACATTATAAGTCTAAAGACCCTTGCCTATTTGAAGATCGACATCTCCACACTCTGAGGAGATCAAATGATGTTGAGAGGATTTAGTGAATAAGGCAAGCGGGCTTTAGGTTCTATAGTGTTACCTTTGGAGATAGGTGACTGGAAGATTGAAGCCAAGTTTTATATCATTGATTTGAATACTTCATTCACCGCTTTGCTCGGTAAGACTTAGATACATCAGAATAATCAACAAGCTTAAAGAAATCAATCTAGATATAGATGAAAATCCACTCCCAACATACATCAGTTCATTATTAAATGAAGAAGAAATCAATGACTTAGTTAGGCTATTAACTAATCTTAAAGATTGCTTTGCATGGAGTTATGAAGAGATGCCGGATTATCTCCTAATATAGCAGTCCACAAACTAGTAATAGATCCTAGCACTAACCTTATCAAACAAGCTCCTAGATGCATAATTAGAAATCAAACAACAGGTCATTTCTAAGAGTCAAGAAACTAGTTGATGTTGGTTTCATTAGGGAATAAAAATACCCTACCTGATTAGCCAGTGTCGATGTAGTTAAGAAAAGAATGACCAAATTTACATATGCATCAATTTCAGGGATTTAAATAAGTCATGTCCTAAGGATGAGTTTTCTCTTCCTATACCAAAATTAATGATGGACAATGCCTCATCTCATGTAGTATTCTCCTTCATGAATGGGTCATCTGGCTATAACCAAATCAAGATGGTCCCTAAGGATGAAAGGAGCACTGCCTTTCAAACCCCAATTGAAATCTATTATTATAGGGTCATGCTGTTCGGCCTTAAAAATGATGGTGCTACATACCAACATGCCATGTTGATGCAGATCTTTAACAAACTCATCCACCATTAGGTTGAGTGCCATGTTGATGATTTAGTAGTCAAGAGCAGAGAAAAGAAGACCATCTCTTTAACTTGAGAGTAGTTTTTGAATGGTTAAGATAATATAATCTTAAAATGAATCCGCTGAAGTGTGCATTCGGAGTAGCTTCTGAGAAATTCCTTGGGTTTATTGTCTGACACTGGGGAATAGAAATAGATCCAGAAAAGATCAAATCTATCTTAGAAATGCCAACTCCTAAGAGTTTAACTCAACTCAGATCTTTTCAAGGATGGTTGGCATATCTAAGATGCTTTATTTCCAACCTCTCGGAGAGATTGAAGCCATTCTCAACACTTGTCAAAAAGGATGCCAAGTTTAAGTGGAATGATAAGTGTCAGCATGCCTTTGAAGATATCAAGTAGTATTTGGTGAAGCTACAGTTCTAGCCCCTCTGAGCTACTCATCATCTACACCGCATTGGATGACCCTCTCGGCTTTGTTGGTCCAAGCCAATGATGAAGGAAGAATCATTACCTTTGTCATCTGGTTCCTCGAGTGACTACCCACCTATTGAAACATTGCCTAGCTTTTTTTTGCCTCCCAAAAGCTACATTATATGCTTTCTCATAAGGTGAAGTTGATTTCTAGAACCAATCTCTGCTACCTCATGACACGACACACTATCCGGATGCACGATGGTCCATGATCCTCACGCTTGATATCCCATTCATCCTGCGGTAAAGGATAAGCACCAGATTTCTTAGCCCACTTCTTGCTGATTCTCCGCATAATGATGATCTCCCTGATGAACAAATCATGAGCTTAAGGGAGGTTGATAACTGCCGATGGGAGATGTATTTTCATGGTGTAGCTTCTTTTCATAAAGGGGAAGCACCACAATTTAGTCTTCTAAGAAAGGCAAGGGTAGCAATAGTTCTCCTAACTCCAGACTGTGATATGATGAGATTCTCATACTATCTTTCCAATCCCTACACCAACAACGAAGCTGAGTATGAGGCTTTAATTGCCAGTCTAGAGTTAGCCATCATAGTTAGTGTCAACATCATTAACATTTTGGGGATTCTCAGTTGGTGATCAATCAGATTGTCAAGTTCTACAAGGTTCTCAAACCCAAGCTTTATCATTATCACGAGTATACCATGAACCTGTTGGCCCAAACCCTAAAATCACCATCTACAAGGTTCCCCGAGCAGAGAACTCAGTAGCAGATGCTTTGGCTAAACTTGCCAAAGAATTGGTATGTCTAGAAGATGAGTCCATTCCAATAAGGGTCCAAAATAGACAAGTCATATCCTTTGTTGATGTTGAACTCATCGAGAGATTTTCTCTTGAAGGGGAGGTTGTCATTTCCTAGAAGGACAAGGAGCTGGATTGGAAGCTACCGTTCATAGACTATTTCAACATCAGCAAACTACCTCAAGAAAAGTCACAAGCTCATCAGGTGAAACAAAGAACTCTCTCATATTCGATGGAAGCATAAAACTCAAAGGAAGTGATTCCAAGCTCCCCCAAGGTTTCTTAGGCATTTTCCATTTCCCCATTTTCGGATTTCTTCAAACCAAAATAGGGGAGCTTAAGGAAATTAATCTCACTCAATACTCCAAGCTAGTCCAATTCACTTTGCAAGCACCCTGAGGGAACTCAATCGTGCTCACCCAAGGCTTCACACAAGTTCTCCAAGCAAGAGAGGAGTGTTCTTGATCAAGATCGAGCCTACTTGAAGGTGAACTTGGCACATAGGAAGATCCATCCTATCTCAACACCTCAAACCTTCAACAAGGCTTTGTCTCCACTAGATGAAGCTACTTTAAGGGTTCAAGCACCAATGATAGCCTTCGATGAGGTATGCCATTAAACTGAGCATAATTTCATCTCCTATTGGTCCTTTATAAAGGGAAGTTTCACCCTAAGCAAAGTTAGCCATTGGATGTGTTCCTTTTACTCTTAGATGGTGTGGGTTGAATTTGATTCAATCCAAGCTCAATCGAGCTCAGATCTTTCCCTAGAAGATGGATTGTGGCCATCTCCCATAGGGAATATTAAAGATGGATCATGGGTTGTCCATCCACACATTTTGGATGGATGGCCATGATCAAGATGCATATGATATTCGATTTAATTCTTTAATACCATGGACTTAATCTCAACCATCTAATCCTTGATCGGACAGACAGAGAGAAAGTGTGTAGGGCCATCGCTAACGCTGCACCATGATGTGACAACTAAAATTATCTCTCCCATCATGCCATGTGGAAAGCGTGTGCCGCATCAGCCTCCACATGGTGCCGATGGGATTAGCTATGTAATTAGGGATTTATTTAGTTATCTCTAATCATTGAATCTTCATAATTGCATAATTAATTTTAGAAAAATCCTAAAAATATAAGGTGAAAAGCATTGGAAAGATAATTCAGAGGAGAATATTCTAAAATTATTTTAACTAGATTTTAAATAATATATTTTTTAATTAGAGTTTTAATAAAAACTTAATATAATTACTCCTAAATTATCCACTAATTAATCTCAAACTTCTCATGTGCATTTAGGGGGATGATTTCTATCTACCCTAATTTTCTTGGGATTTATTGATGGATTAATTAAGGGGATCAATTATTGAATCCTTAATTACCCTCTTAATATAATTAAGCCTAATTAAGTGTGTGAATAGTGGTTTAATCCTTTGATTAAGTTAATTAAGTTTTGTTTGAGTGATCAGGAGGATTAGGGAATAATTTTGGGATATTTTCCTTAAGCTATTCCTTAAACCACCTTTCTCTTCTTTAATCTAAACTTAATTAAGGCTTAACTCCCTAATCACTTGCTTAATTAATTTGATAAAAATTTTCAAAATATTCTCAGAACTTAATCAAATCATCTTGGGTAGGTGCTTAGGTGTTCAATAACCTAAGTAACTTAAGGAAATCAAAATCCAACCCACATGTGTGGGAAAGGTTATTAAAGTACTTAAATTAAACCCTTTAACTTAATTAATCATTAATTCTGAGCCAATTGAATTAAGTACCTTTCTTTCCTAGGTGCATTACCAATTTAAATTCTATGTATGGTTTTATGTCATATCATTGGCTCATAATTATTTGATTAAATATGCTAAGGTGGTATAGGTAAGGGGTAATTAATACACTTAATGTACACCTTAACCTAACTAAAACATAAAATTGATCTAATCACCTAAAAATTAAACAAAAATTATATACACATGTGGGAATGGGTTAGGACCAACAAACTTATTTTCACATTTCTCAATTGAAATCAAACTCAAAATTCAAACAAAATTTCTTTAAAACTATATTTGATTTGCTTTAAATAATTCTATTCCATAGGTTTGTCTTTAGGAATTAATTAGGTTGAATGAATTTACATTACTTTCATCACTTTATTTCTTTCCTAGCATGCTACATGTGTATGTCATATGAAAATCATGCATTCATTCCTTTTAAAAATCAAAATTAAAATGAAATGTTTTCTTTATGTCAAATTACATGTTTTGGCTAAAGTAAGAATATGAATGGCTATTATCACTATTAAATTTAAAATTATTCTCAAATTAATAAATCAAACATCAAAACTGAAAGGTATGCTACATATAATTATTTATAAGCTTGCATGTGAGAAATATAAAGATATGTGTTATGTGGCTTTGATTCTCGCTCTCTTTCTTAACATAGAATTGTTTAGGATTAGCAAAGTGTATAGCCCATTTGAAAAGGACATAACACTTGCTCAAATCCATTCCTATACACTCCTATGTCATGACTTAAGAAGGAATTTCACATCACACATATAAATTAAACAACCAAACCAAAAATCAAATAAATATAAACTTTTGCAGCTTTCTTTTCCATTTATTTCTTTTGTATACATGCATATGTATTTAAGGAAAGTGGTATATTAATCTGGACAACCCAGAGGTTGTGAGGTTTTAAGTAGCCCTAAGTATGTCTTGTACC
Organism: Cymbidium sinense; assembly: GCA_021442155.1. Classification (NCBI taxonomy): domain Eukaryota; kingdom Viridiplantae; phylum Streptophyta; class Magnoliopsida; order Asparagales; family Orchidaceae; genus Cymbidium; species Cymbidium sinense. The sequence continues at coordinate 92,604,804 of CM038228.1, read as the reverse complement.
TTACACCCCTGATGCTAATAATGATGCTGTACTCACTTATGCCTTTCATACATACACATATGCTTATGAATAAAGGATAAAAGAAATCTCTCTTTTCTACTTAATGAAAATCATGCATCATAAAGCATCCAAATTTTCTTAAGTAACACTACTTAGCATTCTTTATTAAGGTGTTCTAAATATTCTCATTTGCATGTATAGATATGCTTAAGATTCATCCATATGCATGTTATATATGTTGGGAAAGAAATGAAGTGGTGTGTATTTTGTGATATTATTTCACTTTACTTAATCTTAAAATGTCATTCATTGTTAATAGGTTTGTTTAGAGTTATTCTAAACTTAGGATTAATTAGAACACATAATAAAACATTCACTAAACAAAAATCAATAATGAATCTATTTTAGAAATCACTTAAGGTAGAGAAGAAAGAGAAGTTCTCTTCTCTTTACCTTCTCTTTACAACCTTTAGTAATTAAGTAGGTTCATTCAAACTAAACAAAAAAAAACATCAAATAAAATTAACCCAAATCAACTAAATAACTTAAATTAAACCACCCTCTAAGTTGAACATTTTCATACTTAGAAAACTTCAACCTTAAAGCTATAGCTAAGCATACCACACAAACCTTAAATGGCACACACATTAGACTAAGTCACCATTTCTAGCTTTAGGTTAAGGCGGTGCATGGTTTGATATTTTCTTTTGTTTTATGATGCAATTTTTTTGTCTGGATGTTAGGGTGTATGTGTGTAGACTGAATGGTATGATGATTTAGTCTAATCATCATCTTCTACAGGGGATTGTGCTTAAGGGGCTATAATAAAAATATAAATGCTTTTGTTGTGTAGGTGCTTATACCCCTAAGCATAATCCAATAGGCTAGGTGGACTTGGTTACCCATGTGTGGGGTTCTAAGTATAATATACATGCTTGGGATTTGTATGGTTTGTTTAGATAATCTCTATTTTGCAAGTGTTGGTTAGATTTACTTTTTCTTTTCATGTAATCTTGCAATTAGGATTTTGGAATGATTGTTAACTTCGTTCCGGTTACGTATTGCTATAGACTATGTCTTATGTACCATGTGAGGCCTTTGGAGCATCCACCTTCCAACCATCCAAGAGAAGGAACTAAAGGAAGAAAGAAGAAAGAAGAAAGTTTCCTTGCTTAATTGTAATTAATTCATTTGTAATCCGAATTGTATAAGGGTAAAGCTCAGCTACTCAACTTATTTTTGGGTTTGCACGGTGGTGCGACCACAAATGGCCTTTTATTCTTTTGTGTTAGCTTTATAAAATATTTGATATTTTGTTCAGCTTGTGCATTAGAAATGGCATGTTTTTCTAGTTTCTTCCTTGCTTGATGTATGGCCTGGATGACGATTAGGCTATTAGAGAAAATAAATCTTCTACTAAATTAATCAACTCAAAATTAAAAATAAACAATTCATAACCTCATCTAAAGCCTAAGTTAAAATCAAGATAAAAGAATTAGTAACCCCTTAGCTGGATGTGTACTTTCTTTTCTAAAGATCATGCATAAAAGCAATTATTTCACTCTTGATTGGAGGGCTTCCACCTTTGCCAGAGAACTTGGCTTAACCTATGAGAGCTATGGTGAAAACACACCTCCTTATCTTACTGACTTTGGCCCATAATCTTATTTCTCATGCATTAGGCATATGAATCCCATAGCCTGAGTCAAATGATTGTCCTAGATGAAAATAAAACATATGAAAATTTTGCATTAAATTTAAGTCATTAGTCATGCCCTTACATGATCTAGTCTCTTAGGTAGTGTGTTTAAGGACTTTGTTTCTTTCTAAATAAATAAAAACCTTGCTATCTTACATAAACATAAGACTTGCCTACATATTTTAAAAAGGAGGAGTTAGTTGGCGGCCACCCCTAGGCGATTGTAAGTCCAACAGTCGGGTGTTTTATCTTATCTTGTGGAGGTAAACCAAAGCTCCCTATGTTTAGGTTCAGAGGTTGTTATTTCCCTTTGTGGGCTATGAGCATAAATCCTCACCTCTTAGGCATTTTCATGACCTTGTATCATGGAATTATAAGCCCTAACATTCTAATAAAAATTTACCTCAAATAAATTAATTCAATTTCAAAAATATAAAGCCCAACCATAGGATAGTTTGGGATGCTTACTAGGCTTCCTAGTATCTTCAGAAACCCCTACTTATTTTTATTTAGCTTCGATAAGAACTCCCTCCTCTTGATCGATCCCACATGACTTTCTAAAATATTTGGATATAATGATCATTTACCTTAATTGAGAGTATTCTAAGGAATCTTGTTCCTTAGATGTAATTAACTATAGGGGCTTGCCCTTGTAGAGAATTTAACGAACCTAGTTTTAAATAAATCATGCTTTACTTTTTCATATAATGTAGGGGAAGAATCTCTGGTACATTCCAAAGACCCATGGTTCTTAGAAGTCCTTATTAAGGTGATTAGGTCCATTATAGGGTGGTGACTTCTATCTTTTGAGATAGTACACCTTTCTTTAATATCGTACATGATCACCTTAGTGAGAACATCTACGGATCTACGTGGCATCCTGATAAGATGTTTTATATTTTTTTTCACCACAGATGAAGGCAAGAATATAAAATTTTCACCACATTATATAAATCCCAAAACTTGAGTGGGAGAATAAAGGAACTCAGGGTTTTCTACCCTTTTTCATTAAAATTATGAACCATCAACTTATCCCTCCCAAGATATTGGACACCAAGTGATAATCCTATTAATACCTTTAGACTCATAAGATTGATAGAAGAACCTAGATAAATCAATTTCTAGAGGTCTTTTGACTTCAAGGGAGCCTCGTACACACTAAGTTGTGCAAGAATCTTTCTCAGATGAGATAGAATATTATAATCTATCTTTTTGCTTGAGTTAGGCATCATTCTAGGATTTTTAGGAATGATATCTTCATTGACTTCAATTTGTTTGCCTTTGTCTTTATTTGTATTTACCTTCTTTGATGAAGGAGATAAAACTTTACCACTTTTTAACTAAACTTGAATCACCTTATCTTGCTTAGATTCTTCTGAAGAGTTAATTTCTTCAAATTCCCTTCTTCTTCTAGAGGATTGGCCAAAAGGGCTAAACTCATTTTTCAACTTCATATGTTTCATGCGTGATGATATCGATGAGTCTGAATCTTCTTTATCGAGAAAATATAGATATTCATCTAAACTATTATTATCTTATTGAGTCATTAAATAAAATTCAGACATTAACTCCTTAGGCACTTCTTGCTTTTTGATAAGAATTTTGACAGGTTGGTCAAGTTTGTACTACCCTTATCATTTTGGAGTAACTAATGTTGAAGAACATCTAACATCACGTAGATGATTCAGCATGTCTCTATTGGACAAGATTCATCATTATCTTCTTCATCCAATTCAACAATGCAAAGTTTAGGCATAAAGTCTGCAAGCTTAAATGGTTTCTTGTCGGCTGGTGATACTCCTCTAAATTGTTAATAATCTTTTGAGTTGTAGTTCTCTTATTGATTTTCTTTTTCTTAGCTGGATTTTTTTATTTAAGAGGCCTGCGTTTAATAGACTGCTTCTCGTGCTCTAATGAAGTAGCCTTATCAAAATGCCATTGAGAAGCCCAAATACTTGGTTTAGGCATTTCTTTTAAGTCCAATATAAGTTCAAATGGTGATTTCCACTTAGCACTAGGGACACCCTTCAATTGTTTCAGCACTTTCACGGTCTTTTTGGATACTACTATTTCCCATTCTTCAGTCTAAATAGATTTCTCCTTCTTTTATCTTTGTTGGATGATACGGAAGAGGACGTAATCATCCTTGTAGACTCTCTTTTTGGGTTGACTAGAACACTGTTAGATAGTGTAAATTCACCTTGCCGATCTTTCTAGCCAATCTTTGAAGAAATAACAATCTTCCATAGGATGATTGATCATCCATGATAGGGATAGTAATTTGGATTCTGACTTGACCTCTTAATTTCGTAATTGTAAACCAGCTTTGACTGCTTGCCGAAATAATTTTGCCACACTATCACTTCTAAAGGAATAACCTTTTCTCATCTTTTCCTTAAGAGATAGTCGCATTCGCTCATCATTGCTTATTGCTTATTTTGGACGCTCCCCACCACTTGAAAAAGTCGAGGTTTATCATTGCCTCTTATTACCAATTTTGGTTGTGGATTAGAATAGACAAGCTTCTTTCTCTTATCATCATTGTATATTGGCTGCTTTTCTTTATCCACATTATATATCACCTGCTTTCACCATTTGAGCTATAGGAAGTAGCATGAGTTTCATTTCTTCATGAGTATGAAGGTTTGTTTCTCTTTGCTTTATCTACATAGACCTCAGACTTAGGGCGATTCAGCTTTTCAAATTTATCCACCTTATTGAGTAAATCTTGGAATATTGCAATCAACGCCATACATAAAGATGGTGCCATTTTATCATCCATATTGCCCATTAGCAAAATATGTTCTTCTTCAATTATTGCTCACATTTCCTTAGGTTCAATGACTTATGAATTTTTTCATATCTTTTCTCCTTTCAAGCATCGGCGATTATGATTTTCGATCAATCTCTTCACAAATATGGTCTCTAATTCAGTAAAGGTTTTAACCGAATTATTCAATAATTTTGCATACCACTCGAAAGAAGCTGAGGTCAGGCTACTGACAAACTAATAAAAAAGCAGTGTATCATTCCCTCTTATGTTACCACAAGTAGCCTTAAATTAGGCTAGATGTTGCATTGGATTACCAAGTCCACTAAAAGTATTAAATTTTAGCACTGAGTAATCTTTCGGGTATGACACTTGATCATATTCAACTAAGTAAGGCCACTCACCAACTTTTTTACTGCTTTGAGGCTATGACTGCCTCTATCTTTTCATTGATTATTATTTCCAATTGAGCCGTTGCGTACCATTCCCAGTGTGCTAGCCATATTTTGAATTATCGGTTGAAGAGGTAGTTAGTTTACTTCATTCCTAATTTTAGGTGTAGCATGTACTGTAGGAGCTTGAGGTACTAGGGCGACTAGTGGTATAAAAGTTGTATTATTAGCCACCTATTGATTAGCAGATGAAACAGGTGCTATAGTTGATGTGATATTATTCTGTAATATCTCCATCATGATATTCATTTGTACCATCATGTCATTCATCTTGGTACCAAGCTATGCAATTTCTTGTCTTTGACTTCTATTTGACACGTCTCTTTGCTCTAGCTGCCTGTGTCAATCAATAAAACTCTTCTTCTTCCTCTATTTCTTGTTATTGTTCGCTCCTTGCTCATCTTTAGGGAAGAGTTTGGATCCCTTCTCATTGTGCACAAGGGCTTGTTGCTTGGGGCGACCTGATTATAAAAAAGTGTACCAGGTTGATCATTTTCTGGTTCAATCATATAAACAGCTTCAACACCCATGATCTCTTTCTCATTTTTATCCTCTTCTTCTTCATCTTCAGTAGAGATTGAAGATCCATCTTCTATTTACTTCTATGAAGACTCTTCTTCATAAATGTGAATTCAGGTTCAGGTTCCATGGGTTCATGTTGTTGGTGATGGTGCAGAGTGAAAAGTTATCTATATCTCTGACCATATAGAAAACTTCCACTTCCATAGTGTCTCTTCATTATTTTCTTCTTACACATGAATTTTTATCGACACTTCCAGTGGATCTCTAGTTCAATGTGCAAAACAAACACTTCTTCTATTAAAGGGTTGTGATCAAAGTTAACCTTCTCTTGTGGGGGTGAATCTAATCGATGATGGGAATCCCCTAGAGATTCTCTAGGGTGTCGATCATTATGTCTTTCATCGTGATATCCCTTCTTTTAGGTATCCACTTATGATGAGTTATTTTTTAGGAAAATTTTTGAGTATATGTATCAGATGTCACACCTCTTCCATTCTTCAAAGTTTCATTATGGGGTCTTGGCCTCCATATCCCTTATCCTTTCAGACCTTTTTGGATTCTTGGATATCGGTCCAAGTGTCACGCACTCATGCTCACCTATATCGGGCTCATGACTAGTTATCAAAAGAGATGACAACCTTCTTGGTGGAGCTTCAATATTTTCAATCACCATAGCCTTTAAAACGTTATTTTCATTAAGCCTTTGTCCTTGGCTACTTTGAGAACTTTATGTATTCTTGCAGATAGTGTTTAAGGTTGTTTCCTCTGTGGTGGTGGAGCTTACTATGGTTGAGTCCAAAAGGACTACTTTACTTCACCAATAGAGCTATTCCTTTTTACCCACTTTAGATTATCAAAGTGGTTATGGGTAGGAATACTCATCGTGATTTTCTTGTTCACTAGTTGTTCAAAGGGGATTTTGCCCTCTCAACATTTCTTCTTCTTCTCCCGTTAATTTGTTTCCGATGAGGAAGCTTCATGATCATGCTTTCCAAGCACGAAAGGTTCAATTGGTGAAGGATTTATACCACGAAGCATTAAAGATATAGTTTGCTCATTGACGATTCTTTTCATCACGGGGACTTCAAATTGACCTAGCCTTTTAAAAATGGGAGTTCTCTATTGAGAGAACTCCTTGATAGGGGTTGACTGCTGAATTGATTGACGAACATGGTTAGTAGGGAGCTTCAGTACCTTGAGGCCTTCCAGCATGGCCTCGAACGAGTGTACCATGGGTAGGCACTTCAGGAGTTGTAGCTATGATAATCAGGAAATTCAAGCTACCAAATTGAATTGTAGCTCCAACGTCTCCTTGTTTGATGACGGCGTTGGCCAGGTAGATGTTCGCACCACACCCTAGCTGGACAATGAAAGGAGTGCTTTGTAGATCCATTCTGTAAAAGTGAAAGATGGGGATTAGTAATCAGTAATTATTATTTCACCCCATACTTTCAAAATATAGAGGTACTACATAACAAAATAATAGTGTAATAAAAATGTACTCTATAGAATAATTCATTTGACATCGAGTTTCATACATTAGTAATTTGAATTTATTACACATCTAAATCACTTTTTTTTTTTTGAATTTTCAAATATATTATTGCTACTATAGCACATATATGACTAGCCTAAGATGAAAAGAGAATCTTATCCCCAGCGGAGTCTCCAGAAATATGTGGGCTCCAAAAATTCACCATCGACCTCTCGACAATAAGAATGACAGTTTGATTTTAAGATGTCGATGTAATTTTCAGAAGTGTGATGTTTATTTTTGAGATGTGGACACCGCGCAGATCTTAAGGGGTACTTATTGAAGTGATCGGGTATGATATTAAGGAATAATATACTATCTCAAAAGATAGAAATTACCACCCTATAATGGACCTAATCACCTAATAAGGACTCCTACGGCACGATGGGACTTCAAATATACCAGAGATATTTTACTTTACATAGAAAATTAAAGTAGGGTTTATTTTAAGCCGAGTTCATTAAGTTCCTTATGGAGGCAAGCCCCCATAGTTAATTACATCCTAAGAAATGGAAATTCCTTAAGAATACACTTGATTAAAGTAGAAAATTAGGGTCTCCAAAGATTTCAAGGTTAAGACTATCAAAAGGATTAGCTATTTTAGAAAATCAAATGAGATAGATCAAGGAGAAGACTTATTTTGGAATCCAAAAGGATAAAGTAGGAAATGCTCATGATACTAGGAAGCCTAGTGAGAATTCCAATATACCCTATAATTGGGCTTTATATTTTTGAAATTGAATAAAGTTAATTATTTAAGTTGACATTTATTAGATTGCTAGAGCTTATCATTCCACAATATAAGATTTTGGAAATGCTTAAGAGGTGAGGATTTATGCTTGTAGCATGAAGGAAATAGCTACCTCGAATCCTAAGCTAGGGAGTTTTGGTGAGGGCCGAAGCATGACCTAAATTAAAGGTGAAAATGGTATATGGTTTACCTCCACAAGAGAGAATAAACCGTTTTTGGACTTATTATGGGTGGCAGCTAATTCCTCCTACACTTTAAATCCATGTAGGAAAGTCTTATGCTTTGCAAGATGGCTAGGCTATTTTTTATTCAGGAAGAAAATTAAGTCCTTAAACTCACTCCCTAAGAGACTAGAGCATGAGTGGTATGAAACCATGACTTAATCTAATGCAAATTTTATCAAATTTATTCGATTCTTTTAGACTCTTTATTTTGACACATGTTATGAGATTTTGTATGCCTAAATGCATGAGAACTTGATTAAGGGCCAAATCAAGAGAGAAGGGGGTGTTTTTCCATCAAAGGCTCTCACAGGTTAAACCTTCATTCTCTGGCAAAGATGGAATCCCCCTCTTAACAAGGGTGGAAGAATATGACATGCATGATATTATACATTCATTCATCTAGCTAAGGGGTTGCTATAAATTTTATTATCTTGATTTAATTCCTAAGCTTTATGAAAGGTTATGAGTTATTTAAAATTTTAATTATGAGTTGTTAATTAGGGTAGAAAAATTAATTTCATCCAAAGAGCCTACTACATCCACCACACATTCAAGCATCAATCATAAAGAAACTATTAAAATCATGTTGTTTAATGCGCAATCTAAACACAACATCAACTAATTTTATAGACTACCATAAAAGAATAAAAGCCCATTGCGGTTGGGTTCAATCGTACATCTCGAAAAGAGAAGAAAATGATGGGTAGCCGAGCACTACCCTTATACAACCCAGATTACAAAAATAATATATGCTATGGGGGTCTTCTTTTCTTCATTTCTTCCTTCTCTTCCTTTTGATTTTGATTTGCTCCAAAGACATCACAGGGAACCCTAGGGACTAAACTTTCTAGCCACTGCTCATCCTAATCCCCATAACACTAATCCTAATTTCTAATGCAAAATTATATTAAAAATAGGAAAAGTAAATCTAGCTACACCTCTAAAACAAATGTTAGCTAAACACACCATACAATCCAAGCCATTATATGAATAATTTGGACTTAGCACCCCACACATGGATAACTAGGCCCACCTGTCCTAACATGGGTCATGCTTAGGGGCTAAGCAATCTGCATAGCAGAAAGTATTTATATTTTTATTATGGCGACCCCTTAAGCACAACCCTCTGCAGAAAATATAATTAGGCTAATAACGGCCTACCATCCAGCCTGAAACATTATATTACAAAATAAAATACAACATCATACATACAATGCCCTAACTTAGCACTAGAAGTGGTGACTTAGTATTCTAATGTGTGTGCTTAAGGCTTGTGTGGTAAGACTTTACTAGGCTTCTTTAGTTTATGTTTCAATTTGAAGTTTGAATTTGTTTAAATTTTACCTTTGGGTGACTTCAATTTAAATTATTTAATGATTTTTTTATGTTTATTTCACTTTTATTTGGTTAAAATGATATTTTGGTTTTCAAGAATGAAGAGTAGAATGAATTCATTTGTAAGAACTCCTATTCTCACATAACCAAAGAATCTAACTAAGGTCCTTAAGTATCTTAATTAGCCCATTTGAATTTATGACATTCATTTGATTTGATTTATTTGATTTGATTTATTTTATTAAAATGGACAATCTGAACTTCAAAATTTAATTTCTCCTAATCCAGAAGTTCTTTTCACTTGAAATATTTATGGTAGGTGTGATTTGACTTAGTTTCAATCCCTGAAAATTTTAATTTAATCTGACTTATAGTTTTGGTTTAATTAATGAAATTTTATTTTTACTAAAACTCCAATTAAGCTCAAAATACTTAGTGAAATTTTGGTATTTTGGGTTTGTTGGATTTCTCTCAGAAACGCGAATCCAACGAGCTCTTGTTTACAATTTTTGGTTAAATATTTTATTTTTTATGAACTTTTGAAGTTTCAAAAAATTTAAATTAATTTTTTAAAATAGAAAATAAATGCGGCACTAATTGGCCGGGCAAGTCGCATGGATGGATGGTCGCGAGATTCACGCACTTTGCCGCATCTGCCAAGAGAGCGGGAAGACCAGGTCAATGCTTAGAAAGTGACCCACAGTTCACTCTAGACCGTTCGATCGTAGATGGGATGGTCCATATCAGATCGCACGATCGAGAGGCCAGAATCGCGCAATCTAAGCCATCGTATCATGCAAATCTTGTAATCGAATGGCTTAGATTGCATTAGTCGACGCGGATCGCGATCCGGTCGATCCGTCAGTGAACCTCGACATCGGTGGCGGTTGTAGACCGCCGGTGATGAATGTATTTTCAGGCTATTTTAAGAGGAAAAATAAGATTTCTAAGTGAAAACTTGTCCAAATGGACTCTTTTCACGTCGATTTGCACCGAAAAAAAATTCAATTTTCTAACAGGGATGATTTAAAGTAAAAATACAGATTATCTAGGGAAAATTCCTAAAATTGCAAAAAAAATTAACACAAAATGCGAGAAATCCTAAGGTCGGCTAAAGTTTGGCAAAATTTACCTTACAAGGGATGGTTTCTGGCATCGTGGTGGTGAAGATCCGAGTGAACTCCCATGTATGTGAGGAAGCTTTGAAATGATTTTTAACTTTTGCCTCCCTTTGGAATGTCATCTTTTTCAATGTTCACCGTCGCCTCGCCTGAAAAGCTTCTATTTGTATTTTTTGAGCTCAAAAATGACTCAAAGAAGTGGGGGATAGGTTTCTTTTTACTTTGTAGAGCTCTTGGGGGCTGAATAGTGGGTGGATGATGAATGAAGTCTCATTTCTCCCACCTTTTATAATGGCCTAAAATCCACCCTTTTGAATTTTTTTTGCTCCAAAGTATTATCATATTACTTGGGGTGGTTGGGATGGATTATGGATCAATTGAGAACTTTGGATTTTTGCTCTAATGTCCTCTCTTGCTGCCATATGACCAGCTCTATTCAATGCAAATATTGTGGAGGAGTTAAGTGCATGTGATGGGAGAGAATTAAATGAGATTGGGTGGAATCCTATGTGGCAGAGGATCCATGAGAGGATTAAATGGGTTGGGTTCATTTTGGGCTGATCCCAAATGGGTTTGGGTAGGGTTTGATCATCCTCCAATGGGTCATGGCTTGATTTCAAGGGATTCGGCTCGATTTGGGTCATATGGGTCATATTGGGCCAAGTTAACCAACTTGACCAAAATTGGCCAAATTGGCTTGGATTATGGGTTGATTCATGTTCAATTGCCAAATTGAAGATGAATGTGCTCTTTGATTTAAATTAATTTAGATTTAATTTGGATTTAGGACAAATTGACCCTTTAGGATAATTTGGGCTAGGTTGGGTCAAGTTGACCAATTGGTCAAATTAGGCTCAATTATGGCTTTGATCAAGTTCAATAATCAATTTGGAATGAACTTAAGCCATTATTTGCAATCAATTTGGGTTAGATCATGATTTGACCCAATTTAGTCCTTTAAGCTAATTTGGGTCAACTTGGATCGAATGACCAATTGGGCTTGGTTTGGCTCAATTATTGGGCAAGTCATATTTAAATATTGATTTTAGGTTGATTCAAATCATTGGTTTCAATAAATTTGATGTAGATGAGTTTTGGCTAGTTTTGGTTCATTTGGGCTAAGGGTTGACTTGGTCAAATGACTAAGTTGAGTTGGTTTGACCCAATTGATTGTAATTGATCATCCTAGGGTGATCAACAATCATGGTGGAAGGTTTTGATGAGCTTGGTTCAATCCAATTTGGGTTGGATTGGAAGTTGGCTCAAATGGGTCCTATAGGTCACTTTGGGTCAAGTTGACCTAAGGGGTCAATTAGTTTGGTTTTGGTTTGATTCAAATTTAGTTGAACATATATATGAGCCCTGGATTGAAATATAAATTCAACAACAATCAATTTGGAGTCCAATAGGTTTTGGCTCAATTGAAAGTTTTAAGTCAAAAGGGATAAGTTAGGCTTGGCTTGGGTTGACTTGAATTTGGTTTGATGATTGTAGGTTTTATTTATATTTGGGTAGATAATTGAATGAATGATTGATTCAAGAGAAAATTCATTTTGACTTTATTTGGATAGAATTTGGCTAAGTCTAAAGAATTTGCTTAAAGGTCTTAGATTGAGTTTGGGTTTGATTTTTGATATAATTTTAGTCATTTGAATTTAGATTTCATTTATATTTGTGAATATAAATGAAGAAATAATTGATTTATAAAGAGATCAATTATGTTTGATTTGATCTAAAGGGAGTTTTGCATAAGCTTATGAATGTGGCTCATATGGCTTAGGAAGGGTCTTACAATTTGAATTTGATTTTGGGTTTCAATCATTTGGAGTCAAATTTAAAATTAAATTTGGAATTTGAATTTGAATTTTAGATTTGGTTTAAGAATTGAATCTGGGTTTGATTTGAGAAAGTGTATCTAGATTGGGCTTAAGCTATAGGATAGGTAATTTCCTTAAGCCCTAAGTCATAGCCTAATCTTATGATTAACACTTCTAAGTTTCTAGGCTTAGGTTAAGTGTTCACCTAATCACTAAAAGTGTCTTATGACTAAGGAGTTCTTAGTGTCTAGAAGAGTCCTAAGTCTAAGGAGAGGAGGTTAAGAGCTCACTCCAAAAGTGAGGTCAACAAAAGGACCCCAATTGGTGTGGTGTAACTGACAAGGCACACCACACGTATTGACATTGACCAAAATGATCAACAACATCCAGAAGATTGCAACAAACAATGGAAGTGATGTATGCATAGACCCGAAAGGTAGATAGAACCACGATCTTAGTGCAATGTAGCTCTCTTTATGCTAAGGGCATAAGAGAGCAAGAAAGAATCCATTGGGAATTGAGTACATGAACCTTCTTCTAGGAAAATAGGTTTGAGCTATCTGTTGGGGATATGAATCTGAGTTTGATTATGAGTATGATTTATTTGGGTGTATCTGATAAGAATTTATAATCATGTCAAGATCAATTGATTTTAATTTGTTTTGTTTTAATTAATGTGGAGGCATTGATATGTGCTTGAATTTAATTGATGTGAACCTTCCACGAAGCAAGTTCATTTTGAGGAAATTGATTGGATTTCTTTTATTTGTTGATTAGACTTCATTGAGGTCATTAATTGTTATGGCTCTAGGAGAAGTTCTAGATTGAGGCATATGTGATGTACACTATCAAATTTGTTTGATTTAGATCTAAGCTCCGAGAGGCATCTGATCATGGAGAGAAATTTGGTTTATTTAATATATTTAATTTGACTCCACTAGGGAGGTTGGTTTTGAATTTATTTTGTTATAGACCCTTTTATTGTATGATGGACTACCCTAAGAAGGAGCCATGGGTACTTTGGCATATCTTAGATTTATAAGTTCAAAGGGGTAGTCTACCTGCCATAAGGTAGGACTATCTGACCTAAGGGGTTGCCTTTCGATGTGCAACGACTATGCTAGGAAGAAGGCATAGCAGACTTACATCTTCTAAAGTAAGGATCAGTTGTTGGGGTGATCTGTTGATGGCGCAAGAAATCAAACCCTACCTAAGGCGACTACTAAGTGAGCACCGTTGGGTGTCTTACCTCAACTCAAGAGTGGTCTTAATGATTAATTTGATTTATATTGATTTGACTTGAATTGATTTAATTTAGTTTGGTATGTTATGTTGTGGACCCTCTTGGCGTGCAATGGACCCACTGAGAATGAGCTATGTCGGCCTTAACCTGTCTCAAATTTACAAGTCCAAATGGGTAGTCTACCAGCCAGAAGGTAGGACTATCTGGCCTAAGGGTTTCCTTTCGATGTGCAATGACTATACTAGAAAGAAAACATAGCAGACTTACATCTTCCAAAGTAGGGATTCGCCGTTCAAGTGATCTATCGATGGTGCAACAAATTGAACTATACCTAAGGCGACTATTGAGTGAGTGCCACTGAGGGTCTTACCTCAACTCAAGAGTAATCTTGATGATTAATTTAATTTATATTGATTTGATTTGAATTAAAGTTTGATTTGTTGTATTATGGGCACTGTTGGCGTGTGATGGACCCACTGAGAAGGAGTATGCGGCCTTGCCCTATCTCAGATTTACAAGTCCAAAGGGGTAGTCTACCAACCACAAGGTAGACTATCTATCCAAAGGGTTGCCTTTCATGTGCAATGACTGGAAGAAAGCATAAGAGACTTACATCTTCCAAAGTAGGATCATCCGGGGTGATCTTCGCACAATAGATCTCAACCTAGGGAGACTATTTAAGCGGATGTCACTGTGGACTTATACCAACTCAATAATAGTTAAAATTAATTTAATTTTAAATGGACCCTGTCAGTGTGTAATGGATCTACTAAGAAGGAGCTAATATCAGCCTAGATCTATCTTATATTTATAAATACAAAGGGATAGTCTACTAGCCATTAGATAAAACTAACCAACCTAAGGGGTGCCTTTCAATTTGTAATGGTTAAGGAAGAAAGCGTGGGGACTCACATCTTCCTAAACAAGGAACCACTAGGGTGATCAATTGCTTGTGCAATAAATCGGGATCGACCTAGGGCTGCCCGTCGATTTGCAATGATCGTGTTGGAAAGAATGTGTAATATACTTATATCTTTCAAAGAAAAGATGACCGTTGGGGTAACTCGTTGGTGGAACAACAAGTTGAATCCAACCTAAGGGTGACTATTGAGAGAGTACCGACCCTGGGACTTATCTCAACTCAAAGTAGTCAGGCAATTCTTATAGGGAGTTTTGCTCAACACCGCCTAAAGATGATGTCACTTGGGAAGGGCCATAGCTTGAATTCCTAATCCACAAGCAAATTAATTTTATTTGTTTGTTTAGTTTGATTTAATGTGGACCCTATTGGTTTGCGAGGGATCAAACTGAGAAGGAGCTTATATCAGCCTAGACCTATCTCAAATTTACTGAACCAAGGGAGAATCTACGATCCCAAACAAATTCTCCAACCACTGGGGTGGCTACTAGGAAAGGGGGACTGTCCATTCCAAAAGTAACTCGGGTAGTGTCTAAATGGGATCGCAAAGGATGTGATCCAAATAGAATGCCCGCAGGGGTTAGGGCCACTAAAGGCTTAATCCAACACCCTGGAGAATATGACATGGTTAGTCATATATTAAATTTGTATTCAATGGCCAACTCAAGCAGAAAGCACGGGGACTCACATCTACTAAGAGTGGTGTATCCACCGGGTGAGCTGCTGTCATCATAGCTAACATTAACCAACCTAAGGTGCTGGTAATAATCACCTAGAAGAAAGCTTTGGGACTTACATCCTCTAAAGCGTAGAGAATTGGGATAGTCTGTCTTTGGCTCGATAGGTGTCATCCGACCTAGGGTAACTACTGGGTGAATGTCATTGGAGGATTTACATTGACTCAAATGTAGTCAAGAGGAAAGGAGCCTCTGGGGGCCTTACCCTAAACCTCAAATATACTCAACCTAGTTAGTGTATGATGGCTAGTTCAAGAAGAAAGCATGGGGACTCACATCTCCTTAAGCAAAGTCAACAAGAGGTACTCACCGTCAAAGGAAATCTATGACTAATAAGGCATTCATTGGTTTGCAGTCAAGTTAGAAGAAAGCGTGGGACTCACATCCTCCAACAAGTGACCACTTGGGTGACATACCAAGAGGTAGCATGTAGACCCCACATAGAGCTAATGAGTGAGTGCCACAGGGGGCTTGCTCCCACATCAAAGTAGCCTGAGACAAAAGATATGTTTATTTGTGTTGTGAAAGAGGGAATAGGATGCCTCTTGGGTTCTCTTACACCTATCCTAATAGCACTAGAGGATCATTTTGTAGTTTGTGTTTATATTGTGGAGGGATATAATGTCTCTTGAGTTCTCTTATACCTACCTTAAATACATCATGGCGAATTCACAAGCAAAAGATATTTCTAATACAAAAAATAGAATTTGATATGAAAAGAAGTTTTATTGATAATCATTTTCAAACAAGATTTATGGATAATATTTCTTTAAGTAGAGCCCATTAATTGGAAGCATCAGGCGCTCTCCTTTATAATTTATGAGTTGATAAGATCCTCCTTGGTAGGCCTTCTCTATGGCATACAGGCCTTCCCAAGTGGGTTCAAACTTGCATCCTATCTTTCGACGAGCAACAATTGGCCTCCTTAGAATTAAAATAAGCTCTCCTACTTGAAAAGCTCTAGGACGGACCAACTTGTTATGAGCTTGAATCATCTTAGCTGTGTATAACTTGAGGTTCCGCATGCCCGTATCTCTCCTCCAAACCTTCGAGCTCTTCCAACCAACATTCTGCTCATGATTTTACTACCCACGACTATCCTTAGTGATGGGAGTTAGACTTCTAATGGTAGAACGGCTTTGGACCCATACA
Organism: Cymbidium sinense; assembly: GCA_021442155.1. NCBI lineage: Eukaryota > Viridiplantae > Streptophyta > Magnoliopsida > Asparagales > Orchidaceae > Cymbidium > Cymbidium sinense. The sequence continues at coordinate 92,588,528 of CM038228.1, read as the reverse complement.
CTAAGAAGAAAGGGGTAGATTGAGTTGGAGTTCTATATGTGGTACGGTAGGCCCACAAGGCTTCAACCAACTATTCATGCCATAGTTGTTTATTATCATCTAGTGTCTTCTTCAATATTTGCATGAGAGTTTTGTTGAAGGCTTCTGCTAACCCATTTTCCCTTGGGTAGTAGATGGTAGAATATCTCCAATCTATGATGTGTCTCTTAGCAAAGCTGTTGATTTTAGTGCTCTTGAATATAGTACCATTATCAGATATAATTCATCGAGGCACCTCAAACTTATATACGATATGGTCCCTAAAAAAACTATGTTGAGTGACCTCTCTAAGTGAGATCACCCACTTAGAAAAGTAGTCGTGTAGAATAAATCGATGACCTTTGGAAGAAGGAGATCGACGACCCATAATATCGCAACCAACACTCAAATGGCCATGATATTAATGTATGTAGAATGTTGGGTGGTTGATGTAGACCACACCGTACCGACATTTGTGGCATCTCCTAGCGCATCCATGCGCCTGATCATCAAGGCCGTAGTATCCTAGTATCTTGATCTTGGCTTTCATCTTTGAACTGGATTGGTGTGCACTGCATAAACCTAACTGTACCTCAGTCACAATCCTATGGGCTTCATGTTTGTCCAGATAACATAACCATGTATGATTGAAGGGCTGCCGGTACAAGGTCTCATCCAAGAGAGTGTAGGAAAGGGCTCTCACACCGGTGCTAATGATTTCTCTAGATAGCAAGATGTAGATAATCATGAATGGTTGCCTCCAATCTGACTCCATCCTTTGGCAACCCCTTCAAGAGAGAATCTCATGAGTTCAGATCAACAAGGGGACTTGGATCCCTTATTGGAATGGACTCATCTTTAATACATGCCAACTCTTGGCAAGCTTGGCTAATGCGCTATGCATTTTCTCCTGAGGAATCTCTTGATGGTAACCCTCGGATTTGGGCCAATAACTCCATAGTGTACTTGTGATAATGATGGAGTTTAGGTTCTAAAACTTTGTAGGACCAAACGATTTGGATGATGACTAACTGAGAATCCCCAAAGATGTTGATACTCTGGACGCATAGAGTAATGGAAAACTGCATAATCGAGAGCCTCATATTCAATTTTGTTGGTGCATGGATTGGATAGATGATATGAGAATCATCACATCAGCCTAGAGTTAGGAGAACTATTCCTATCTCCGCCTTCCTAGATAGTAAATTATGGTTCTTCTCCTCTTTGAGAAAGCACCATCAAAGTACATCTCCGTGAAAGCAGTATCCCTAAGTTTATGATTTGTTCATAACCGAGATCATCATTAAGCAGATAATCAGCAAGGAGTGGATGAGCTGCTAAGAAATCCATAAGTGCTTGTTCATTCATGGCACGGAGGGGGTATGAATGTGATGTTAAACTGTGACAAAATCATGGACCACCGTGCCAACCATCCTGATAGCGTCGACCTTGTCATGAGATATTGTAGTGGATTGATTTTGGAGATCATATTTACCTTATGAGAAAGCATGTAGTGATGTAGATTTTGGGATGCAAATATTAAAGCTAGAATTTTCAATAGGGTAGTTTGCCAGGGATTAGATGACTGAGATAATAGAGAGCATTCTTTCCCTTCATCATTGTTGGACCAACAAAATGCTAAGGAGTCATCTAATGCGGATGTAGGATCAACAACTTGCCCGATAGGGTTACTAGACTAGTGAGTCATCGTAGTTCTTGATGTCTTCATGTTGGCACTTGTCATCATCCCAAACTTGGCATCCTTTTTGACAAGTGTCGAGAATGGTTGGCATCTTCCTGATAAGTTGGATATGAAACATCTTAGATACGCCAACCGCCCTTGGAATGATCTGAGTTCAGTTAAAATTTAGGGGGTGGCATTTCTAAGATAGCCTTGATCTTCTCCGGGTCGATTTCAATTCCATGGTGTTGGACAACAAACCCAAAAAATTTTCCTGAAGCTACTCCGAATGCACACTTCAAGGGTTTATTTTGAGGTTGTATTATCTTAACCATCAAAAACTACTCTCAAGTCAAAGAGATGGTCTTCCTTTTCTTTGCTTTTGACAAAGATCATCGACATTCAACTTGATGATGAATGAGTTCATCAAGATTCAGTCATGGCCCACTGGTATGTGGCAATGACATTTTTAAGGCTGAAAGGCATGACCTTATAACAATAAATTCTGATTGGGGTTCAAAAAGCAGTGTTTCTTTTATCCTCGGGGGCCATCTTGATTTGGTTGTAGCTAGATGACCAATCCATAAAGGAGAATAATGTATGAGATGAGGTAATGCCCACCATTAATTCTGGTATAGTAAGTGCAAATTCATCCTTAGGACATGCCTTATTTAGATCCCTAAAATCAATGCATATGCAAATTTGGCCAATCTTTTTCTTAACTGGGATGACAGTAGCCAACCAGGTAGGATATTTTTCTTCCCTGATAAAGGTAGCATCGATTAGTTTCTTGATTTCAAAACTAATTAGTTGTTCAATGTATAATCGCATGTGTCTAAGAGCTTGCTTTATAGGGTTAACATTAGGTTCTATTGCTAGTTTATGAATTACTATGTTAGGGGATAGACTGGGCATCTCTTCATAACTCCATGCAAAGCAGTCTTTAAACTCAGCTAATAGCCTAACTAAGTCATTAGTTTCTTCTTCATTTAATAAAAAACTTATATTTATCGGACGTGGATTGTCTTTGATTCCCAAGTTGATTTTTTTAAGTTCTTTGATGGTTGATCTAATCTCTTCTTCGATCTCTAGTGGTACATCTCTAACTTCAGGCTCACTTAGGTCATCTGAAGTTTCTAAACATACCTCTTGATAAGAGTTAGCATGATTTAAGAAGGACCTATCAGATGCCAAATGATTTATGATGACTAGGCAATGGTTATCAACATCGACCGACCCATCGCCAAATCCTAGTCGGTCTTGATTGAGGATGTCTGTTTGTTGTCCCATAGCCTTTCAAAGTAGTCTCACCGTGTTTAGACCAAGTATGTGGGATTAATCCCTTCTTTGCTAAATTGAGAATACAAGGCGAGTACCAATCAAAAGGTAATTCTATTAAATCTTTATATGAATCATCCTCAAGTTGTACATCAGCTTCCTGACTTGAGGATGATGTCCCCAACAAGAATATCTTTGGGTTGACATATGTGGATGACTTGGGGGGCCTCCTTAACTACTAAACCTTCCACTTTCTAGAAAGAAAGTGAGGTTAGAGCTAAAGTTCCCAACTACTATCTGACTATTCTACATAATAATGATTGGATATTCATTTGCTTGCTTGAGGCTTCTTCATCCCTGCCTAAATGTCACCTTCAAAGGGACTCATTATGAGGGGTTGGTTGGCAAGCTAACCACGTGAGAATCATCCTCCAAACTAGACTCTAAGTCTATGTGGATAGGTTGGGTACTCCTGTGAGCTGGAACATAGCTCCTACTAGTTGGCCACCAGCAAAGAGGTCTTCCACCACTAGAACTGCCTCCGAATTTACCTCTTCCTCTACTTGGTGGGGGTCGAGTCATCCTACTCATGTGTTCATATGAAGGAAAAAACTATAGGTGGAATGTAACATTTAGCTCTCGCTCTTCCAGTGTTTTTGATTCTCACCCATGTATTTTCATTTTCTTTCCTTTTTTTTTCTTTTTTTTCTTTTTTCTTCTTTTTTTTTTCTTTTGTTTCTTTTCTTTTATTTTTGAACATTCACCAAGCTCATAGAGACTTCTTTGATTTTGAGGAAGATAGTAGGCTACATCTTCATAAATCTTGACTCTCTAACCGAATGGCTTCAAGTCTCCTTTGACACAATAATCCCACCCCTTCTAAATTTTATGCACCTGCAAAGATGGAATGTGTTGTTTGCATGTATCCAAGGCCTATCAAGCAAAGTAGTCAAAGATGTGTCTAAGTCTATTATGTAGAACTTGGCTTCTGTCTTCCAATCATCTATCTCTAACGGTAACACTATGGAGCCTAAAGCCCTCTATCCTTGTTCGTTGAATCCTCTCAACATCATCCGATCTCCTCGAAGTTCGAAGATATTGATCCTCAAGTAGGCAAGAGTTTTTAGACTCATAATATTCACTGATGCACCTTGATCAACTAATACCCTGGAGAGCCTAAATCTGCCCATGTCCACTGTGATGTAGAGGGGATGGTTGTGCTTGATTGTCCCCAAAAGAAGGTCTTCATCTGTGAATGTAACTCCACGGGCTTCTCTTGAATAACACCTCCTCTCCATCTTGAGCTAAGCATATTTCTAGATCAAGAAGAGCTTGATCAATGACTCTCATCTCTTTGGATAAGACAAGGGCATCATATATGCTTAGTTTGGCTAGCAACTTTCTTAGAAGGACACATAGTCAACTGGTTAATCCTCCACAAGCATATCCATGGGTGGAGCATCTTGTGGAGGGTTTCTTGATCACTAGAACCAATGACTTTACCCTTATCCCGAGGTGCTACCCTAGAGGTAGAACTTGCTACGGTTGACTTCAACTTGAGATGATTTAGTGAAAAGTTCTACCTACATCAAGTTCACCTACGCCTTCTCCTATGGGATCATCGAGATGACTCCAAATCAATCTCAATGGGTGAACCCAATGATTCAGAATGGAAAATCCATTCTAAATCAAAAGGAATGATCAAAACTAGAGTTATCATTATTATTTTGTAGACTTGGAGAGTTTTGAGAGGAATAAAATCTAGAGTATAAAGTGGACAAGATAAGTGAAAGCTTTCTTCATTGATTTCTTCTGGATGGACATGATAGAAATCTAATAAAGTGGGGTAAGGGGTTTAGTGCCCTTGTCCGATATACAACACCCTACTAGCATAAGAGGAGCTAGTGGAGAAGAAGTAGCAATGGATGGAGTGCCGGACTCAACAATTGGTTGTGCTACTATGCTATCAGGCAAGTAAGGTGGATGCCGGGATATCTCTTCAAGTTATCTTAGCAACTTGTAAACCTTCCTGAGTTTGAGGTTTAGGCACCTGCAAGGGTAACTTTATTACCTTAGAGATGATTTTCTTGGAGGTTCGAGATAGGGAGATATCCCAACCTTCCTTTGTCCTGAGAAGATCGCTTGTATCCCTAAGGATTACCCTAACAGAACTTGAGGGTTGTTCTAGTAAATATTCCTTGGGGATGATAATGGCACCCGACTTATAGCTACGTTCAAGCTAGTCCTTAACAAATCAATCATTTAAGACATGACCTAGCATACGGTGGTAGGGGCAAAAGTTTGGATCATGACTCTTGCCCACATCCTCCCTCAGGCTCAATAAAAATCGGCTTCTTTAAGAGGTTCTTAAAGATTTTCCCGACTACCTCCCTCTGAATGAATAAGGCTTATTCAATTTGCAGAGTAGGTAAATGGCTACTGGTGATGGATGAGTATGCGATGCTATGGATGAGGATAGGCCGAAAGCGTGGTGGTGGAGGCCGTGAAAACGAGAGGCGATATGATGGCAGGTGGTGGCAAAGGAGGTGGTAGGGAGGTCATGTGCTCAAGGTCTCTCATTGAACCCTAGTCGCCCCTTGTCAACTACAGACTACCCCTAGCTTTTTCTCAAATGCCTTCTATGGTTTGGGCTTGGATGACTGATCATGGAGAGGTAATTGTTTGACCTCTCCTTGTATACTAGCCACCTTGTTGATTAATTTCTCAAATGTCTTAATGGTAAACCCTTTAAGCATGAAGACGACCGAGCCATGGATATTCCTGAAGAGAATTTCAATGGCATATTGTTCAGACAGCTATGGTTCACATTTCATACTTAAATTGTGTCATCTAAGAATGTAATTAATAAGGGACTCACCAAAGTGTTGTTGAGCTACAACGAGATCACCCACATTTACCCTTTGCTGAGCTCCAACAAATCTCTTAATAAAGTGCTGCTTCAACTCAGCAAATATCTTCACTAAATCATTGGGTAGATACAAATGCAATGCATGTCAAAACTATTGAAGAGACGAATAATAGTGCATCACCACCAAGCATTGTAACATTCTAAAGTGCTATGTGCTAATGAGGGTTCACCGCCATCAAAAAAATTTTGAAGGAATGAGGCACAAAACCCTCGGATATTGGACACCATCAAATTCCTCTGGGTAGGTCTACCCTTTGCAATAGATGAGCCACCGAGCATGCACCAACGCATCCTTCACTTGCTCCACTAACGCTTGACATATTTTTCTTGCATGGAAGTACTTTTTGTCGATCGAAGTATGCGCTAACTTAGATGATCTATCTCTAAGTATATGCGGGTACTTGAGGCTTTTAAAGTGCATGGAGGTTGCTAATAAGTCTTCCATCCTCTTCTTCCATCTAGTTGATCCGATCATCCTTTGTTTAAGTTTACCATGGAGGTGAATGGATGACATGCCTTCAATCATAATACCTTCGACTATGTTGTTCTTTGAAGGGAGCCCTAGTATCAACCATGTGACCACAATCAATCCTCAGGAGATCATCCATCCGGATCAAAGCTAACCTTTCCTCCTCACATTCTCCACTCCTAGAAGCTTCTTTCTCTAAAGTACTATTCCAGAATCTCTTCTATGGAGTGATCTAATTGTGCTGGTATAAATACGCATTGCTGACAGGTGGAGGGGTTGTGCTCACTAACGGAGATGCACTTAACACCGCCTATCACTAGAGTGGCTCGGGAGGGTCGTGACTACAAGATATATGCTCACGCTCATGGGTGGAGTAGTGTCCCAGGGAGATCCACTACCATGGGGATTGTAGAACGTCCCCTTCCCTTCTATGTCACCAATCACTACCCGATGGTGGTGGTTATGGTGGTGATCACATGTTGCCACTCCTTCTTCACCAAGATTGAGGTAGAGGTCTAGGGGAACCCCCTCACCTGGAGGATGAAGTGGGACCCTTTGGCCACAAATCACCAATGGGGCTTCTTCTCCTCAATGTTATTTTCTATCTTTGTAGAATGGATGAGGACAATGATGGTGAGGAGGATTGTGGTGGAGGCAACACCGACTTTCTTGAGTAGAGCTCCTCTCCTATGGTGGGTACCGTCAAGAGAATGTTAGATGATCGTAGTGCGGACCGGAAAGTCCACGAGGTGAGCCAACTATCCGCATACCTACTTATCTTTGTAATCTATACGATAGTCTCCTCCCTTAGCCCTCTCTCTGAGGTCTACACAATGAGGGATGATAGAAAATCAAATTGAGCCCTGGACTGATCATCAGAATTCCCCAATCGGCAAAATGACCTAAGGCGATAAGACCTTCTCCTATCAACAGAGCCTCAAAATTAACTTCGAGTGAAATGAGATCCTCTAATGTCTTCCTCTCCATCGAAACCAGAGAGGGGGTGAAACTTGCTCTCTATGATAAGAGGAGACGCTATCCTAGGTAACTCCTCTCTGCATGGGAAGCGCCTAGCTCCTAGCTATCTGGTCATGATGTCGCTTGATCTTGGGCACCGACAGGATGAGTCCAAGTAGGAGGGGCAATACGAGAACTAGATCCAACCTCATAGGTGGGGGAGACTATCCCTGAAGATAGAGTAACCTTCCCCTTGGAAGGAGCTAATGAGTGGGTGATAGCCCATAAGGGAGTAAAAGGGGAACCACCGAAAGAACAACGCCATAGCCTTCCTCTTTAGTGAGGGAAACTCTGAGTCAGATGGCATCTCAACCGGATGATGAGCTCGATCACCACACTCTGATGGTTGTGAGGGTGGTCCCCAAGTGATCCTAGCCCCTCAAAACCTCACCAAAATGAATGAGGCGAAAGTCAGAAGGCCCAATCTAAGGCCAAATTATCCCAAAGGATAAGTAAACACATACTGAGCGCCATGTGAAAACCATGATTGCAATCAGATCTGAAGGTTTATCTACATTTGTGAAATATAACTTATATAAGATTTATGCCTTGATATTTATTCCATGCAGTAGTTTGAGTTTTGAACCCACACTCAACGATTCAAATGTGTTAAGTGGGGTTCGTTGGAGAAATTTGGATATTGAGGAGAGTTTTTGTCATTTGATTTCGATTTAGAACACATACTCAATCAATTTAGGTAGGTTGGGTGGGGTTCTAAAAGTTGAGGAGAGATTTTCTTGGAGATATTTGTATTATGTGCATCTTGTTTGAAAATATTGATATTTTGAAAGACCATTGCTTAGCAAATTTAGGTATGCTAAGAAGAGGTTGTGATTGTGTATTTGAAATATTTTTGCTTTTTAACATTTGATTGTGTGATATTTTGATTTGAGAATGGGGCTTCTTACTTAACAAATTTGGTATGTTAAGTAAAGGTCATATGTGTTTAATTTATGCTTGATGATGAGACTTTCACTTAACAAATTTGGTATGTTAAGTTAAAGTCAAATGTGATTGTGAGATAGATTTACTTTTCCTTGAAGATAGGATTCCCACTTAACAAATTTGGTATGTTAAGTGAAAGCCCCAAATGTGTTTGAGATATGTTTGTTTTTTTTTTCTCTGAGAATGAGACTCTTACTTAACAAATTTGGTATGTTAAGTGAAGCTCAAGTGGTTTGACATGAAAAATTGATCCTTATTTAACAAATTTGATATGTTAAAATAGGGATCAAATGTGTTGAAAAGAGACCCTCACTTAATAAATTTGGTATGTTAATTGAAAGTCAAATGTGTTTATGATTTTGAAAATGAAACTCTCACTTAACAAATATGGTATGTTAAGTGAAATTCAAATGTGTTTATGATTTTGAAAATGAAACTCTCACTTAACAAATATGGTATGTTAAGTGAAAGTCAAATGTGTTTATGATTTTGAAAATGAAACTCTCACTTAACAAATTTAGAAGCCTAGTGAGCATTTCAATCTATCCTATAATTGGGCTTTATATTTTTGAAATTAAAGAGAGTTAATTATTTGAGTTGACATTTTATTAGATTTTTAGGGCTTATAATTCGACAACATAAGATTGTGGAAATGCCTAAGATGTTAGGATTTATGCTAGCAAAAGAAATAGTTACCTCGATTTTAAGCTAGGAGTTTTGGTGAGTCAAGCACTAAATCTAAGGCAAAATGGGTATATGATTTACCTCCATAAGAGAGAATAAACCACCCGACTGCTGGAATTATTATCGCTTGGAGTGGCAGCCAGCTAACTCCTCCTATGCTTTATATCCATGTACACAAGTCTTATGCTTTGCAAGATGGCTAGACTATTATTTATTTAAAAAGAAAACTAAGTCCTTAAACTCACTCCCTAATAGACTAGAGCATGAGTGGTATGAAACCATGACTTAATCTAATGCAAATTTTATCAAATTTATTTGATTCTTTTGGACTATTTATTTTGACACAGGCTATGGGATTTTGTATGCCTAAATGCATGAGAACTTGATTAAGGGCCAAATTAAGAGAGAAAGGGGTGTTCCCATCAAAGGCTCTCACAGGTTAAGTCTTCATTCTCTGGCAAAGATGGAAGCTCTCTCTTAACAAGGGTGGAAGAATATGACATGCATGATATTATACATTCATTCATCCAGCTAAGGGGTTGCTAAAAATTTTATTATCTTGATTTAATTCTTAGACTTTATGGTGAGGTTATAAGTTATTTTAAATTTTAATTATGAGTTGTTAAATGGGATAAAAAACTTACACCCTATAGATCGAGCCACACATTCAAGCATCAATCATAAAGAAACTATAGAAACTATAAAAATCATGATGTTCTAATGCGTAATCTAAACACAACATCAAACAATTTTATAGACTACCATAAAAGATTAAAAGGTCACTAATGTGTTCGATACCATAAAAAAGAGAAGAAAAAATAGAAGGAGCTCACCCTTATAACCGGATTACAAAAAATAATATATACATGGGGTCTTCTTTCTTCATTTCTTCCTTATCTTCCTTTTGATTTTGATTTATTCCAAAGGCATCACAGCAGGACTAAGCCTTCTGGCCAGCTCATCTTAATCCCTATAACACTAATTAATTCCTAATACATAATTATATATTAAAAAAGAAAAGTAAATCTAACTACACCGAAAATAAATGTTAGCTAAACACACCATATAACCTAAGCAATTATATGAATTATTTGGACTTAGCACTCACATGGGTAACCAAGCACCCTAACACATCTTAGCTCAACATGGTATTTATATTTTATTTAATAAGCACAATTCAGAGAAAATATGATTATTAATATATTATACAATTTAAATCCAACCAAAATATTACATCAGCAAAACACAACATCATACATACAACGCCTAACTTCACTTGGTGACTTAATTCTAATGTGACTTAAGGCTAATGATTACTAATAATGGCCTACAATCTCTCTAAGGCATAACAACATCCAACCTAAATATTACATCAAAAAGTAAAAAACACAACATCATATATAAAGCTCAACTTAGCACTAGAAGTGGTGACTTAGTATTCTAATGTGTGTACTTAAGGCTTATGTGCAAGACTTTACTAGCTTCTTAGTTTAAGTTTCAATTTGAAGTTTGAATTTGTTTAAATTTTACCTTTGGGTGATTTCAATTTAAATTATTTAATGATTTATTTTTTTATTTTTATTTCACTTTTATTTGGTTAAAATGATGTTTAGGTTTTCAAGAATGAAGAGTAGATTGAATTCCATTAGTAGATAGAACTCACCCTATTCTACATCCTAACATCTAAAGAATCTAACTAAGGTCCATAAGTATCTTAATTAGCCCATTTAAATTTATGTAATTCATTTGGTTTGATTTATTTGATTTGATTTAGAATTTAGAATTTGAGTTTGTTTAAATATTTGATTAATTGATTTTGGATTAAATAGTTTAGTTTAATTACATCTTGATAATTCAATATCCTTAATATCTAATGAAGTTTAAGTTTGTTTAAATTCATGTGTTTTGATTGATTAATTTTAGATATGTTGGTTTAATTAAATCTTGATAATTCAATATCCTTTTAAATTAACATCTAATTCTTTTCTTTGATTATTTAGTGACTTAACTTTATGTTTATCGATTTGATTATGGTTCATTTATTTGTAGTTTGATCGATTAGATTAATTGAGATTTTATTTTGATTTTAATTGAGTTTGATTCCTTGTAATTAGGATTTTATTTTTAATCTCATCCATTTGTCATGTTTATCAAAGTTTGGTTTGTGTTTGATTTCATACATTGGATAGTTAATTAGTTTATCTTATTTAAGTAGGAATGAGATTTGATTACATATTAAATTGAGAGTCTTTCTTAACTTAATTTAATTTGATTTAATTTGATTTTTACTTAGTGGGTTTGCTTAGGTTCAATGTGATTATTTGATTAGTTTAATGAAGAAGTATATTTATGTTAATTATAAAGATTTAATTTTCAATTTGATTTCATTTTTAGGTTAATGATGTAATTAATGACTTAATAATTTAGGTTTAATTTAAGTTTTGATTGATATTTAATTGCATTTATGTTTGATTAAGTTTAAGTTTAATATAATTAATTTGATTGACTTAATTAGCTTATTTAAGATGTGTGATCAAATTAATTAGTAGATTAATTAAGTGTTTGATTAGAATTTGATTTAAAAAGTTAATTTGGTTCATTAAGATGATGGATTAATTCATTAAGTTTGCATTAATTTAGGTGTATTCAGGATTAGCTTAAGGGTAATTAAATTAATAAGTGAGTTTAAGTTAATTATTAAATTAAATGAGATTTATTTTATTTTAATTTTTTTATATTTATTTAGATTAATGATGTAATTAATGACTTAATGATTTATGTTTAATTTAGGATTTGATTGGTATTTATTGTATATGTTTGATGTTTTAATAATATTAATTTTAATTGACTTAATTTTATTTTTTTAAGAGCATTTAAACCAATTTGTAGATTAATTAAGTATTTGATTTGAATTAATTTTAATGTGATTTATAAAATTAATTTGGTTATTAAGATTAAGATCAATTCATTAAGTTTATATTAATTAAATGTTTAATTAATTAAGTTTGAGGGTAATTAAACTTTTTAAATCATTAGATTAATCAATTTATTTTAATTAATGACTTAAATTCCACATGTGAGTGATTTGATTTAGTTAAGTGTTTTACTTAAGTTTGATTTAACAAAAGGATTATTATTATTATCATTTGATTAGATTAAGTGATTTAATTGTTTATTTTATTTTAATTAAACTTGATTATTCATAATCATAGTTAGTTTAATTTTTCATTATTATGTATGTTCATTAGATTTCATTCATGTTTGATTTAGTTGTTAGGTTTATGTATTAATGGCTAATTAATTATCTTATTCCAAATGGATGTGATTTAATCATATATTAATTAAGTTTACTTTAACTTTATTTGGTTTAATTTGATTAATATCAAATGATTATGTTGAATTGGTTTGTTAATTAATTTAATTTTTAGTTTATTTAATGGTTAATTAGTTTCAGTTTATTTATATTCATTATGGAGTTTCATATGATTAAGACTTCATGCTTAGTGTAGGTTTAGTTATACTAGTTTGACCCATGTTAAAGTTTCTTAGATTTATTGAATTTTAAGTTTGATTTAAGATTTAATCGTTAAATGAGTTTTATTGATTTAAGTAGGTTTAATCATATTTAATTAAATTTCTTAGGAGGATGATATTTTTCTGATATGAGGTTTGATTAATGTTTGCTTAAGTTTTATTTCATTTCTCATTTTGATTTTGATATTTAAATTATTTTTAGATTATATTTTAATTAAGTTCTTAATTGATTAAACTTTAATCTTAAGTATTTATTTGGGGTTCATTAGGATTCAGAAGATCACATTATTTCCTTAAGAGTCCTAGATGTCAATTGAAGTGATTTAAGCCATTTTGAAGAGTTTGGTAATTTTCTGAATTTTTATTTAATTTATTTTATTAAAATGGACAATATGAACTTCAAAATTTAATTTCTCTCAATCCAGAAGTCCTTTTCACTTGAAATTTTTATGGTAAATATGTTTTAACTTTAATTTCAATCTCTAAAAATTTCAACTTAATCTGACTTATATTTTTGATTTAATTAATAAAATTTTATTTTTACTAAAACTCAAATTAAGCTTAACATACTTAGTGAAATTTGGAGATTTTAGGTTTTTGTTGAATTACTTTCGGAAAGACAAATTCAACGAGCCCTTGTTTGCAATTTTTTTGTTAAGTACTTTATTTTCTATGAAATTTTGATGTTTGAGATAATTTAAATTATTTTTTTAAAACAAAAAAATCGTGACATACATGGCGGTATGGCTACATGGCGTGATGCCAGTGGTACGCTACACCGGCCAGGATTCGAGCGTGCACGCCAAAGGAGAAGACGAGGTCAACGCTAAAGCTACGCTCAACCTTCTAATCGTAGGACGGATCTGCCCATCGCATCGCGACATCCGGCTAGATTGCATGCTCGATCAGCTCGATAGCACGAACCGCATGATCGGACGGTCCAAATCATATTAGCTTATTCGAAGGCCCAGATCGTGCGATCCATGCGTGATCCGAGTCGTCATATCCCGCGAATCACGGGATCGAACGGCGGATGTAAACCGCCGGTGATGAATAGTGTTTTCAGGCTTTTTTAAGAAAAAAATAGGATTTCTAAGTGAAAACTTATCCAAATTGACTTGTTTTGGCATTTATTTACACCAAAAAATTTATATTCTCTAAGAGGAATGGTTTAAAGTAAAAATGTGGGATTATCTATGGGAAATTCTTAAACTCGCAAGAAAATTAACATAAAATGCGAGAAATTCTAAGGCTAGCTAAAGTTTGGTGAAATTTATCTAGCCAGGGATGGTGTCCGGCGGCATTGAAGATCCAAGCGAACTCCTAGGTATGTGAGAAAGCTTTGGAATGATTTTTAACCTTTGCCTCCCTTTGGAATGTCATCTTCTCCAATGTTCATCGTCGCCTCATGAGAAAAGCTTCTATTTGTATTTTTTTTTTTTTTTTTGAGCTCAAAAATGGCTCAAATAGGTGGGGGATGGGTTCTTTTATTTTGGGAGCTCTTGGTGGCTGAATAGTAGTGGGAGGAAGAGAAATGAAGCCTCATTTCCTCCTCCTTTTATAATGGCCAAAAATCCACCCTTTTTTGAATGTTTTGGCTCCAAAGTATTATCATCTTGCTTAGGGTGGTTGGGATGGATTATTGATTGATTGTGGACTTTGAATTTTTGCTTCAAAGTCCTCTCTTGCTACCATATGATCAGCTCTATTCAATGTAAATGTTTGGGAGGAGTTACGTGCATGTGATGGGAGAGATTAAATGAGGTTGGGTGGAATCCTATGTGGGGGAGGATCCATCAGGGATTTAAATGGGTTGGGTTGATTTTGGGCTGATCCCAAATGGATTTGGGTTGGGTTTGATCAGCCTCCAATAGGTCATGACTTGGTTTCAAGGGATTTGGCTCAATTTGAGTCATATGGATCATATTGAGTCAAGTTAACCAGCTTTATCAAAATGGGTCAAATCAGCTTGGGTTATGGGTTGATTCATGTTCAATTTGCTAATTGAAGATGAATGTGGTCTTTGATTTAAATTAAATTAGATTTAATTTGGATTTAGGCCAAATTGACCCTTTAGGCTAATTTGGACTAGGTTAAGTTGACCAGAAAATTGGCTTACTATGGTCAAGTTCAATAATCAATTTGGAATGAACTTGAGCCATTGTTTGCAACCAATTTGAGTTAGATCATGATTTGACCTAACTTAGTCCTTTAGGCCAATTTGGGTCAACTTGGATCAAATGGCTAATTGGGCTTTGTTTGGCTCAATTGGTGGTCAAGTCATATTTAAATATTAATTTTGGGCTTATTCAAATCATTGGTTTCAATCAATTTGATGTAGGATGAGTTTTGACTAGTTTTGGTTCATTTGGGCTAAGGGTTGACTTGATCAAATGACCAAGTTGACTTGGTTTGACCCAACTGATTACAATTGATCATCTTAGGGTGATCAACAATCATGGTGGAAGGTTTTGATGAGCTTGGTTCAATCCAATTTGGGTTGGATTGGAAGTTGACTCAAATGGGTCTTTTAGGTCACTTTGGGTCAAGTGGACCTAAGTGAGTCAATTGGTTTGGTTTTGGTTTGATTCGAGTTTAGTTGAACTTATATATGAGCCCTAGATTGAAATATAAATTCAACGACAATCAATTTGAAGTCCAATAGGTTTTGGCTCAATTGAAAGTTTTAAGTCAAAAGGGCTAAGTAAGGCTTGACTTGGGTTGACTTGAATTTGGTTTGATGATTGTAGATTTTATTTATATTTGGGTAGATAATTGAATGAATGATTGATTCAAGAGAAAATTCATTAATTTTGACTTGATTTGGATAGAATTTGGCTAAGTTTAAAGAATTGGCTTAAAGGATTTAGATTGAGTTTGGATTTGATTTTTGATATAGTTTTGGTCATTTGAATTTGGATTTATTTA
Source organism: Cymbidium sinense (assembly GCA_021442155.1). NCBI lineage: Eukaryota > Viridiplantae > Streptophyta > Magnoliopsida > Asparagales > Orchidaceae > Cymbidium > Cymbidium sinense. The sequence goes on along the minus strand of CM038228.1, from coordinate 92,573,045 downwards.
TATAATTGATTTATAAAGAGATCAATTGAGTTTGATTTGATCTAAAGGAGTTTTGGCTAAGCTTATGAATGTGGTTCATATGGCTTAGGAAGGGTCTTAGGATTTGAATTTGATTTTGGGTTTTAATCATTTGGAGTCAAATTTGAAATTAGATTTGGAATTTGAATTTAAATTTGAGATTTCATTTGAGAATTAAATCTGGGTTTGATTTGAGAAAGTGTATCTAGATTAGGTTTAGGCTATAGGATAGGTAATTTCCATAAGTCCTAATGCATATCCTAATCTTATGATTAACACTTCTAAGTTTTTAAGCTTAGGTTAAGTGTTCACCTAACCACTAGAAGTGCCTTATGACTAAGGAGTTCTTAGTGTCTAGAAGAGTCCTAAGTCTAATGAGAGGAGGTTAAGAGCTCACTCCAAAAGTGAGGTCAATAAGAAAGTAGATGGAATAGTAGATATGACACTACCCAGAGATTTTGCCCTCATTTTGTGAGGACTTTAGAGATCTGGTTCCAGGTTTCCTATAGGTGCAAGCCCCTATAGTTAATTACCTCTCTCAATAAGTGAGAGAGAACTTTCAATTAAGGCTAGTCGCTAGATCGCTAAATGCATAGCGTATAGTAGCAGCATATGGAGTTTTAAAAATTTTAGATTTATGAAATTCATCATTTCAGCTTAAACCTGATGGTTGGGAGAATGATAATGTGTCTGATCTAGATCTCATGGTTTTGTCATCCCGGGCTATCATGGTACCTAGTCTACTTAGTCAGAGGAGGTAGTCGGCCCAACTTGACCGAAGGATTCTTATCAACAACACATGAGTTACGTCATCCAAGAAATTCTTGTAGGCTTAGGATAGTGTTTATCTAAGGAGACAGGCTTAAGTCTACCTTAACTAACAGAGGGTTATTTGTCCTATCAAGTATACCCTATGATTCACAAAAGCAAAGAGATTGGGAGTATACAGTCATGATCGTAATATAATGGAGCCTTACTGGCCAAGCCACCCGATCAGAGGACTCTGGTCATAACTGTAATATCTGTGGAGCCTACTGCCCAAGCCATGCAGTCATAGGACACGGGTCACGTCCTTACTGACAAGAGATTGATTGAGAGTAAACATAGTAGAAGACTTGATTTGACTTTGGCTCCTTTGTGAGATAGAGTTTTCTTAATTTGTCACCTTCGATAAACTATTACTGAAGGTGGATAGATTGAGTTTTGATTTAAGCTTTTAATGATAGAATCTCATTTAAGCATTTTTAGTTTGATATTTAATTTGAGTTAATTTGATTTGAAAATAGAAACATATTTTGATGATACTATCCCCTCCGGTTGAAATCACCATTCAACATAGCCATGATCGGGATAGTTAATTGATTAATTATAATATATTTGAGAACTTTAGATCCTATCAACTCTATTTAGCTCCTAACAATGAATCAGATCTACTGTCACATGACAGAATTAGCTTCTCATATGTTTTACTAAGTTGAAATTTTTATAATATATTTCTAGGTTTTGTTAACCTAGACCTAGTCCTAAGACTAAACCGGGAAGCAACCTGCGCAGCATCCTTAGACACTTGAATCTAAACATTCAGCATAGTATTGGGGCCCATGCGGGTGTATTTGAAGATGTCTTAATTAACGTCTTCTGTTCGCTTGTACGATGTGTTGTGAATCCGGTGCTGTAAGATGTATGTTTCATTCATTTAAAAGCTTGCAGACATCTTTCAACGCTTAAGTTAAGCTATTGAAAATATCATGCTTTTATATTTACAAGCTCACGTAAATTGAAGTGCTTGAATATTGTGTTTACTTGAAAGTGAATGTAAAGAGTTCACTTTATTTAAGTAGTTACACGTGTCTTGAAGCTATAAATTCAAAAGATAGTTTAATTTATTGTTTTACATGAAAATTCAATCTCTTAGAGATACTTTAGTGAATCAATGGAGTGTAATATTCAAGTTGATTCCTCCTCTTTTTTGAAGGTTCCTCATTTGATATGTTTCTTATTTTTATAAATAAGGCTATGGATTTCTGCATTTTTATGAAACATCCTTAGATATCTCCATCTTATCAATAGGTCAACCCATATTATGAATATAGACATCTTCTTCTCTTTTCAATTCAACCTTTAACTCCATAGAATTCCTCCAAGCAAATGTTTGTTTTCAATTAGGTATTATAGGAAAAAATTCAAATACCATAATTTTAAGTATTTGAATTGGAGTTAGTTATGTTATGACGTACATAGGAAACTTATTCAAACTCTCCTACATTCATGTCCCCCCGCCTTTTGTGAGCGTGGGTCCTTCACTACTCTCTCCAATTTCTATAAATAATGCCAATAGGGGATCTTACATTTCATTCCATTTATTTGAGGAGTTGGAGTGTTTGAAAGAGAAGGGTTAAAAATTTTAGTGGGCTTTCAACTCCACTTTGATAAATTTTGTAAGTGTTTTTCACGTCTCTTTTTTTGTTTTATTTTTGTATTCCTTGTATGTTCTTTTCTCTTTCCCTTTTTTTTTTCTTGTTTGAAGTTTTTAATTTGAATTTAGCTTTAGGTTTCTTTGCTTAACATTCTTATGCCGGTTCTTTTTATTTTTCATTTTTTTCTAAGTCAAAAGATTTGTGAATTTTGACAAGATTTTAGGGGAGCGATATCTAACATGTTCTTTTTACCTGACACCCTAATGAGCATAGCGAGCAGTGTCTTGCGACACTACAATCAATTTTATCTCGGCATGCCCTAATAAGCACAACGAGATCTTTAAACCTAAAAGAAACACAAGCTTATATAAATCCACATCACACATGTTCTGACTTATTTCTTCTGCACGTTGCGATGATCGGCGAGGTGACGGAGTTGGAGATGCCAAAAATTAAGAGAGGAACCCACCTAATGACAATGTTCCTCTCCGGTTGCAGTAAAGAGAAATTAGAACGGTAATGGAAGGGGGTGATGCCGGAAACCAAAAGAAGAACCCGCCTAATGACGGTGTTCTTCTCCGATTGCGGCAAAGCGGATTTGGAAATTCGGATTAGGGAAATTGGGGAATTTTTGGATTGAGAAAGTGAGAGAATTTAAAAGTGGATTTTTGGTTTTGGTGGAAATAAGAAAAAAAGGAATTGATTGGTTTTGTGAGAAGGAAAAGAAATAAAGAAATGGAAGGGAAGGTTTTTAAATTGATTTTTAAATGGAGTAACCGACTTTAATGTGAATTCTTCGCCGACATGATTAGATAATCAATATGTATCGATTCAAGATTATTTCGATGTTCCGAACGCAACGACGCAGTCCGTTTCATAATCAAAGGCGGTTTGGTTCAAGTCGGCCTCAAATTGAGTCCATTTCAGCTCAAAATGTGTTATCATTTTCAACCGCTCGATTTTCATGCAGACTTGTCCAAATTGAGTGTGAATTATCTTACTTAATATATTTTGATGATTTGAAACGCGAATCGGCCACCGATGTTGTTTAGTTTGCATCGGTGCCTCTTGACCTCGATATGCATGCAGGCACGTTGACGACTCGTTCGTTTGATCGATTGATCATCAAGTTGTGCAATATTTATATTCTGATCTGTTTTGATGTTATGGACACAATGACAAAGTCCATTCGTCGATTGGAGGTCATTTGTACTGATTTTGGCAACGTCCAATGTATTTCAGCCTCAATTTGCGTGCTGTCACTTCCTATCATTCTACATTTGCACAGACTCGTCTGAATTGAACGTGAATAGTCTCATTTGATAGTTTTCGGCATTTCAAATCTAACAGTGTAATCAATTTCATGGACGGAGGTCGTTCCGACATCGTCGCAGCTTCCTGACTCCGATATGTGTGTTGGCACATTGATAGTTCAATCGCTTGATCGGTTGATCTTTAGATTATGCAACATTTATATTCCAATCAATTTCAACGTTCTTGACATGACGGTGAAGTCCGTTGGTCGATCGGATGTCATTTTGACTATTTTCGGTGATGTTCAGTGCATTTTAAGCTCCAATTTGTGCACTGTCACCTCCTAAGTCTGTCGAATTCGACTTGTGGGCTTGACTCAACATTTATAACTCTCAACTCAACTTTAAATTCAGCCTACGCAGCCTTTTTAGACATTAGGATCTGCACCTTAAATCTCTATGTCCGAGCACATGCATGCATTTATAGCTTAGATAATTTCATTTAATTAATGAAATCGTTGATCTTGAAAATCATAATTAGAATGAAATTTTTTTAAATTTTTGGATTGTAGGAAGCTCTATAACTCATGCAGAATTTAATTTAGTATCGTCTTTTGTTTGCTTGTATGAATTGGATTCGATTTGAGTTTGGATCATAATTAGGTTTATATTTGCAACTCAAAATATTATATATTTGCTTGCATTTTATTTATTTATAGAATCTCTAAACTTCAATAGTCGGCTCATTCTCATTAATGACATGTTAAATCTTTATCAATTCAACATTCAACTTTGGTATTCTCTCAGACGAGCTGTTGTACTTCCTTTAATGAGCTTATTTTAATCCAAGCTCCTTTTGAATATAGGTCAATTATTCATTAAGAAGTCTTGATCATGCTTGCTAAAAGGCTATTTTCTTATAGTGAAAACCTCTTATAAATTTTATTTGATTTTCACTTTAGTTGAAAATAGCACTCAACAAATCTTATGTGTTTTAATTTTCATTCAAATGTAGATATTTGTATTCTTTGAAAGTGTAGCATTCATACTCATTGGTGAGCTCTTATTATTGAACTTATGCTTGCAAGCAAGCTATCAAACTTTTTACGAACTCTTATTCTTAATTTAGAATTGACTTTTACGTTCATCACCAATCACCTGTTGTTCTACACTAAATTGAGGTCTTCATTTCATTTGACATCAAATGTAGCTATCAAGTGTTCAATTAATTATATTCTTGTTTGTTACTTGCTCATGAAATTGACACATTGAATAGTCAATAAGAAGCTTGTTCATGTTATTTGATAAGATGTCAAAGCCCACTCATGCTAATATGCAAGCTATCAAGTTTCATATAAATTCTTTAAATTTGATTGTGTTCAATTCAAATTATTTTTAATTCACTTAGAATAAGTCGTAGTAATCTCCGTTTTTATTGCTTTTGTCATATTCATATATATTGGCTAGCATCGTAGTCGCATATATATTCATATAAGAGCTATTAAATTCAATTTGGATTCATCCTTAACTCCACATCAAGTTCTATATTTATTTAAAAATTAGATTTTAAATTTATTATAAATCTCTTACGAGTTTGATATTAGCCTCCTCGAGTCTCATTCATAATATCTTCATTTATTTTAATATATAAAGTAATAGACTCAACCTTCACTTTGGTGATGAATTAAGTGAATGAACTCATTTTCAATTAATTTACTCTTGTATGATATTAATAATTATTGAGCTCATTTAAATTTAATTTTATAAATTTATTTTTTCAGGATTTTATATTATATATTTAACTTAGTGTTAATTTTTTTTTATTTAAATTTTGAATTTTAATCTAAATTTTGATAGTATTCAAGTATTGTCCCTATATTGGGCGCTGTATGGGAGTTTAGGGGGCAAAAATAATGAAAATATGTTTAGGGGGCAAAAATACTAAAAACATATGGCCTACTTAATATCGACGCCTCGAAGGCTGGCTGAGGGCTATTGAAAATAAAAAGAAACTATTTATAGATTTATTATTATTATTATTATTATTGTTAATGTGTGTATTTGTGATTTGGTAAGCTAAGCCTGAGATTATTGTGGCCTGGTAACAGAAACTCCTTGGAACCGGACCGGCCGTAGATGGAAAACAAACCGGCCATTTTTCCGGGTTGAACTAGGCCACTAGGGGAAATGGTCATGTAAGCGCCACCTGAATTATTATTATTATTATTATTTTAAAAACATCACTGAGATCAATTAAATATCACAAGATATATATATATATATATATATATATATATATATATATATATATATATATATATATATATATATATATATATACTAAAATTATAGCCACTGATTGAAAATTTAACAATATGTATATTAAATATATTTCATATAAATTAATTTCAATAAACATCTGGTATTTATAATGATGTTTTTATAAGAATCAATAGAATGAAATGATTTATTAGTGGCAAATACAAAAATATATGGGGGAGAAAGAAAATTTAATTTTAAAAAAAATTGCTTCTTGTAAATAGCAAAAATATGAATGGAATTCCGCAATTTATGTAATCTTATAATAAATAATTAATTTAAATATCGCACATTAACCGTTTCCACTAATTCAAGCCGATCGAAAGGCCGGGTTTCTTTCCATGCTCAACTGGCCCGGTTCAAACAAATTTCTGTTACTGGACCGTGAAAATCTCGGATCCTATTTTACCGAATCTTTGTATACTGTTCCAAATACACAAAAAATAAAACAAAATAAAATGAAATGAGATAAAAAGTTGGACGCCTATATATAGTTTCCTTCTATCTCCAATAGCTCTCACCCAACATTCATCACGTCCCTTTCCATTGCTCAATCGTTCTCTGTCGCCGGTGACACCCTCCGACGAGCTCAACGACTGAATTAGTCGCTCTGTCCGGTGATCGCTCCGGTGAGTTCCCACGAGAAAATTTGTTAAGGCTGCGTTTACGCAATTCTGCAAATCCTTTAGTGCCCGCGTGACGTCCTTCTCGCCGGCAAATAAAATTTCCTTCCGACACTTCCGCCGCCACCGTTCTCCGGAGTTTTTTATTTTTTATTTATTTTATACTACATTTTCACTTGATCGGGAAGGTTTAAGTGATCGGCACCGACGGGATTAGAGGTGAGGTAGCGGTTGGTGAAGAAAGATTTCAACTCCACGGTTTAGGTATGTATATATATATATATATATACTTCTGTTTTCTCCTTTTCTGCCTTTTTCTTCTTCAAATGTATTTGACCTGTTAATGGAAACAGTAGGATTATGATAAATCAGTTTAATGGTAATCCTAATTGTGTTCAACTGTTTACTGTTTGCCAACATTTGCAGATCTTCAAAGAGAAAGCTAAGGACATGTCAGAATTGGAGAATCTGCTACTCGAAGCCGCCGGTCGAACTGGCGAATCAACAAGCATGAACCGATCACATGCACATTCTGCTACTGAATCAAAAAAGTCTGATTCTGATAACCACACCATGTTCAATAAGACGAAACACTCTGGTTCAAGAATCCCACCAAACAGGAGTCTTAGAGGCCCTCAAGAGAAAGACAAGATGAGAAGAAGCTGGGTAAATGGCAATCACAGCAGGTTCAGCCGTAATGAATCTGACGGCTGGCCTCGAATGGAAGTGATTTCCACGTCAATGCAGCAGCAGAAAAGGAAGACCTTAGTAAGATCCCTGAGCTGGGTCGAAAGACTATTTTAGCATCTAGGGCTCCAATAATTGATGATTATCGCATGAAAAGAGAACAAGGGACTCGTTTTCTGAGTCTGAGAAGCATAGAGATCATGAAAATCCTCCAACATTTCCTTCCCGTGGCCGTTCTTCTGTCAGGATAGAGAAACCAACTGCAAAACGGATGCATTAAACCGGCTATGTGCGAAGAAGATGAGGCAGCGGGAACCAGATTCGTTGATCCAAAGTTAGGAGATTCAGCTGCTGTCAGTATTTCTTCCTCTCGGACTAAAGATTTTGTTTCTCTTCCTGAACTTGACTCAAGCGAAAGTGAAGACGAATTTCATACTGATTTTGATGATGACGATAATTTAGATGATTTTCAGGCATCTAAATCAAGACCAATCACGTATGAAGATGCAAAAGAAATAACCATTCGTAGATCAAAGCTGGCTAAATTGTTCATGGAACCTTTCTTTGAACAAATTGTTGCCGGATGTTTTGTTAGAATTGGCATAGGGAGGACTCGTACAGGTCCTAAATACAGGCTCTGTGTAGTTAAAAATGTGGATTCAACTGACCAAAACCGACGATATAAACTCGAAGGTCGCACTACCTGCAAGTGGCTGAACTGCATCTGTAGCGAAGCTTCAGCAGCAAGATGGCAAATGGCCATGGTTTCTGAATCTCCACCAACAGAAAAAGAATTCAACGAATGGTTAAACGAAATGGAAAGAAATGGAAGACATATTCCTTGCCGGCAAGACGTCGAAGATAAGATGGAAGAAATTCAGAATGCCAGCACTTACGTCTATTCAGCAGATACTGTGAAGGAGATTGTAAAACAAAAAAAATTGGTTTCTTCAAGGCCGATCAATTATGCAGTCGAAAAGGTCCTTCTGAAGAATGAGATAGCAACTGCAGAGAGTTTGGGGAAAGAAGCAGAAACAGAAAGGTTGCGTGCAAAGTTGAAGGACATGGAGAAGTTGTCCAAGGAGGTGAAGCCTGGTGAAGAACGGGCTGTCAAATTGCTAGAAATGAACCGTAGAAATAGAGTAGAGAACTATAAAAATGCATCAGAAGCGAAGCCAGTTGATACAAGCTTAAAGGCTGGTGACCCAAGTTATGATCCTTTCTCAAGAAGATGGACTAGGTCTACATGCGCCGTAATGGTTCGCTCGCCAAAGAAAAAAGGTGGTGGAGAAACCACAAATGATGGAGATGGGCAAGAAGATGACACCGAGGCTGGGGAAGATGATACCAAGGGTGGGGAAGATGACACCAAGGCTGGGGAATATGACACCAAGGCTGGGGAAGCTGCCGAAGTGGCCACCGTGGAAGCCATGGAGAAAGCTGAAGGAGAAGGGGAATTGGTTGATACCACAGCTCCGTTGATTATGATGCGGAATTACGCTCGCTGCATAATTTTGATTTGCCTATTTCGTTGACTGCTCTGAACAGAATTCGTGAATCTGATGGTGTTAAGCGTGAGCTTATGGCAAGAAAGAGGAAGATAGAAGCAAGCTTCGAGCTTAAAATACCTGACTATTATGGGAGGAGTAGTCAAGCCGTGACGCTTAGTATCAACGACTACAAGAGACGAAGAAGTCTTCTTTGAGTTGTTTAAGTGTAAAATTTATTTACTGTGCTGCTTAAAAGGGCGCTACGTTTTTGGGGCGATTTTGTAGATCAGTCAAATTTTGGCTATTTAAAGCATTAATATTTTTCAATTTTTATTTTTTAAATTCTCATGTTTATGTCAAAAATTACTATAAAATTTAAACTTATATTTTTAGCTTTTGTTATTATTGTTATTTTTGGTTGTGATATTTTTATCATTATCACTATTAAAAAAATTTATTTAGATATCATATAATTTTATATATTTATATTTTTCATATTTAAAATTTAATATTTATATTTTTTATGTTTTATTTATATATGAAAAAATACACTTACTTTTAAAAAAATTATAATATTATTGATATGATGTTAAAATTTTTAATAATAATAATAATAATATTATTATTATTATTATTATTATTATTATTATTATTATTATTAGAACCAGACGACACGTGCTCAACAGCAAACCCAAAGCAGCAGCTTCACTTCCTTTACCACTTTGGATTTTGATATATAATAATGTAAATAAGGATATTCATTTGGGGAAAATTTTAAATTAGTCATAATTATAAATTTAATTAGCTAATTAGATATCAAAAAAAATTAACAAAATAGAATTCAGTTATTGGTTGAACGGACGATTCTACTTATTTTTTTTTTTTAAATTAAAATTTGAGTATTTTACTCTATTTTATTTATTATGTCGAATTGAGTGAGCTTGGTATCGTTGGAATCGTAAAAAAATCTCTCACAACTTTCATGTTGATTAAAATTTAATATTGTGGCCCGATAAGCAGTAGTTTTTTGAGAAATGCCAAAACTACATTCGGCTTATTTATTCATGTCACTCATACGATTGTCGAGAATCAAGAGCTTGGTATAGTTAGAATCGTAATAAAATTTCCCACAACTTTTATGTTGATAAAAAATTATGATTGTAACCAGATACGCAGCTACAATTATGATAATATTAAAATATAATATATACATACATACATATATCATATACTCTCAAACCTTGAATGAGTATTTTTTATTCTTTAAGAAATTTGTAATAATACAATTAATTATAATACTAAAACATAGACTTAAATAGAATAATATTATTTAAATAGTGCAAATAATAATAAATTTAATAAAAAAATAAAATTAAAAATTTAATAAATATTTAGTCACATAAAATAATATAAGCTTACAGATCGAACAATCAAAGTCATCAAAACTAAACTTTTAGATAACTGATCAACAAAACCAATCAAATTAATACAAATAATAATAATATAATAATAATAATAATAATAATAATTAATTTTTTTTAGAATATTCTCATTCTCTAAAAAATAATAAATTCATCAGACCAACAATAATAAAATAATACAGATTTTATTTAATTTTAATATTTTATTTTAATTACTTTTTTTTCCATCGAGCCTAATTATCACAGCATATAATCCACCAAAATAACAATAAGCTAAGAACACAAGCTATAAACACACCTTAAATTATTAAATTTTTGGGCCACAATCATAATTTATGATCAACATAAAAGTTGTGAGGAATTTCGTTACTATTCCAAAGATACTAAGCTCGCTGGATTCCGATACCGGATGAGTCCGATATAGACAAAGTTCTACCGCTTCAAAAATTTTATTGGTAGCTTTTCGCGATTCTCAAAATCCGCTTATTGGGCCAATCTTAATTTTTTATCAACATGAAAGTTGTGAAAAATTTCGCATTTATTCCAAGGATACCAAGCTCACTCAATGGATGATAGATGAGCAAAATACACAGCCTCCTAATTTTAAAAAAAAATTAAAACGAGTACCATCCGTTCGACTAACGCCGACGCGTCGCTCAATGACGACTTGGCTATTTTATTAATTTTTTATATTTAATTAGCTAATTAAATTTATAATTATGTCTAATTTAAAATTTCTCCTATTCATTTCTATTTTAAATTACTTATGACCGGTAAAGTTACAATTAAATATAAATGACGACTCTGTCATGCGTTTTTGATAATATATAATCTTTTTATTAGCTCCGTTAAAATTCATAAGTTGGCATTTCAAGATTTTAAAAATGACACTTTTTAAATTTATTCTGAGGCCAATATAATAAAAATATAAATAATCAATTATGATATTTATTTCAAAATAAACTCAAAATTTTAATTGTTAATTTTGATCAAATTATAATCAGAATTTTCATATTTTTCTTATGCCAACGATGTATCTTTTGGAATTAAAGGTGGTGATAAAGAGTGTGTTTAAATTTTTTTTTTTTTTGGAGTCAATTATAAATTAGGATAACTTAAGATTAGATTGTATTTTTTAATTAAATATAATTTAAATTTATATGTAATTTTGATAAATTTGTAACAACAAAATTATTTCTAAAATTATGTGTACTGAAATTATAATTTTTTAAAATAAATATAATATATTTATAAATAAGTGTATTATCTTATCTTCTTGAAAATTATATTTTATTTCATTTGAACCACTCAATTCACAAAATTTTATTTTTTATAATTATTTAATAATGATTATTTATTAAAATTGAGCAAAGTCGATCAAAATAGGTCGAATTCATTCGATTTAAAGTCAAACTAAAATGAAAATGTTCAACTCAGGCTGCCTTAAAATTAAAATATGCCAGCTCAAAATCGATCAGAAAATGAACCGAGCTGACTCTAAATTAAAGGATTCAAGCCAAGCGGCGATTTCAAACCACTTGAAAATATTTCATCTCGAGTCAAACTCGTATCAGCTTGTTAACAACTTTACCCTTATTTGAATTGATAATACTCAAGTAAGATTAGGTTGTGTTCAAAGAGTTGAAATTAGTTTGAGAAAATTGAAAGAAAGGAAGTGAAAAGAAATAGATATTATGTGGTGATGAAGAAACTTATTGGATGCTTTAAAAAAAAGGAAGATTGTGAATGAACACATTATATAAGGTTAGATGAAGTGTTTGGATTTTGTTTTGGTAAAATTTAATGAGAGATTTATTTACATATCACTTAATTTTTATATATTTATATACCTAATATTATATCAATTAGGCACTCATACTTTGTCAATATATTAAATATACATATATGTTGAATTGATTTAAAATATCTTTATTCCTAATAATACTCATAATATTTCCTATTGAGTCTCTTCTTAATAATATCTTTATTCTTCTTAGAAACTAGTGAATCTAGATTTTTCTAAGAATGAATTTTTCTAAATTAAAGCAACTTAAGGTATATTTATGCCTATTCATAATCCAATTCAACTAAATCTAAATTTCAAATTGAATTCAAAACAACACATCAAATCAAAATCAAAACTAAATTCAAAATAAAATTCCAAGTCAACATCAAAACTAAATTGAAATTTCAAATAAAATTCAAACATTTGCAATGCTTGTAATCTCTGGGGATAACTAGTTAGGCCAACACCAATACCTGCGGTATACTCTAATTAGTTCACCACACATATTGGAGGTCCATTTGTTAACCTCATTTTTGGATGAGGTTAATGTTAACCTCATTTTTAGAAGATGTCATTTTAACAATGAGAATATCCAAGTCACTATGCTTAGTAACTTAGGAAATGTATTTTGAGCTAAATCTAATCTACTTAGTTTGTGCAAAATCAAGTCAAATATCCAATACAAATTAAATCAAGTAAATCAATGAAAATAAAATAGAAGTTCAAAGTCAAACCTAAAGTCAACTCTAGTCAACCTAGGATTGACTTAAGTGGGCTCACTTGGTCAAAAGTCAACCCACTAAAATTTGACTAAATTAAATCATCAAAAATATTTTAAATGATCATAATTACAAAGAATTTTGAGTCCATCTAGACCTAGATTAGGCTAATTAAATCACTTAAGTCAAAATAGTCTAAATAGGTCATGTTGAACTCAAACCCAAAGAAAATCAAAATAAACCCAATATGATTGTCCTAAATCATTTGGAGGTGATGATGAGACATAACCCAATTTTTTATTTGGTGTAATTGGGTCAAATGAGTCATTTGACCCATGTGAAATCAAGATTAACCCCATTTGGGTGAAGTGAGTTAAATAAAAAGAAATTAATGGGGAAGCAATTAAAATATTTTAGGAACCTTGATTAACTTCTAATAAAATCACTCAATTACTTCATGCTAAGCTCCAAAGGGAAGAAGCCAAATGTAAAGTCAAAGGAAAGAAGGCAAAATTCCTTTTGCCATCATCACCTCCTCACCTCTTCCTCAAAGGACACATATAATGCAAAGATAAGTGAGATAGCAAGATCCCAAGCTATCTCCATACCTCTAGTTGACCAAGGGGGAGAGGAAATAAAATGAATAGTGCTCGGCCAAAGTGGGAAAAGAACCTACACACGACCTCAAGCCAAATTGACTTCTTCATCACCTTCACACATCAAAACCGAAACCAAACGACCCTTCCCCCACTTTTCAAGTGGCCGGAAAGAGTGCAAACCACCAAAACAAAAAAAAAGGCATTAAAGGCTTGGTCTAGGGATCAAACCACAAAGAATTGGCTCAATTCCTCTGGTACAAAGCTTTCTCCCGAACAAATGAAGCTATTGGAGTTGATTTCAACCCTTGAAACCCCCGAATCGAGGCACAAGCTTGAAAATTTTCCTTAAGCTTTCGATTGTGGCCATTTTTAAAGAAAATTTGATCTCCAATGAGATGAAGTCATATAGAATCATAGGATTTCTTTCAATGATCGTGTAGCAATTAAAATCGTGTGATTTCGTTGCCTATATCAAAAGATATTAACAAAACATGACGAACGGCTCTCGGCTCTCGTAGAGATTTGAGGAGACGAAATTGGGACCGTCTGTTTCTTTTAAAAGGAACGGGTGATCCAGATCTAGGCGCACCGTTGATTTAAAACCCTTAAGGAGCCGCGGGAGCAACCTAGACCGTCCGATCTTTGATCGGACGACCCATAGAGGATCCCGTGTTTCGGCCTTGGCGGATGCAAATGCCACGTGGCTCCACATGGACCAACCCGCTTGCCACGCGGCGGGATGTGCCACGCAAACGCGCCACGCGGCCCGCATTTCCACATGGACCTCGCGCCACTTAAAAACCATTAAGTAACAGTTTAACTAATTAAAAAAATATATAGAAAATTTCTAAAATTCATAAAAAATTAAATAAAAATTTGAAAAATGCAAATAAAGTCTCTATGAATTCATCTTGATGAGAGAAATCCATTGAAATTAAAATCCCCAATTTTTATTAAGTATTTTTCTCTTAATTAGGGTTTAATTAAAAAATATTAAACCCAAATTAATTATCCAATTAATTTGAAACTTTGAAGAAATGAAATTAAGCATAAGATACACCTTAGATGAATTTTTGGGGATTTAATTCTCTGAATTCAAAAGAAATTGAAATTTCATTTGCTTAATTAATACATTAATTAAATTAATTAATTCTTAATGAAATAATTAGTAAATTTTAATCTAACAACCTTAATGAACTTTAGTGAACATTAAAACATCACTTAAACTCAATTAAACCTAAAAAATCCTTTAATTGACCTAATTAGGAATTAAATGAATCAAATAATTCAATTAAATAACCTGAACTTAATTAAATCATAGTAAATCAACCAAATAATCCAAAAATTATGAATAAACCCTCATTGGAAAGATATTTCAGTAAGGAATTTATGAAAAGTAAAACCCTTAACTGAATTTCATTGAATTATGCCTAATTTATATTTTAAAGAAAAAAATTAAAACCCTATTTACTCCCTAATTACAAATCTAATCAAAATGAAACTTTGAACACTTGAAATTGGCATGTAACCCCACTTGCCAAAAAATTTTCAGTTCCAATTGTTCTCTGGATTAGGAGTTATCAAATATTAGGTTAAGAAAATTAATTAATCTATTAAAAAAATGGTAATTCAAATCAATTTCAATCAGATATCAGAAAACTATTAAGGAACTTCTCTAAATATCCTAAGTCAATTAAAGTGATCAAATTCAATCTTAGGTTAATGAGATAAAATCTTAGGTTAACAAAATTATTAATTAACTTAAACCTTAAACTTTGAATCAATGAAATTTAATGAAACAACTCATCTCTAATGAATTTAAGAATGAATCTAAAACTTAGGTTAGTTAAATCAGTTCAAATAATTAACCTAAGTACTTTAGGTTAAGCCTAATACATGAACAAACTTAAGGTACTAATTCATATTAATGAACTTAAATCTTAAGCTTACAAATCCATGATTCAATAACTTAAATTAAATTGAATGAAATCAAACTTTAATCTAAACTCTTTAAATTAACATGAACCAAATCAAATGAAACCCACATAGTTTAATTCAAAATGAAACAAATCAAACTAAATGAAATAATTCAAATCAAATCTAAAATTCAAAAAGAAAAGAATCAAAACCAATCCGAACATAAATAACATCAAAAGGATTAATTAAGATACTTAAGGATATTAGTTAGACTTTTTGGAAACTTCAGTAGGAATTAGGATGTTGAATGGAAAGAGCTCCATCCAAAAATGGAATCATTCCATTCTTCATTCTTGAAAACCAATACAATTTTAACAAAATAAAATGGAATAAAATGAAATTAAATCATTAAGTCATTTGAATTGAAATTACCCAAAGGTAAAAATTAAACAAAATCAAACGTTGAATTGAAACTTGAACTAAAAAGGCATAATAAAGACTTACCACACAAGCCCAACTTCTACACACACTAGATTACTTAGGTTACAAACTCTAGATCTAGGTTAGATCATTCTGTGATTTTCTTTTAATCTCCTGTGATATGTTATGTTGTGCTTCACATGTATGTGTGGTGTATTACTTTAGACTGGATGCCTAGGCTTGTTTGTTCATTAGACTAGATGTTAGAGCATTCTTTCTAGATTTGACATTATTTTCTGCAGGGGACTATGTTAAAGGGATCGCTGTCATAAATCAAAAATTATAAAATTATTATTTTCTTGGAAGTGCTGAAAATCCCTTAACATAATCCATAGGATAGGTGGGCTTGGCAAGCAACTAATACTAAGCCCAAATATTTTTGAAATATAAAGCTGTGTGTATTTCTTAATGTCTGCTTGTATTTAGAATTTCTTTTGAATTTAAAAAAAAAATTGAGCTTAGAATTAGGTTAGGATCTATGGGGTCTAGGATTAGCAGGAGCTGACCAAACTAGAAGATGGTGCGGTGGTCCCCTGTGGAGCCCAATGGATGTCCCTAAAGAAGGAGACTTTCCTAGAAAGAAGACCCATAGATCTAAACTTGTAGTTCTAGGCTGGATTGTATGAGGGCAGAACTCGGTTGCCCATTTTTCTTTCTTCCAGGGTGTACAGCGGTACCCGACCACAATGGCCTTTTTCTTATAAAATTTAATTTGGTTTGATTTATTTTTGGTGCACAATAGAAACATCATGCTTTTTCTAGGATTTTTTCTGTGGTGTGTTTGTGCTATGATGTATGCCTGGACGTAGGCTCATAGGATAAACTAAATTTTCTACCCAACTAAATCAATCAAAACATAAAAATAAATATAACTCATAATCTTTATATGAAAGCCTAAGTATTAAAGCAAGATAAAATATGTAGCAACCCCTTAGCTGGATGTTAAAAATCATGCATAAATCATATTATTTCACTCTTAGTTAAGGAAGGGCTTCCATCTTTGCCAGAGAACTTAGGCTTGATCTTTGAGAGCCTATGATGGAAGAACACATTCTATTTGTTTGGCCCATAAACTTTTTTTAATAGCATGCATTAGGCATAAATTGCATTCCTATGACCAAAATGAATCTTGAGTCAAAGATCATAAAAATCTAAAAAATATGCATTAGTTAGATGCATCTTCATACTCTACATGATCTTAGGGATTAGGGAGTGAGTCTATGTTCATAGATCTCTTTCTTAAAAAAAAGCAATAGCCCAACCATCTTGCATTCATGTGACTTGACTTCATAAATTTAAAATGTGCATAGGGCCCTTCTCTGAAAGTTGTAAGTCCATAAGAGTGATAGGTTAGTTCTCTAAAAAAGAACGAATAATTCCCAAAATAGAACAAGGTTGAGCATTTGACATGTCAAGCACCAGATTAGGTTCAAGCATCCTTTTAGGAATAAGTCTTCAACCCTAGGCATTTCTACAGTCTTATGCTAGAATCTAAGCCCTAAATTTCTAAGAAAATGACAACTCAAAATCTAAAATTAAATCCCAAATTTGAGACCCAATCATAAGATAGTTGTGGTGAAAATTTTCAATTTTCTTTAGAGAATAAGATATTACTTCCATCTTCACTCTAGGGATAAAATGAGGAGGAAATATACATTTTCTTTCTCTTTTATGCATTTTAACACCACATAGATTCACATGTTCTTATTGGGGTGATCGGGTATGACATTGAGGAGAGATGTACTATCTCGAAAGATAGAAGTCACCACCCTACAGTAGACCTAATCACATCAACAAGGACTCCTACGGACAATAAGTCTACATATGTACCAAAGATTCTTCCCTTACTTTACATGAAAAAGTAAAGTAAGGTTTATTTTAAACTGGGTTCGTTTGTTCTAGGGCAAGCCCCTATAGTTAATTACATCCTAAGGAATGAGATCCCTTAAAAATACTCTCGATTAAGGTAAATGATCATTGTCTCCAAAAATTTTAATAGGTAGGGCTATCAATCGATTAGTTTATTTTAAAAGATCATATGAGATTAATCAAAGAGGGGGAGTTATTATCGAAGCCAAAAGGAAGATAAGTAGGAGATGCCCATGCGATGCTAGGAAACAGCATCTCAAACTATCCTATGGTCGAGCTTTATATTTTGAAATTGATTTAATTTATTTGAGTTGAATTTTTCATTAGAAATTTAAGGCTTATGATTCTATAATATAAGATTAAGAAAATGCTTAAGAAGTGAGGATTTATGCTTATGGCTGTGGTGAAAAATTATTATATAGTCACCTTCATATGTGGTGAAAAGTAAGAATATAAAAATTCATCATTTTGGGATGCCACGCAGGTCCACGGATGTGCATATTCAGGTGATCGGGTATGTCATCAAGAAATAGTATACTATCTCGGGAGATAGAAGTCACTACTCTTTAATAGACCTAATCACCTCAATAAGGACTCCTAAGGACAATGGGTCTACATATGTATCAGAGATTCTTCCCCTACTTTACATGAAAAAGTAAAGCATGATTTATTTTAAATTAGATTCATTAAGTTCTCTGGGCAAGCAAGTTAATTACATCCTAAGGGATGAGATTTAAGAATACTCGATTAAGGTAAAATGATCATTATCTTCAAAGATTTCAATAGGAAAGGACTATCAATCGATTAGTTCATTTTTTTGAAG
This sequence comes from Cymbidium sinense, assembly GCA_021442155.1. Classification (NCBI taxonomy): domain Eukaryota; kingdom Viridiplantae; phylum Streptophyta; class Magnoliopsida; order Asparagales; family Orchidaceae; genus Cymbidium; species Cymbidium sinense. The sequence goes on along the minus strand of CM038228.1, from coordinate 92,554,624 downwards.
ACCAAATGTGATTGATCAAAGAGAGAGTTATTATCAAGCCAAAATAAAGATAAGTAGAGATGCCCACAATGCTAGTAAACCTAGCAAGCATCTCAAACTATCCTATGATTGGATTTACATTTTTGAAATTGATTTAATTTATTTGAGTTAAATTTTTCATTAGAAATTTACGTCCTATAATTCTACAACATAAGATTATGAAAATGCCTAAGAGGTGAGGATTTATGCTTATGGCCCATGAAGGGGAGAAGCAACCTCAGAACCTAAATCTAAGGAGCTTTGGTGAGAGCCAAAAGTACAACTTAAATCTAAAAATAGATTTTGGTTTGCCTCCATAAGAGAGGACAAATCACGACGCTTAGACTTACAATCTGGGGTGGCCTCCAACTAACCCCTCCTATAGTTTTAAATTCATGTAGATGAGTCATATGCTTTATGCAAGATAACTAATGTTATTTACCAGAAATAGATTAAGTCCTTAAACTCACTCTAAAGAGACTAGATCATGTAAGGACATGCTTCAAATTATCTAAATCTATGCAATTCAAATTTCATTTTATCTTCATTTTTGGACAAGGAGTGGATTGGTAACCTCCCACGTGTTTCAAATCAAGTGGAAGGAGGTTCCACACATGGCTAATTTGAGCTATGGTGTCGATTTTGGCCTTGGGTCCATTTGGCCTGACCCAAACCCATTGGGTTGGGTGCACCACCCTCCATAGGGTTCACTTGACCTATTAGGAAGGTATCAAGTAGATATGAAGAGGGCTTGACCAAATTTCCCATGGATTTGACCAAAATTTGTTCTATGGCCTAGGGATAGAATGGCCATTTGGCTAAATTTTGAATTTGAATATGTTGGATATGTTTAAAAAATAGGTTTGACCAAGTTTCCTTGGATTTGGAGTTCATTTAATATGGTTTGGCATGTTGACCAACTTAGGTCAAGTTGACCAATTAATCAAATTGGTTTGGTCAAGTTCATATGATCATTTGAAATATTTTGGTAGCTTTGGTTTGAATTTGGTTTAGTTTTAAGTTTGGCTCATATGACTTCATTTATGTCAAATGGGTCAAGTTGACCAATTTGACCCATTTGACCTATTTGAGCTAGGTCATGGGTAGGTTTAGGTTTGGTTAGTAATATGAAGTGGATTGGTATATTGTTTCCAATCAATTTTGGTTAAGTTTGAATTTGGCTCAGTATGACCCTTTAGGTCAAGTTGGGTTCAAGGTCAATGGCTAGGTTGGGTCTAGTTGGCCGAGGCTTTGGTCAAGTTTCAACAAGTGATTTGAAATGAACTTGACTCCATTGGTTTGAATCAATTTGGCTTAGATCAAGTTTTGACATATTTTAACTTTTTTAGGTCAAGTTGGGTCTTGGGAAGTCAATTGGGCTAAGTTAGGCTCAAATGTTGACTTGGTCAAGTTCAAACATAGTTCATGAATGAACATAGATCAGTTTCAATCAATTTGTCCCATGGTGGATTTTGCTATGTTAGGTTTTATTTTAGCTAAGTGTTGACTTGCCAACCTTAGTTTGACTTAATTTGACCAATTTGATTGATTGATCATCCCATGATGATGATTGTTAATCATGAGGCATAGGTGAATTTGATTCAATCCAATTTGGTTAGGATTAGAATTTGGCTCATAAGGTACTTTAGGTCACTTTGGGTCAAGTGAGCCTAAGTGGGTCAAATGGCTTGATCAAAGCTTGATTTGAGTTTGATTGAACTTGTATATGGACTTAAATGAAATCCATTTGCAAGTGGTTTGAAGTCAAATGAGTTTTGATCCATTTGACAATTTCATATTCAAAGGAAGAATATGAATGGATTTGTGATTTGGTTTTGAATTGAGTTTTGATTTAGTGATTGAAGTTTGGATTTATATTTGGATTCATGATTGTAGGGTTGATTGAATCATAAAGGAAAATCAAGAGTTTGGCTTGATTTGAGGTTGATTTGGCTAAGTTCAAGATTTTGACTTGAAAGGCTTAGGTTGGATTTTGAATGGATTTGAGTTTGATTTTTGGGATTGGTTTTGATAGTTTGAATTTATATTTCATTTATATATTGAATATAAATGAGAATATAAATTGATTATGAGAAAATTTGATGAATTTGGAATGATTTGATCATGATTTAGGCTAAGCCCATTAAAAGGAATTTAAAAGACTTAGGAAATTTTAGAGTAGGGATTTGAATTTTGGATTTAGATTTGATTGATTTATATTTATATTTCATTTATATATATGAATATAAATGAGTTATGAGAAAATCCCATGAATTTGAATTGATTTGATCATGATTTTGGCTAAGTCAAGAGGGAATTAAGGACTTAAGAAGGATTTTAAATTTGGAATTTAATTTTTTGGATTTGATTTGATTGATTTGTATTTATATTTCATTTATATATGTGAATATAAATAAAATATAAATGTTAGAGAAAATATCATGAGTTTGAATTGATTTAGATTTGATTTTGCTAAGTCCATGAAGGAAAACTTAAAGGACTTAGGAAAAATTTAAGAATTAATTTTGAATTTTGAGTTTAGTTTGATTGGTTTGAATTTATATTTCTTTATAAATGTGAATATAAATGAGAATATAAATGAATTATGAGAAAATCTCATGAATTTGAATTAGTTTGATCATGATTTAGGCTAAGTCCTTAAAGAAAGGTTAAGGACTTGGGAAAGATTTGGACTTAGGAATTTCATTCATGGGTTTTAATCATGGGTTTCAATTATGAATTTCAAATAGATTTTAATCATGTGGCATTGATTTGAGTTTGGAGAAAATCAAATAAGATTGATTTGGAGTTTGACTTGAAGGAAGGAAGGTGAGGAATGGTTCGAGCTAAGGGTAGGTAAATTTTCCTAATACCCCTAAGGCATGACCTATTCCTATGGCTAACTCTTCTAGGTCTCTAGGGATAGGTTGAGTGTTCACCTAATCATTAGATGTGTCTTAAGACTAAGGAACTCTTAAAGTCTAAGAGAAGTTCTATGTCTGAGATGGAGGGGTTGAGAGCTCATTCTAAAATTGACGTCAATAATGGCCCATTGAGGGAGAAGCAACCTCAGAACTTAAATCTAGGGAGCTTTGGCGAGGGCCGAAAGCATAATCTAAATCTAAGAAAAAAATGAGTATTTTGATTTCCTCCACAATAGAGAACAAACCACCCGACTGCTTGAACTTACAACCGCCTAGGGGTGGCCACCAACTAACTCCTCCTACGATTTTAAATTCATGTAGGCAAGTTATATGCTTTATGCAAGATAGCTAGACTGTTATATTTAGAAGAAGACTAAGTCCTTAAACTCACTCCCTAAAGAGACTAGATCATATAAGGGTATGCTTCAAATGACTTAAATCTAATGCAATTTATATTTCATTTTATTTTTATTTTTGGACAATCATTTTGACTCAGGCTAATAGGATTCACATGCCTAATGCATGAGAAATGAGATTATTGTCCAAAATCAGCGCGAAGGGAGGAGGAATGTTTCCACTATGGCTCTCAAAGGTCTATCCAAGTTTCTCTAGCAAAGGTGGAAGCCCTCTAATCAAGAGTAAACATAATATGTATTTGTGCATGATGTTATAAAAGAAGTACTCATCCAGCTAAGGGGTTGCTAATTCTTTTTATCTTGATTTTTAGCATAAGATTTAGGTGAGGTTATGAGTTCTTTATTTTTAGTTTTGAATTGTTAAATTTGATAGAAGATTTATTTTTTCCTAAGAGCCTAATCCACATCGAGGCCATACATAAAGTAAGGAAGAAACTAGAAAAAGGATGCCACTTAATGCACAAGCTAAACAAATCATCAATCAATTTATAAAGCTAATAGCAAAAGAAGAAGAGATCATTGTGGTCAGGTACCACCGTACAAACCTAAAAATAAAGTGGGCAGTCGAGCTCTACCCTTATACAACCAAGATTACAAATGAATTAAATACAATTAAGCAAGGAACTCATTGTAATGAGGGTCTTCAAGCTTCATTTCTTTGCTCTTCTTTTCTTCTTTATTCTTCTTTTCTTCCTTCTTCTTTGATTCCTTCTTTTGGATGGTTGGAAGGTAGATGCTCCAAAGGCTTGACATGGTGCATAAGATGAGATCTTATGACCAATGTTCATCCTAATCCCCATAATAATCATTCCAAAATCCTAATTGCAAAAATTACATGAAAAGTGAAAAGTAAATCTAGATAACACCTGCAAAATAGAGATCAGCTAAACAAACCACACAAAATCCCAAGCATGTATATTGGACTAAACAGCCCACATATGGGTAACTAAGTCCACATGGCCTATTGGATTATGCTTAGGGGTATAAGCACCTGCACAACAAAAGCATTTATATCTTTATTTATTACAACGCCCCTTAAGCACAATCCCCTACAGAAGATAATGGTTAGAATAAGATCTCCTTACCATTCATTTTACGCACATGCATCTTAACATTCAGACTAAAACATGTATCACAAAATAAAAGAAAAATATTAAACCATACACCGTCCTAACCTAAAGCTAGAAGTGGTGACTTAGCCTAATGTATGTGCTTTGGAGGTTTGTGTGGTATGCTTAGCTATGGCTTTAAGTTAGAATTTTCTAAGTGTGAAGCATATTCAACTTAGAGGAGGGTTTCATTTAAGTGATTTAGTTATTTTGGGTTGATTTTATTTAATATTTTGATTAGGTTCAAGTGAATCCTATAATTAATTACTAAGTTATAAAGAGATGGGAAAGCAAAGACAATTTCTCTTTCCTACCCTAACCTAAGTAATTTCTAAAGTGGATTCATATTTTAGTTTTATTTAGTAAATGTTTTAATTAATCTTAAGTTTAGATAAACTCTAAACAAACCTATTCAAGATAAATACATTTTAAGATTAAGTAAAATGAACAAAATTCACAAAACATACATCACTTCTTTCCCAACATGTATAACATGTATATGAATGAGTCCTAAGCATATCTATACATACAATTGAGAATGTTTAACACACTTCATGATGCATGCTAAGCAATTCATTTAAGAAAATTTGAAAATTTATGATGCGTGATTCTTATTAAGTAGCAAAAGGGTTTCTTATCCAACTTTCACATGCACATATGAATGTAAGAAAGGCATAAGTGAATACGACGTCATTGTTAACCAGAGGTGTAAGGTATAAGATCTACTTAGGGATACTTAAAGCCTCACAACCTTGGGGTTGTCCAGACTAATATACCACTTTTATTAAATACAAACATATGTACAAAAGAAATGAATGGAAAGGAAAAAATGCAAAAGTTAGTGTTGGTTGATTTTTTTGTTTATGCAATTTACATGTGCAAGTATAGGTATCCTTCTTAAGTGATAGTATAGAAATGAACAGGATATGAAATTAGCCAAGTGTTAGGTTCTTTTCAAATGAACCATACTCCTTGCCAAATCCTATTCAAAATTATACTAAAAGACAAGAGAAGGAAAACCTACACTAAGTACATTCTTATATTTTACTCACATGCAAACCTATAAGTAAGATATAAGTAACAAACTTTCAATTTTGATAATTGATTCATATATTTTGAAAATAATTTGAATTTAATAGTGATAATAGCCACTCATATTCTGACTTTAGCCAACACATACAATTTGACATAAATTAAATATTTTCATTTTAAATTTCATTTTTGAAAAGCATGGATGCATGAAACCATATGACACACATATTTAATATGTTGGGGAAGAACTAAAGAAATGAAAGCATGTAAACACATTCACTTTAATTAAATCTAAAGATAATCTTATGAAATAAGAAAGCAAATCAAAGTTTATTTAATATGATTTTTTGTTTGATTTTGAATTTAATTTAATTTTGAAAATGTGAATTGAGTTTGCTATTCCTAAGCCATTCCCACATGTGTTTGATATTTTTGTTCAATTTTTAGATGATTAGATTCATTTTATATTTTGATTAGGTTAATGTATGAATTAAACATGTTAATTAACCCTTACTTACACCATCTTAACATAGTTAATCAAACAATTATGAGAAAATGAGAAGACATAAAACTTCACAAGGAATTTAAATTTGTAATGCACCTAGGAAGAAAGGGGCCTAATGTAATTTGGCTCATAATTAATGATTAATTAAGCTAAGAGGTTTAACTTAAGTAATTTCAAAACACCCCTCACACATATGAGTTGAGTTTTGATTTTCTTAATTAAACTTAGGCTCTTGAACACCTAAGCATCTACCCAAAGTAGATTAATTAAGTTCTAGAATGTTTTAGAATTTTAAGAAATTAATTAAGAGGGTAATTAGTGAATTAGCCCTTAATCAAGAGAGGATTAAGAAATTGAAGGGGGGTTTAAGAAATAGCTTAGGTAAAATGCCCCAAAATTATTCCCTAAATCTCCTATTCACTGAAATAGACCTTAATCAACTTCAACAAAGGGTTAAACCATTAATCAAACCCTTAAGTAACCTTAATTACATAAAGGGGGTAATTAAAAAATGAATTAGCAATTTCCCCAATTAAGCCACCAATAAAATCTAAGAAAATTAGGAGAGGCAGAATTCATCCCCTAAAATATACTCAAGAAGTTTGAGATTAATCAGTGGATTAATTAGGGAGTAATTAATAAATTAATATTTCTAATAAAATCCAAAATCAGAAAAAGGCACTATTCAAACTTCATTAAAACTAACTTTAGAATATTCTAGATTAAATTATCTTTCAATGGCAATTTATCTCATATTTTTTTGACTTTTCTTTAGATATATATGAATTTTTGAAGTTTAAGTAATTAATTAAAATTAAATAAACTCTAATTAATCTCTTAATCCACATGGCATATCATGACTTCTTTGCGCTTTACACACATCATCCCTTTGGTACTTAAACATCACGCGTTGCATGGCGATGTGCTTTGGCCTCCATCGTTCGATCAAGGATCAAACGACTAGGATTTAATCCACGGTTTTAAAATAATAAAATAGGATATAAAATAGGTTTTAATCTCGACCATCCATACAAAACATGCAGATTGATGGCTAGAGATCATCCGTGCTCTTCCCTGAGGAATAATGGAGACTATCCACTTTCAAAGGGAAGACTCGAGCTCGATTGAGCTCAGATTGGGATGAAAATTTGCACACACCATCTAACCCTAATGGTAAGCACATCCAACAGTCAAAATTCCATGGGATCAAAATTCCTTTCATAAAGCTCCACACCACGTTGACTTTAGTGATCAAAAAATGCCATACCTCGCCGGAGGTGATCACCGGTGCTTGATTCCCTTGGAGGAGCTTCGTCTGGTTGAGATGAAGCTTTGGTGAAAGTTTTAGCTATTGTAGTTGAGTGGATAGCTCTATGGACCAACCCCTCCTCTTAGTGACTCGACTTTGTTCTAGGTGAGTCTTCCTCTACCTTTGGAGCTTGGGAAAATGCTTGGGCAAGCTCAACTTAACCCTCTAGTGGAGTGTGCAAATGGAATTTGGTTGAATTGGAGTGTAGTGGAAGTTGGCAAATCCTTGGAGCTCCCTATTTTTTAAGAAACTAAGAACCCAATTCAATCTCCTTCGAGAGCTTAGGATCACTCAGAATGGCTCCTATGACTCTCCTTTCTCGATGATGGGCACCAAGATTGATGAATTAGGGAGTATATCTCCCCAGGCAATCAGGAAAGCTTCACTTCATTTTGATCCAATTGACTTGAATGGGTTGTTTGATTTATTAGAGGCTTGCACATGGTTGGTTTGGGCTGGAGTGGAATGGTAACTCCCATGTGCTCAAAGAGCATGATTCCCATGTGGCTAATTTGAGCCATGTGCTCGATTTTGGCCTTGGGTCAAGTTGGGCTGACCCTAACCCATTGGGTTGGGTGAACCACTATCCATAGGGTTTACTTGACCTATTAGGAAGGTATCAAGTAGTTATGAAGAGGAATTGACTAAATTCCTCATGAATTTAACCAAAACTTGTTCTATCCCTAGGGGTAGAATGGTTATTTGGCTGATTTTTGAATTTGGATATGTTGGGTATGTTGAGAAAATAGGTTTGGTCAAGTTTCATTAGATTTGGAGTTCATTTGGTATGGTTTGGCTCATGTTGACCCATTTAGGTCAAAATGGGTCAACTTGGGTCAAGTTGACCAAATTGGTCAAATTAGGTTAAACCAAGGGTTGGGTCAAGTTCATTTGACCATTTGAAATGTTTTGGTGGCTTTGGTTTTTTGTTTCTGAATTTGGTTTAGGTTGGAATTTGGTTTATATGACTTCATTTAGGTCAAATGGATCAAGTTGACCAATTTGACCCATTTGACCTATTTGAGCTAGGTCATGGGTAGGTTTAGGTTTGGTTAGTCATATAAAGTGGATTGGTATCTTTGTTTCCAATCAATTTTATTTTAGTTTGAATTTGGCTCAACATGACCCTTTAGGTCAAGTTGGGTTCAAGGTCAATTGGGGTCAGTTGGCCAATTAAGGCTTTTTGAGTTCAACAAGTTATTTGGAATGAACTTGACCTATTGGTTTCAATTAATTTAGCTTAGATCAAGTTTTGACACATTTTGACCTTTTAAGTCAAGTTGGGTCAACTTGGGTCAAGTGGCCAATTGAGCTAGGTTAGGCTCAAATGTTGACTTGGTCAAGTTCAAACATAGTTCATGAATGAACTTAGATCATTGGTTTCAATCAATTTGGCCTATGGTGGATTTTGGCTATGTTAGGTTTCATTTTAGCTAAGTGTTGACTTGGTCAACCCTTAGGTTTGATTTGGTTTGACCCAATTTGATTGATTGATCATCTCATGATTGTTGATCATGATGAGAGAGGCATAGGTGAGTTTGATTCAATCAATTTGGTTAGGATTAGAATTTGGCTCATAAGAGTACTTTAGGTCACTTTGGGTGAAGTGAGCCTAAGTGGGTCAAATGGCTTGGTCAAAGCTTGATTTGAGTTTGATTGAACTTGTATATGGACTTATGATTGAAATATAAATCCATTTGCAAGTGGTTTGAAGTCAAATGGGTTTTGATTCATTTGACAATTTCAAGTTCAAAGGGTGAACATGAAATGGATTTTGGCTTGATTTTTGAATTGATTTTTGGCTAAGTGATTGAAGTTTGTATTTATATTTGGATTTATGATTGTAGGGTTGATTGAATCATGAAGAAAAACCAAGAGTTTGGCTTGATTTGAAGTTGATTTGGCTAAGTTCAAGATTTCGACTTTAAAGGCTCAGGTTGGATTTTGAATGGATTTGAGTTTGATTTTTGGAATTAGTTTTGATTTTTTGAATTTATATTTCATTATTATATGTGAATATAAATGACAATATAAATGGGTTATGAAAAAATTTCAAAGATTTGAAGTGATTTGATCATGATATAGGCAAAGTCCTTAAGAGAAAATTTAAAGGACTTAGAAAATTTTGGAGTTTGGAGCTTGAATTTTGAATTTGATTTGATTGCTTTGAAGTTATATTTCATTTATATATTTGAATATAAATGAGAATATAAATAAATTATGAGAATATCTCATGAGTTTGAATTGATTTCAATATTATTTAGGCTAAGTCCTTAAGAGGAAAATTAAAAGAACTTAGGAAATTTTGGAGTTTAAACTTGGAATTCAATCATGGACTTCAATCATGGATTTCAATCATGTGGCATTGATTTGAGTTTGGAGAAAATCAAATTAGATGATTTGGAGTTTGACTTGAATGAAAAAAGGTGAGGAGTGGTTCAAGGGTAGGTAAATTTTCTTAACACTACTAAGGCATGACCTATTCTATGGCTAACTCTTTAAGTCTCTAGGTTGAGTGTCCTAATCACTAGATGTATCTTAAGACTAAGGAACTCTTAAAGTCTAAGAGAAGTCATATGTCTAAGATGGAAGGGTTGTGAGCTCATTCTAAAATTGAGGTCAACAAAGGGAGCCCAATAGGTGTGGTGTGACTAACAAGGAACACCACATGTATTAGTGTTGACCAAAATGATCAACAACACCAAAAGATCACAAGCACTAACAAAAATAGTCTATTCCTAACCCAAGGTGTAGAAAGAATCTAGAGCTTAGTGCAATGTGGCTCTCATTATGTTAAGGACATAAGAGAGGGAAGGGGGTATCCACTAGGGATAGAGTATGTGAAACTTCTACTAAGGAAGCAGGTTCAAGTCATCCATAAAGGGATGAGAGGTTTGATTTGATCGATGTCTCGCTGAGGAGAAATTTCTACTAGGGAAGAGGGTTGAATTTCTTTCCATTTTTAGATTTGGATTTTGAGATGAACCCTGTTGGTTTGTGATGGGCTGAACTGAGCAGGAGCCACATAGTCCAAGACCTAACTCAAATTTACCAATCCAAAGGGGTAGTCTACTAAACACATAGTAGGACTAGCCAGCCAAAGGGATGCTTTTCAGTATGCAATAGCTGTACTAGGAAGAAAACATAGTAAGTTACATCCTCCAAAGTAGGGACCAATTGCTAGGGTAATCTATTAGCAAGGCAACAGATTGAAACCCAACCTAGGGCTGTCTATTGAGTGAATGCCGCTAGGGGACTTAGACCAGCTCAAAGATAGTCAAGGCTAATTTCATTTTTTTAGATTTATTTATTTTGATAGATTCTGTTGGTTTGCGATGGATCACACTGAGAAGGAGCTTATATCAACCTAGACCTATCTTAGACGAACTAAACCAAAGGGAGTAGCTTCCCGATCGATGGGAGAACTATCTAACCAAAGAAGTGCCTTTCAGTTTGTAATGATTAATCTAAGGGAAGAAAGCTCGGGGACTCACAACTTCCACTAGAAAAGACCACTGGGGTGATCGGTTGCTTTGGGCAACAAATCGAACCCAACCTAAGGCTGCCCATTGGTTTGTGATAATCATGCTAGAAAGAATGCGTCGTAGTCTTACATCTTCCAAAGCGGAATGACTGCCAGGGTAATATGCTTTTAATCAAAATAGATTGAACCCAACCTAAGGGCGGTTACTGAGTAAGTGCCGACTTGGGGACTTATCTCAACTCAGGTAGTTAGAAAATTTCTATAGGGAGTTCTGCTGACATTTACCTAAATATAGGATGCCTGCATGGGAAAAGGAGCCATTTTGGGAGCTTGAATTCCTAATCAACAAGCGAATTTATTTATTTATTTTATTTGTTTATTTTAATGTGGACCCATTGGTTTGTGATGGGTACGAGTAGGAGCCAGGAGACCAAGAATAACTTCAGTTACCAATCCAAAGGGGTAGTCTACTAAACACATAGTAGGACTAGAACCAAAGGGATGCCTTTTGGTATGTAGTAGATATAGGAAGAAGAGTAGTAGTTACATCCTCCAAAGTAGGGACCGTTCTTTGGGTAATCTATTGGCAGGCAAGTGAAACCCTAGAGTGACTATTGAGTGAATGTCACTGAGGGACTTAGATCAACTCAAAGATAGTCAAGATTAATTTCATTTTTTTATATTTGTTTATTTTTATAGATTTTGTTGGTTTGTGAAGGATCTCATTGAGAAGGAGCTTATATCAGCCTAGACCTATCTTAGATTTACTGAACCAAAGGGAGTAGCTTCCCGACCGATGGGAGAACTATCCAACCAAAGGAGTGCCTTTCAGTTTGTAATGATTAATCTAAGGGAAGAAAGATCAAAGACTCACATCTTCCATTAGAAAAAACCACTAGGATGATCGGTTGCTTTGGGCAATAAATCAAACCTGACCTAAGGCTACTCGTCAGTTTACAACAATCATGCTAGAAAGAATGCGTCATAATCTTACATCTTCCAAAGTGAAATGACTGTCGGGTTATATGATTTTAATCAAAATAGATTAAACCTGACCTAAGGTCAACTACAGAGTGAGTGCCGACCTGAGGACTTATCTCAACTCAGGTAGTCAGGCAATTCTTATAGGGAGTTCTAGAACCTAAGATAGGATACACCTTGGAAAAGGGGCCCTTTAGGGGCTTGAATTTCTAATCCACAAACAAAATAATTCATTTATTTTGTTTGTATGTTTTGTTTATTTTTTTTAACATGGACCCTATTAATTTGCAAGGGATCAAACTGAGAAGGAGCTTATATTAGCCTAGACCTATCTCAAATTTACTAAACCAAGGGAGAATCTGCGCATCCACTGAACAAATTCTTCAATCACAAGGGTGGTTATTAGGAAAGGGGAACTGTCCAAACCAAAAGTAACCTGGGTAGTGTCTAAATGGGGTTGTAAAGGATGTGATCCAAATTGAGTGCCCATAGGGGATGGGGCCACTTAGGGCTTAGTCCAACACCCTGGAGAAGATGACATGGCTAGTCATATATCCAATAGGTATTCGATGGTCAACTTAAGGAGAAAGCACGGGGACTCACATTTGCCAAGAGTGGTGTATCCACTGGGTGAGTCATTGTCGATATAATAACATCAACCAAGGTGCTTCGGTTTACAATCGACTGGAAGAAAGCTGATTCACATCCTCTTATAGCATTCTTGATAGTCTCTTGACTACAGTGTTCACCTAGAGGTGATTGAGTGAATGCCATTGGGGGACTTATATTAACTCAAACGTAGTCAAGAGAAAAGGATCCTCTAGGGGACTTATCCTAAACCTCCAATATACTTGACCTAGTTAGACAATGATGATTAGTTCAAGAAGAAAGCTTAGGGACTCACATCATCCAACAAGTGAGCACTAGGGTGACATATTAGCGTGGTAGTATGTAGACCCGACCTAGAGTAACTAATGAGTGAGTGCCACAGGGGGATTGCTCCCACATCAAAATAGCTCAAGAAAAAAGATATGTGTTTATTTTTGTGCACATGTCAAAAGGAATAGGATGCCTCTGGGGGACTCTTACACCTATCTTGATTTGATGAAGTGGTGCCATGGATGCCGATTCCCTAAGAAAGGATGCCACTTGGGTTCTCTCTACCAACTTAGTTGTGCTAATCAAAATGGGATGTCTGTGTACTTCGTTCAGTTACGTATTGCTTTCGATTGTGTTTTGTGTTGTGAAAGAGGGATATGATGTTCTAGGGACTCTTACCTACCTAAACATGTCACGGTGGTTTAAGATAAGCAAATAATGCTTGAAGAAGAGAAGATAATGAATGAAATTTGATTTTGTTCTTTTTATTAATAATTATTTTCAAACATGATTTATTTCATGGGTAATATTTCTTTAGATAGAGCCCATTAATTGGAAGCATCATGTATTTTCCTTTATAATCAATAAGCTGATAAGATCCTCCTTGGTAGGCCTTCTCTATGACATAGGGGCCATCCCAAGTGGGTTCAAACTTGCCTCCCATCTTTGGGCAATTGGTCTCCTTAGGACTAACACAAGTTCTCCTACTCGAAAAGATCTAGGGCGGACCAGCTTGTTATGAGCTTGAATCATTTTGGCCTTATACAACTCGAGATTCTAGCACGCTCATAGGCGATTCTCCTCTAAACCTTCAAGCTCTTCTAACCGTAACTTTGCATTCTGCTCTATAGTGATCTTGCTATCCAATGCTATCCTTAGTGACGGGAGTTGAACTTTTAAAGATAGAATGGCTTCAGATCCATACACTAAGAAAAATGGGGGCAGATTGAGTTGAAGTTCAGTATGTGGTGCGGTTGGCCCACAAGGCTTCAACCAACTGCTCATTCCATTACCGCTTATTATCATCAAGAGTCTTCTTTTGTATTTGCATGAGAGTTTTGTTGAATGCTTCTAGTAAGCCATTTGCTCTAGGGTAGTAGGTGGTGGAGTATCTCCAATATATACCGTGTCTTTTAGTGAAGATGTTGATCTTGGTGCTTTTGAATGCAGTACCATTATTGGATATAATTCATCGAGGCACCCCGAACCTATATACAATATGGTTCCTGAAAAATTGAGGCACATCTTTGTGACCTCTAAGTGGGATGGCTTCCGCCCGCTTGGAAAAGTAGTTGGTGGTAGCTAAGATGAACCGATGACCCTAGGAAGAAGGAGGATCGATCGGACCCACAATGTCGGTACCACAATACTCGAATGGCCATGAGGCCAATGTAGGATGTAGAATGTTGGGTGGTTGGTGGAAGACCACACCGTATACTTGACACTAATGGCATCTCTTAGCTACACCCATGCAGTCTGTAATCATCGAAGGTGAGTAGTATTCTAGTCTCTTGATCTTCATCTTCATCTTCGGATCAGATTGATGTGCTCTGCATAGACTTAAATATATCTCAGTTATAATGCCATGGGCTTTGTGTTTTTCTAAATAGCGCAACCACATTTGGTCAAAGGATTGGTGGTACAGAGTGCCATCAACAAGAGCATAGGAGAGAGCTCTCTATTTCACCTGATGGGCTTATGACTTTTCTTGAGGTTATTTGCTAGTGTTCAAATAGTCTATGAATGGTTGCCTCCAATCCAATGCCTTGTCCTTACAGGCAACGACAACCTCCCATTCAAGAGAAAGTCTCTCGATGAGTTTAACATCAATAAGGGATAAGACTTGTCTATTTTGGACCCTTATTGAAATGGACTAATCTTCTAGACATACCAACTCTTTGGTATATTTTCCCAAAGCATCTACTACTGCGTTCTCTGCTAGAGGAACCTTGTAGATGGTGACTTCAGGAATTTGGGCCAATAGTTTCATGGTATTGTGGTGAAAAATTTCTATATAGTCACTTTCATCTGTGGTGAAAAGCAAGAATATAAAAATTCATCTTTTTGGGATACCATGCAGATCCGCAGATATGTTTATTCAAGTGATCGAGTACATCATCAAGGAATAGTATACTATCTCAGGAGATAGAAGCCACTACCTTTTAATGGACATAATCACCTCAATAAGGACTCCTAAGGATAATGGGTCTACATATGTACCTAATATTCTTCCCCTATTTTATATACAAAAGTAAAGCAAAGTTTATTTTAAATCGGGTTCGTTAAGTTCCCTACAAGGGCAAGCCAATATAGTTAGTTACATCCTAAGAACGGGATCCCTTAGAAATACTCTCGATTAAAGTAAATGATCATTGTCTTCAAAGATTGTAATAGAAAAGGACTATCAATTGATTGGTTCATTTTTGAAGATCAAATGGGATTGATCAAAGAGAGGAGTTATTATCATAACCAAAAGGAAGATTAGTAGGAGATGCCCACTATGCTAGAAAACTTAACGAGTATCTCAAATTATCCTATGATTGGGCTTTATATTTTTAAAATTAATTTAATTTGATTGAGTTGAATTTTTTTATTAGACATTTAGGACTTATGATTCCATAACACAAGATTAAGGAAATGCCAAAAAGGTGAGGAATTATGCTTATGGCCCATGAAAAGGAGAAACAACCTTAGAACCTAAATCTAGGGAGCTTTGGCGAGGGCTAAAAGCACGACCTAAATCTAAGATGAAAAATGGGTATTTGGTTTGCCTCCACAAGAGAGGACAAACCACCCAACTGCTTGAACTTATAACCGCCTGGGATTGGCTTACAACTAACTCCTCCTACGGCTTTAAATTCATGTAGGTAAGTCATATGCTTTATGTAAGATAGCTAGGATGTTATTTATTTAGAAAGAGACTAAGTCATTAAACTCACTCCCTAAGGAGACTAGATCATGTAAGGACATGCTTCAAATGACCTAAATCTAATGCAACTCATGTTTCATTTTATTTTCATTTTTGGATAATTATTTTGACTCTGGCTAATAGGATTCATATGCCTAATGCATGAGAAATAAAGTTATTGGCCAAAATCAGCGAGAAGGGAGGAGGTGTGTTTCCACCATGGCTCTTAAATGTCAAGCCAAGTTTCTCTGGCAAAGGTGGAAGCCCTCCAATCAAGAGTGAAATAAGATGCATTTGTACATGATGTTATAAAAGAAATACTCATCCAATTAAGGGGCTACTAATTCTTTTATCTTGAAATTTAACCTAAACTTTAGGTGAGGTTTTGAGTTCTTTATTTTTAGTCTTGAGTTGCTAAGTTTGGTAAAAGATTTATTTTTTCCTAAGAGCCTAATCCACATCGAGGCCATACATGAAGCAAGAAAGAAACTAGGAAAAAGATGTCACTTAATGCACAAGCTAAACAAATCATCAATCAATATATAAAGTTAATCACAAAAGAATAAGGGGTTATTGTGGTCGGGTGCCATCGTACAAACCCAAAAAAAATTGGGTAGCCAAGCTCTACCTTTATACAACTCGGATTGCAAATGAATTAAATACAATTAACCAAGGAATTCATTGTTATGGGGGTCTTCAAGCTTCATTTCTTCATTCTTTTTTTTTCTTTTTTCTTCTTCTTCTTTTCTTTCTTATTTCTTCTTCTTTTGTTTCTTATTTCTTCTATTGGATGGTTGAAAAGTGGATGCCCCAAAGGCTTCACATGATGCATAAGATGAAATCTTATGACCAATGCTCATCCTAATCCCCATAACAATCATTCCAAAATCCTAATTGCAAAAATTTACATGAAAAGAAAAAGTGAAAATCTAACTAACACCTGTAAAATAGAGATTAACTAAAATAAACCAAAAAAATCCCAAGCATATATATTGGACTTATCACCCACACATGGGTGACTAAGTCCACCTGGCCTATTAGATTATGCTTAGGGGTATAAGCACCTGCATAGTAAAAATATTTATATTTTTATTTATTACTACGCTCCTTAAGCACAATCCCCTACAAAAAATAATGGTTATACTAAGATCGTCCTACCATTCATTCTATGCACATACATCCTAACATCCAGTCTAAAACATACATCATAAAATAAAAGCAAGCATCAAATCATGCACCTCCCTAACCTAAAGCTAGAAGTGGTGACTTAGCCTAATGTGTGTGCTTTGGAGGCTTGTGTGGTATGCTACTATGGCTTTAAGTTAGAATTTCTAAGTGTGAAGCATGTTCAACTTAGAGAGGGTTTCATTTAAGTGATTTAATTATTTTGGATTGATTTTATTTTATGTTTGATTAGGTTCAAGTGAATCTTACAATTAATTAAGTTATGAAGAGGAAAGAGAAGAAAACTTCTCTTTCCTTCCCTAACCTAAGTAATTTCTAAAGTGGATTCATATTTTTTTAGTTTTGTTTAGTGAATATTTTAATTAGGTGTTTTAATTAATCCTAAGTTTAGATGAACTCTAAACAAGCCCATTCAAAAAGAAAGGCATTTTAAGATTAAATAAAATGAACTAAATTCACAAAATATACATCACTTCATTTCTTTCCCAACATATATAACATGCATATGAATGAGTCATAAGCATATCTATACACACAAATGAGAATATTTAACATAATTTATGATGCATACTAAGTAATTCATTTAAAAAAAATTGAAAATTTATGATGCATGATTTTCAATAAGTAGAAAAGGGATTTCTTATCCAATTTTCACATGCACACATGAAAGTAAGAAAGACATAAGTACAACACCATTGTTAACCAGAGGTGTATGGTACAAGTCCTACTTAGGGTTACTTTAAAGCCTCACAACCTTGTCAGACTAATATACCACTTTCCTTAAATACAAACATGTGTACAAAAGAAATGAATGGAAAGAAAGAATGCAAAAATTTGTATTAATTGATTCATTTATTTTATGCAATTTATATGTGCAAGCATAGGTATCCTTCTTAAGTGATAGTATAAGAATGAATAGGATATGAATTAAAGTAGGTTCTTTTCAAATGAACCACACACCTTACCAAATCCTATTCAAAACTACACTAAAAGAAGAGAAGGAAGGCCTACTAAGCACATCCTTATACTTTTACTCACATGCAAGCTTATAATTAAGATATAAGACACTTTTGATAATTGATTCATATATTTTGAAAATGATTTGAATTTAATAGTGATAATAGCCACTCATATTTTTAATTTAGCCAACACATGTAATTTTGACATAAAGAAAACATTTTTATTTTTAAATTTTAATTATAAAAAGTATGGATGCATGAAACCACATGACATACATATTTAACATGTTGGGAAAAGAACTAAAGCAATGAAAGCATGTAAACACATTCACTTTAATTAAATTTTAAAGAAAATCTTATGAAATAAGAAAGCTTGAAGTAAATCAAAGTTTATTTAGTATGATTTTTGTTTGATTTAGAATTTGATTAAATTTTGAAAATGTGAGTTGAGTTTGCTATTCCTAACCCATTCCCACATGTGTTTGACATTTTTGTTTAATTTTTAGATGATTAGATTCATTTTAAATTTTGATTAGGTTAAGGTATGAATTAAACAAGTTAATTAACCCTTGCCTACACCACCTTATTATAGTTAACCAAATAATTATGAGCCAGTGAGATGACATAAAATCTCATAAGAAATTTAATTTTGTAATGAACTTAGGAAGAAAAGGGCCTAATGCAATTTGGCTCATGATTAATGGTTAATTAAGCTAAGGAGTTTAACTTACGTAATTTCAAAACACCCCTCACACATATGAGTGCAGTTTTGATTTCCTTAATTGAACTTAGGCTCTTGAACACCTAAGCAGAGGAGTATATCTCCCCTATGGCAATCGGATGGCCGAAGCTACCTTTGCCATTTTGATCCAATTTCCAATATGGAAAGGTCTATTTGAGCTATTAGATGTTGGCACATGGTCAATTTGAGCAAAGGAGTGGATTGGTAACCTCCCATGTGCTTTAAATTGAGTGGAGGGAGGTTTTCCATTTGGCTAATTTGAGCTATGGGGTCAGTTTTGTCCTTGGGTCCATTTGGGCTGACCCAAATCCATTCACCACCACCTCCATAGGTCTACTTGACCTATTAGGAAGGTATCAAGTAGATATGAAGAGGACTTGACCAAATTTCCCATGGATTTGATCAAAATATGTTCTATGGCTAGGGGTAGAATGGTCATTTGGCTGATTTTTGAATTTGAATATGTTGGGTATGTTGAGAAAATAGGTTTGACCAAGTTTCATTGGATTTGGAGTTTATTTGAATGACCCATTTAGGTCAAATGGATCAACTTGAGTCAAGTTGATCAATCAAATTCAAACCGGGTCAAGTTCATATGACCATTTGAAATATTTTGGTGGCTTTGGTTTTATTCAATTTGGTTTAGTTTTGAGTTTGGCTCATATGACTTCATTTAGGTCAAATGGGTCAAGTTGACCAATTTGACACATTTGACCTATTTGAGCTAGGTCATGGGTAGATTTAGATTTGGTTAGTCATATAAAATGGATTGGTATCTTTGTTTCCAATCAATTTTGGTTAAGTTGGTTTCACACCCTTTAGGTCAAGTTGGGTTTAAGGTCAATTGGGCTAGGTTTGAGTTGTCCAATGAGGCTTTGGTCAAGGTCAACAAGTGATTTGGAATGAACTTGACCTATTGGTTTCAATCAATTTGGCTTAGATGTTTTGATGCATTTTGACCCTTTAGGTCAATCAACTTGGGTCTGGCAATTAGGTTCAAATATTGACTTAGTCAAGTTCAAACATAGTTCATGAATGAATCATTGGTTTTAATCAATTTGGCCTATGGTGGATTTTGGCTATGTTAGTTTCATTTAAGTGTTGACTTGGTCAACCCTTAATTGGTTTGACCCAATTTGATTGATTGATCATCCCATGATGATTGTTGATCATGATGAGAGACATAGGTGAGTTTGATTCAATCTAATTAGAGAATTTGCTCATATTTTCTTAGCTCACTTTGGTGTGAAGTGAGCCTAAGTGGGTCAAATGGCTTGGTCAAAGCTTGATTTGAATTTGATTGAACTTGTATATGGACTTATGATTGAAATATAAATCCATTTGCAAGTGGTTTGAAGTCAAATGGGTTTTGATTTATTTGATAATTTCATGTTCAAAGGAAGAACATGAATGGATTTGGGGTTTGATTTTTGAATTGGATTTTGGTTAAGTAATTAAAGTTTGTATTTATATTTAGATTCATGATTGTAGGGTTGATTGAATCATGAAGGAAAATCAAGAGTTTGGCTTGATTTGAAGTTGATTTAGCTAAGTTCAAGGTTTTGACTTGAAAGGCTTAGGTTTGGTTTTGAGTGGATTTGTGTTTGATTTTTGGAATTAGTTTTGATTGTTTGAATTTATATTTCATTTATATATGTGAATATAAATGAGAATATAAATGAGAATATATATGGACCATGAGAAAATTTCAAGGATTTGAAGTGATTTGATCATGATTTTAAAATGTATTAAAGAATTTAAAGGATATAGGAAATTTTGGAGTAGGGATTTGAATTTGTGAATTTTTGATTTATTTCGATTGATTTATATGTATATTTCATTTATATATGTGAAGATAAATGAGAATATAAGTGAGTTATGAGAAAATCCCATTAATTTGAATTGATTTGATCATGATTTTGTCTAAGTCCTTAAGAAGGAGTAGGACTTAGAAAGGATTTTAAATTTAGAATTTAATTTTGAATTTGGTTTGATTGAATTGTATTTATATTTAATTTATATATGTGAATATAAATGAGAATGAGTTATAAGAAAATATCATGAGTTTGAATTGATTTAGATTTGATTTTGGCTAAGTCCTTAAGATGAAATTAAGGACTTGAAATTTTCATGAATCCAGCATACATTTATTTCTTTGAATGAGTAAGCAGATGAATTTGTTAGGTTATTGGCGAGTTTAAGGGCATTTTGCATGGAGTTATGAAGAGATGCTGAGTTATCTCCTGATGTAGCAGCCCATAAGCTAGCAATAGACCCTAATGCTACCCTTTTTAAGCAAGCTTCTAGACGCATGCGATTAGAAATTGAACAACAGGTCATTTTTGAAGTCAAGAAATTGATCGATGATGGTTTCATCAGGGAAGAAAAATATCCTACCTAGTTAGCTAGTGTCATCCTAGTTTAGAAGAAGAATGACCAAATTCGCATTTACGTCAATTTTAGGGACTTAAACAAGGCATGTCCTAAGGATGAGTTTCCTCTTCCCCTACCAGAATTAATGGTGGACATCGCCTCATCTCATGCAGTCTTTTCTTTCATGGATGAGTCATCTAGCTATAATCAAATCAAGATATCTCATGAAGATGAAAGAAACATTACTTTTTGAACCCCGATCAGAATCTTCTGTTATAGGCTTATGCCTTTTGGCTTTATAAATGCTAGTCTTGCTATACCAGGGCCATGTCTCAGTCTTTCGAACTCATCCATCAGGTTTGAGTGATATGTTGATGATCTAATAATAAAGAAAAGAAGAGACATTAGAGTAGTTTTGAGCGGTTGATAACCTCAAAATGAATCCCAAGTGTGCATTTGGTAGCTTCAAAAAAATTCCTTGGATTTGTTGTTTAACACCGGGGAATAGAAATAGGTCCAAAAAAGATTATGACTATCTTAGAAATGCCACCTAAGAGTTTTCTTCTTTCAAGGATCAGCGTAAAGACACTTTATCTCAAACCTATCAAAGATTCATCAAGATGAGGATGATAAGTTTGCTCTCAAAATCGAACTTGATCCTTTTGCGCTGCGCATTTGGGCTTCTCGGTGCTCTGGCCCAGAAGGAAGGAGTGCACACTACCTTAGCTTGTGTGATTCTGTTGAAGCAAACTCTACACTTATTAAGAAACACTGCCTAGCTTTGATCTTTGCATCTTAAAAGCAATGGCATTACATGCTTTCTCATAAGGTGAACTTGATCTCCTAAACCAATCCACTAGAGTATCTCATGACGTAGCCAATGCTTTCCAGATGTTTGCTTGTTGGTCCATGATTCTCTCGTAGTTTGATATCACATTTGTACCCCTCTGTGTGGTAAAAGGTCAGGCACTAGCATATTTCATAGCAGCACACCCACTTCCTGATTCTCTTGGACTATCTCCCCATTAAACAAATCATGAACTTAGGGGAGGCCAAAAACTGCCAATGGGAGATGTATTTTGATGGCGCTGCTTCTTTTTTTAAAGGTGAAGCACCACAATCTATTCTCCCAGGAAAGGCAAGGTTAAGAATAGTTCTTCTAACTCTAAATCGTGATGTGATGAGATTCTCATACTATCTTTCCAATCCCTGCTCCAATAATGAAGCTGAGTATGAGGCTTTGATTGCTAATCTGGAGTTAGCCATCACTATCAATGTTAAGAGAATCAACATCTTTTGAGATTCTCAATTGGACATCAACAAGATTGCTAGGTCCTACCAGGTTCTAAAACCCAAGCTTCATCATTACTATGAGTATAGCATGAAGGCGCCTAAATTCTCAAAGTTCTACAAGGTTCCCGAACACAGTAGCGATACTTTGGCCAAAGAATTGGCATGTCAGATAAGTCCATTTCAATAAGGGTCCAAAATGACAAGTCTCCCTTATTGATTGAACTCATTGAGAGACTTTCTCTTGAAGGGAGGTTGCCATTGCCAAAATGGACAAGTAGATTAGAGGCAACCATTCATAGATTACTTGAACACCAGCAAACTACCTCAAGAAAAGTCACAAGCCTATTAGGTGAAACAAAGAACTCTCTCCTATGCTCTTGTTGATGACACCCTGTACCACCGGTCGTTTGACCAAATGTGGTTATGTTGTTTAGACAAACACGAAGCCCGTGGCATTGTATAATCAGTTCACGATTAAGCACATCGTCAATCAGATCAGATGAAGATCAGAGTGACTTGGATACTGCCTTGATGGTCACGGTGCATGGATGTAGCTAGGAGATGCCATCGGTGTGACGGGTGGTCCTCCACTAACCACCCAACATTCTACACCTTACATTGGCTTCATGGCCATTTGCATGTTGGGATACCGATATTGTGGGTCTGATCGATCCTCCTTCTTCCAAGGGGCATCAATTCATCTTAGCTGCTACCGACTACTTTTTCAAGTGGGCGAAAGCCATCCCACTTAGAGAGGTCATAACTCAATATGTGCTTCAATTTTTCAAGAACCATATCGTATATAGATTAGGGGTGCCTTGGAAAATTATATCTGATAATGGTGCTACATTCAAAAGCAAGAATATCAACATCTTCGCCAGAAGACACGGTATAGATTGGATATACTCCACCATCTACTACCCTAGAGCAAATGGCTTACCAGAAGCATTCAACAAAACTCTCATCCAGATACTGAAGAAGACTATTGACGATAACAAACGATAGTGGAACGATCAGTTAGTTGAAGCTTTGTGGGCCTACCACACCACATACCAAACTCCAGCTCAGTCTACCCCGTTTTCCATAGTGTATGGGTTTGAAGCCTTTCTGCCTTTAGAGTTCAACTCCTGCCACTAAGGATAGGATTGGGTAATAAAATTACTACAGAGCAGAATGTAAAGTTATGGTTAGAAGAGCTCAAAGGTTTGGAGGAGAGTCACCTCGGGCGTGCCAAACTCTTGAGTTGTATAAGACCAAAATGATTCAAGCTCACAACAAGCTGGTCTGCCCTAGGTCTTTTCAAGTAGGAAAACTTGTGTTAGTCCCAAGGAGGCCAATTGTTGCCCATCAAAAGATGGGAGGCAAGTTTGAACCCACTTGGGAAGGCCACATGTTATAGAAGGCCTAGGAGGATCTTATCGACTTATTGATTGTAAAGGGAACACGATGCTTTTAATGGGCTCTATCTAAAGAAATATTACCCATGAAGCAAATCATGTTTAAAAATAATCATTAATAAAAAGAACAAAAAATCTAATTCCATTCATCAAATCTTCTCTTCTTTCGAAGCGTTATTTGCTCATCTTGCGAATCTGTCGTAACTTATCTAGGGTAGGTGTAAGAGTCCCCCAGTGGCATCCTATCCCTCTTTAACAACACAAATACAATCTATCGACACTATTAGAATAGGTGTAAGAGAACCCGAGAGGCATCCTATTTTGATTAGCATAACTAAGTTTGGTGTGAGAGAACCCAAGCGACATCCTTCCTTAGTGTGAATCCTTTTGCCATCCGTGGCACCATTCCATCAAAACCCTTTGTGTGTTTAAGGTAGGTGTAAGAGTCCCCTAGAGGCATCCTATTCC
Organism: Cymbidium sinense; assembly: GCA_021442155.1. Lineage (NCBI taxonomy): Eukaryota > Viridiplantae > Streptophyta > Magnoliopsida > Asparagales > Orchidaceae > Cymbidium > Cymbidium sinense. The sequence continues at coordinate 92,530,642 of CM038228.1, read as the reverse complement.
TTTTAACACATGCACAATAACAAACACAAATATTTTGTCTCGAGCTACTTTGATGTGGGAGAAAACCTCCTGTGGCACTCACTCATTAGCCACAGGTCATCTACATTTACCTCACTATGTCATTGGTCATTTGTTGGAGGATGTGAGTCCGTGCTTTCTTCCTAACTTGACCATTGCAAACTTAGTTAGTATGGTAGCCTTCCAGTAGTAAATCATGTTGACTTTGGTTAAGAAGATGTGAGTCCCCATGCTTTCTTATTGAACTAGCCATCATGCACTGACTAGGTCGAGTATATTTGAGGTTTAGGATAAGTCCCTAGAGGCTCCTTTCTTCTTGACTACTTTTGAGTTGATATAAGTTCACAAGTTGCATTCACTCAGCAATCACCCTAGGTCAGATAGCACCTTTTGAGCTAAAGATAGACTATCCCAATAATCAATTTCGCTATAAAAGGATGTGAGTCCCCGAGCTTACTTCCTAGGCTGATTGTTGTAAACCAATGGGCACCTTAGGGTGGTTGATGTTCACTATGCTGACAACGACTCACCCGGTGAGTATACCACTCTTGGCACATGTGAGTCCCCATACTTTCTCCTTGAGTTTGACACCACATACCTATTGGATATATGACTCACCATGTCATTTTCTCAAGGGTGTTGGATCAAGCCTTTAGTGGCCCCTTCCCCTGTGGGCACTCTATTTGGATCATGTCCTTCACAATCCCATTTAGACACTACCCAGGTTACACTTAGATTAGACAGTTCCCCTTTCCTAGTAGCCACCCCTATGTTTGTAAAATCATTGTGGATGCATTTTCCTTGTTCGATAAATGAGATAGGTGGTGATATAAGCTCCTCCTCAGTTTGATCCCTCACAAACTAATAGGGTCTAAGATAAAACTAACAAAATAAATAAAATTAATTCACTTGTGGATTAGAATTCCCAGGGCCCCTCTTTCAGACATCTATCTTTAGAGGCTCTATAGGAATTGCCTAACTACCTGAGTTGAGATTAATCCCTGGATCGGTACTCACTCCGTAGTCGCCCTTAGGTTGGGTTCAATCTATTTTACCACAAGCAGGTTACCCCATCAGTCATTCCTCTTTGAAAGATGTAAGATTATGATGCATTCTTTCTAGCATGATTGTTTCAAATCGACGGGTAACCTTAGGTCGGGTTCGATTTATTGCCCAAAGTAATTGATCACCCTAGTGGTCTCTTCTAGTGGAATACATTAGTCCCCTTGCTTTCTTCCCTTCAATTGATCATTGTAAATTGAAAGGCACTCCTTTGGTCAAATAGTTCTCCCATTGGCCAGGAAGCTACTCTCTCTTTGGTTGATTAAATTTGAGATAGGTCTAAGCTTATAATCCATTTAATCCATTGAATCCATCAAAACAAATTAAAAATGAAATTAATCTTTGACTATCCTTGAGATGATTTAAGTCACCCAGTGGCATTCACTCAAGAGTCAGCCATAGGTCAGGTTCGATTTGTTGCCCAAAGCAACTAATCACCCCGGTGGTTCCTTGTTGTGGAAGATGTGAGTCCCCGTACTTTCTTCCTAACTTGACCATTGTATACTGAAAGGCATTCCCCTTTGGTTGGATAGTACTACCTTATGGTTGGTAGAATATTCCCTTTGAATTGGCAAATCAAAGTTAGATCTAAGCTTCCATGGCCCCTACTCAGTGCAGTTCATCACAAACCTATAGGATCCATCATAATCAAAATAGAAAAATCTAAAAATGAAATAAATCTAGACTATCTTTGAGTTGATCTAACTCCCCCAGTAGGATTCACTCAAAAGTCAACCCTAGGTTGGGTTCAATTTATTATCTTGTCAATAGATCACCCCATAAATAGCTCTCAATATAAGTCTACCCTTTCTTCCGCTTTCCATCCCTTGGCTAGTCTACTATGAGCTTAGTAGACTACCCTTTGGATCGGTAAATCTAAGTTAGGTCCTAGCCTCTCTCCTGCTTCAGTCTCAGAACAGTTCATCTCAAAATTCAAATTGAATAAAAAATTAAAACAAATTCAACCCTCTAGCCCAGTGAAACAAATCAAATATTTTTCTCCTCAATGAGATTTAAATCAAATCAAACCTTGCATCCCCTTGTGGATGATTTGAACCTGCTTCCCTAGTAGAAAGTTCACACTCTATCCCTTAATGGATTTATTCTCTCTCTCTCTCTCTCTCTCTCTCTCTCTCTCTCTCTCTCTCTTGGACATAAGTAGAGCCACATTGCACTAAGCTGGATTCTTTCTTTTCCTTGGGTTGATAGATTGTTTGTAGTGCTTGTGATCTCTCAGTTGTTGATCATTTCAACCATTATTATGGTGTTCCTTGTCAATCACACCACACCTATTGGGCACCCTTTGTTGACCTCATTTTTAGAATGAGCTCTCAACCCCTCCATCTTAGACATAGAACTTATCTTAGGCTTTAAGAGCTCCTTAGTCTTAAGACACATCTAGTGATTAGGTGGACACTCAACCTAGCCTTAGAGATTTAGAAGAGTTAGCCATAGGAATATATCTTGCCTTAGGGGTGTTAGGAAAATTGCCTACCCTCAGCTAAAACCATTCTCCACTTTCCTTCTTTCAAGTCAAACTCCAAATCAATCAATTTGATTTTCTCCAAACTCAAATCAACTCCATATGATTGAAATCTATGATTAAAATCTATGATTATAATCTATGATTGAAACCCATGATCAAAATCCATAAAAATTCTTAAGTCCAAATTTTGCCTAAGTCCTTAATCTTTCCTTAAGGACTTAACGAAAATCATGATCAAAACCAAATCAAATATATGAGATTTTCTCATAATTCATTTATATTATTATTTATATTTACATATAAAAATGAAATATAAATTCAAACCAGTCAAACCAAACTCAAAATTTCAAATCAATGCATAAAATTTCCCTTAAGTCCTTAATTTTCCATTAATGGACCTAGCCAAAATCAACTTTAAACCAATTCAAACTCATGAGATTTTCTCAAAATTCTTTTATATTCTCATTTATATTCACATATATAAATGAAATATAAATGTAAATCAATCAAATCAAACTCTCAAATTAAATTCCCAATCTAAAAATTTCCTAAGTCCTTTAAGTTTTCATTAAAGGACTTATCGAAAATCATGATCAAATCAATTCAAAGTCATGGGATTTTCTCATAATTCATTTATATTCATATATATAAATCAATCACACCAAATTCAAATATTCAAATTCCAAACTCTAAGATTCTCCTAAGTCCTTTAAAATCCTTCTTAATGGACTTAGCCCAAATCATGATTAAAGCACTTCAAATCCTTGAAATTTTCTCATAATCAATTTATATTCTCATTTATATTCACAAATATAAATGAAATATAAATTAAACAATCAAAACTAATTCCAAAATCAAACTGAAATCAACAAAAAAATCTAACCTAAGTGTTTCAAGTCAAAATCTTGAACTTAGCCAAATCAATTTCAAATTAAGCCAAACTCTTAATTTTCTCTCAAGATTCAACCAAACCTACAATCATGAGCTCATATATAAATTCAAACTTCAATGAAACAATTAAAACCTAGTTCAAAAAATCAAACCCAAAATCCCTTCATATTCTTCCTTTGAATATGAAATTGTCAAATTGGTCAAAACCCGCTTAACTGCAAATCACCTGTAAATGGATTTATATTTCAATCATGAGTCCATATACAAGATCAATCAAGCTCAAATCAAGCTTTGACCATGCCATTTGACCCACTTAGGCTCACTTGACCCAACGTGACCTAAAATACTCTTATGAGCCAAATTCTAACCCTAACCCATTTGGATTGAACCAAACTTATTTATCCCTCTCATCATGATCAACAATCATCATGGGATGATCAATAAATCAAATTGGGTCAAACCAAGTCAAACTTAAGGGTTGACCAAGTCAACACGTGGCCTAAAATGAAACCTAACATAGCCAAATTCCACCATAGGCCAAATTGATTGAAACCATTAATCTAAGTTCACTCGTGACCTATGTTTGAACTTGACCAAACCTGAGCCTATTAATTACTGACCTAAGTTGACCCAACTTGACCTAAAAAGTCAAAATGTGTCAAAACTTGATCAAGCCAAATTGATTCAAACCAATGTCAAATCCATTCCAAATCTATGGAACTTGACAAAAGCCTCAATTAGCCAACTAGACCTAACTAGCCCAATTGACTACAAACCAACATGACTTCAAATCAAATGGGTCAAATAGTCAACTTGACCCATTTGACCTAAATGAAGTCATATGAGCCAAATTCAAAATTTTATCAAATTGAATTAAACCAAAGCCACCAAAATATTTCAAATGGTCATATGAACTTAACCCAACCTTTGGTTTGACCCAATTGGTCAACTTGACCCAAGTTGACCCATTTTGACCTAAATGGAACCCTATCAAGTGAATTCCAAATCTCATGAAACTTGGCTAAACCTAGTTTCTCCACTTACCCAATATATCCAAAGTGAAAAATCAGCAAAATGACCATTCTATCCCTAGGCCATAAATAAATTTTAGCTTAATCCATGGGTAATTTGGTCATACCCTCTTCATATCCACTTGAGGCTTTCTAAAAGCTCAAGGGGACCTAATGAGGAGTTGTGCACCCAACCAAATGGGTTTGGGTCAGCCCAATTGGCCCGTAGACCAAAGTCGTGGGTCAAAACTCCAAATTCAAACTCCCTCTCCTACTCAAATTCAAGCACATGGGAGGTTGTCAATCCACTCCTTGGCTCAAACCGACCATGTGCACACTCAAAACAACCAAAATAAACTCCCTAATATGGTCAATTGGATCAAAATGACACAATGGCTTGCGGTCGTTCGATCCTTCAAGGGGGAGATATACTCCCCCTAAGTGAATTCAAATCCATCAATTCCACATTCGATTGAGGACTAAAGAGAGTAAGGACCCATTAGAGAGTGATCCTTAGCTTCCTAGAGCTCTAGACATTTTCCCATCCTCGATTTTTGAACAATGAAAATAGGGGAGGAAAATGTAAGAGCTAACTTCATCTTCACTCAATTTCACCTCAATTGCTTTTGCATACTTCATCAGGGAGTTAAGTCGAGTGCACCCAAGCTTCCATTGGAGTTCCCACAACAAGGAGGAGTTGAATTGAATCAAAGCTGCAAAGGGGAGCAAGGGGAGTTGGTCCACAGAGCAATTCACACAACCTCAAGAGCTAATTCTTCCAACACAACTTGGTCACAACCAGGCGAAGCTTCTTCAAGGGAATCGAGTGCAGGTGATCACCTCCAGCGAGGTATGACCTTTTTCGACCTCCTAGCATAGGAGGTGTTGGTCCTTTATGAAGAAAATTTTCAATTCAAGTGAATCCCACAGTTGGATGTGCCGCTCTTTGGCTTTAGATGGTGTGGGTTAAATTTGGTTTGAATCAGAGCTCAATCGAGCTCGAATCTTCCCCCAAATCATGGATGGCCTCTGTTGATCAAGTGGGGAAGAACTTAGGAGATCTCAGCCATCTATCCACACATTTTGGATGGATGATTGAGATAATTCCCCATGTTTAGATTTCTTTTATCCATTTTAAAACTGTGGGGGATCTCTGGCTGTCCGATCTTTGATCGGATGGTAGAGATCAAACCGCCTCCGCCGCCAGCCACCATTTTGGATTTGACAACTTAAGTGAATCCCTCATGGTGCGATGCGTATAAAGCGTGCTGACTGCCGCCGCCACTCATCACACTATGAGTAGTAGGGATAGTTAAAATGCCTTAATGAATTTCTATTAATCTAGGGATCTTCTAAAATTCATAACTCTCCCTATAAAATTTAGAAAAAAATGAAATAAAATCCTATGGAAAGATATTTCAACCTAGAATATTTTAAAATTAGCTTCAATGGGTTTTGAGTTATAATTTTATCTTATTTTGGGTTTTATTGGAAACTTTATTTTGTTAATTACCTTTTAATTAAGTCTCTGATTAATCCCAAACTTTTTGGGTATGATTTAGGGGATGACTTCTACCTCCCTTAATTTTCTTGAGATTTATTGAAGGCTTGATTAGAAGAATTGCATATGGATTTCTTAATTTCCCTCCTTATGTAATTAAGGATAATTAGGGTGTGATTAGTGGTTTTAATTCATGATTAGGGTTGATTAAGGTCAGATCCAATAGATAGGAGTTTTAGGGAATAATTTTGAGGCATGTCCCTTAAGCTATTCCCTAAATCCCCTTTTTTCTCCTTAATCTCCTCTTAATTAAGGGTTAATTCATTAATTATCCCCTTAATTAATTTTTAAAAATTCTAAAAAATTCCAAAACTTAATTAATCTACTTTGGGTAGATGCTTAAGTGCTTATTAGCCTAAGTTCAATTAAGAAAATCAAAACCCAATTCATATGTGTTTTGGAAAGGGTTTTTCTTATTAGGTTCATTACAAATTTAAATTCCTTGAGATTTTATGTCATCTCATTGGCTCATATTGGTTAATTATTCTAAAATTGGATAGGTGGTTAATTAAGCTAATTCATACCTTAACCTAATTAATGTATAAAAATGGATCTAATTATCTAAAAATTAAACAAAAAATATCAAACACATGTGGGAATGGGTTAGGAATAGCAAACTCATCTCACCTTTTCAAAATTAAATCAAACTTGAAACTAAACAAAAAATCACATTGAATTCACTTTGATTTATTTTAAACTTTCTCATTCTATAAGAATGTCTTTAAGATTTAAGTGAAGTGAACTTGTTTACATGCTTTCATTGCTTTGGATATTTCCCCAACATGTTAAATTTGTATGTCATGTGGTTTCATGCATTCATATTTTTCAAATTAAAGTTTAAAATGAAATTGTTTACTTTATGTCAAATTTGCATGTGTTGGCTAAAGTAAAAATATGAATGGCTATTATCACTACTAAACCCAAATTATTTTCAAAACATATAAATCAAACACCAAATCTGAAAGTATGCTACTTATATTTTAATTATGAGTTTGCATGTGAAAGATTATAAAGGCATGATTAGCATAGGTTTCTTTTCCCCTTTATGATTATCTTAGTTTTGAATAGGAGTTTGTGAGGTGTATGGTTCATTTGAAAAGAACCTAACACTTACCTAATTCCATATCCTATTCATCCCTATGCTATCACCTAAGAAGGGCTACCTACACTTGCATACATAAATTGCATAAACAAAAATGAATCCATTAATGCAACTTTTGCATTCTTCCTTTTCATTTCATTTCTTTTATACACATGTTTATATTTGAGGAAAGTGGTATACTAGTCTGGACAACCTGAGGTTATGAGGGTCTAAGTAGCCTTAAGTAGGTCTTGTACCTTACATCTCTGGTTAACAATGGCGCTGTACTCACTTATGCCTTTCTTACTTTCATGTGTGTATGTGAAAATTTGGATAAGGAAAACCCTTTCTACTTAAGAAAAATCATGAATATTCAACTTCTAAATTTCCTTAAATGGATTACTTAGAATGCATCATAAAGTATGTTAAACTCTCATTTGTATGTATAGATATGCTTAGGGTCCATCCATATGCATGTTATATATGTTGGGAAAGAAAGGAAGTAATGTGTGTTATGTGAATTTTGATTCATTTTATTTAATCTTAAAATGTCTTTCTTTTTGAATAAGTTTTTTTAGAGTTTATCTAAACTTAGGATTAATTAAAAGATTTAATCAAAACATGCACCTAAATATAATTAAAATGTGAATCTACTTTAAAAATTACTTAGATTAAGGAAGGAAAGAGAAGTTCTCTTCTCTTTCTCTCTTTTCATAACTTAGTAATTAATTGAAAGATCCACTTAAACCAAATCAAAACATGAAATAAAATCAACCCAAGATAATTAAGCAACTTAAATGAAACCCTCCTCTAAGTTGAACATGTTTTCACACTTATAAAATTTGAACCTAAAGCTATAGCTAAGCATACCACACAAATGTTCAAAGCACACACATTAGCCTAAGTCACCACTTCTAGCTTTAGGTTAGGTCAGTGCATGGTTTGATGTTTATTTTATTTTATGATATATGTTTTAGACTGGTTGTTAGGGTGTATGCTCATAGAATGAATGGTAGGACATTCTTAGTGTAACTATTCTTTTCTACAGGGAATTGTGCTTAAGGGGAGCTATCATAAATAAAAATATAAGTCCTTTTGCTTACAGGTGCTTCGTACCCTTAAGCATAATCCAATAGATTAGGTGGACTTAGTCATCCATGTGTGGGGATTTGTGTTGTTTGTTTTAGTTAACCTTTATTTTACAGGTGTTAGTTAGATTTTCACTTTTCCTTTTTATGTAAATTTGTGCAATTAGAATTTTGGAATGATTTTTACGGGGATTAGGATGAGCATTGGTCTTAAGATCCTATCTTATGTACCATGTAAAGCCTTAGAGCTTCTACCTTCCAACCATCCAAAAGAAAGATCCAAAGAAGAAAGAAGAAGAAAGAGAAAAGAAGACAAGAAGAAAAGAAGAAATGAAGCTTGACGGCCCCTCATAACAATGAATTCCTCACTTAATTATAATTTAATTCATTTGTAATTTGGGTTGTATAAGGGTAGAGCTCGGCTACACAATTTAATATTTTGAATTTGTGGTGGTGACCACAACGACTTTTATTCTTTTGATTAGATTTATAAGTTACGTATTGCTTGTTTAGCTTTTGCATTAAGTGGCATGCTTTTCTAGTTTCTTCCTTGCTTTTATATGGCGGATGTGGAATAAGATCTTTAGGAAAAATAAATCTTTATCCAACAACAACTCAAAAAAAATTAAACAACTCATAACCTCACTAAAAGCTTAGGTTTATAATCAAGATAAAAGAATTAACCCCTTATTTGATGAGCATTTCTTTTGTAATATCATGCACAAATGCATCTTATTTCACTCTTGATTGGAGGGCTTCCACCCTTGCCAGAGAAACTTGGCTTGACATTTGAGAGCCATGGTGGAAACTCACCTCCCCCCTTCTCGCTAATTTTGGCCAATAACTCTGTTTCTCGTGCATTAGTCGTATGAATCCTATTAGTCTGAGTCAAAATAATTATCCAAAATAAATAACAACCTAGCTATCTAGTCTCTTTAGAGAGTGAGTTTAAGGACTTAGTCTCTTTCTAGATAAATAATAGTCTAGTTATCTTGCATAAGCATAATGACTTGTCTACATGTATTTAAAATCATAGGAGGAGTTAGTTGGCAGCCATTCCCAGGCGGTTGTAAGTCCAAGCTGTCGGGTGGTTTGTCCTTTCTTGTGAAGGCAAACCAATTTCTTGCCTTAGATTTATATCCTACTCATTGAGCTCCTAGATTTAGGTTCTGAGTTTGCTTCTCCCCTTTGTTGGCCATAAACATAATTTCTTACCTCTTAGGCATTTCCTTGATCTTGTGTTAAGGAATCACAAGTCCTAAATTTCTAATGAAAAATTCAACTCAAGCAAACTAAATCAATTTCAAAAAATGCAAAGCCCAACCATAGGATAGTTTGAGATGCTCGCTAGGTTTCCTAGCATCGTGGGCATCTCCTACTCATCTTCTATTTTGGCTTCGATAATAACTTCCTATCTTTGATCAATCCCATTTGATCTTTCAAAAATAAACTAATTGATTGATAGTCCTTCCTATTGAAATCTTCAAAGACAATGATCATTTACCTTAATCGAGAGTTTTCCTAAGGAATCCCTATTTTTTAGGATGTAATTAACTATGAGGGCTTACCCCTATAGGGAACCTAATGAACCTAGTTTAAAATAAACTCTGCTTTACTTTTTTATGTAAAGTAGGAGAAGAATCTCTGGTACATATGTAGATCCATCATCCTTATTGAGGTGACTAGATCCATTAAAGGGTAGTGACTTCTATCTTTTGAGGTAGTATAGTATTCCTTAATGATGTACTCGACCACCTGAATAAGCACATCTGCAAATTTACGTGGCTTCCTAAAAAGATGAATTTTTATAGGTCTTGCCTTTCTTTCTCTCCACAGACTTGAAGGTGACTCCTATAGAAATTTTTCTAAACAACAAAATGCAATAAATTTACTTGGAAGAAAGTGTAATATACTTACATCCTTCAAAGTAGAGACTAGTTGTAGGGGTAATCTATTGGTAAGACAACAGATTGAACCCAACCTAGGGCTGACTATTGAGTGAATGCCGCTGAGGGACTTAGATTAGCTCAAAGATAGCCAAGATTAATTTCATTTTTAGTTTTATTTGCTTTGATGGATTCCATTGGTTTGTGAGAGATCACACTGAGAAGGAGCTTATATCAGCCTAGACCTATCTCAGATTTATTGAACCAAAGGAAGTAGCTTCTCGGCTGATGAAAAAACTATCCAACCAAAGGAGTGCCTTTCAGTTTACGATGATCAATTCAAGGGAAGAAAGCTCAGGGACTCACATCTTCCACTAGAGAATACCGCTAGGGCAATCGGTTGCTTTAGGTAATTAATCAACCTAGGGCTGCCCGTCGGTTTGCGATAATCATGCTAGAAAGAATGTATCATAGTCTTACATCTTTCAAAGCGGAATGATTTCCCGGGTAACCTGCTTATGGAAAAAATAGATTGAACCTAACCTAAGGGAAACTATGGAGTGAGTGCCGACCCGGGGACCTATCTCAACTCAGGTAGTTAGGCAATTCCTATAGGGAGTTCTGCTGATACTGCCATACATATAGGATGCCTGCTTAATAAAAGGGGCCCTTTAAGGGCTTGAATTCCTAATCCATAAGCGAATTAATTTTGTTTGTTTTGTTTAGTTTATTTTATCGTGGACCCTGTTAGTTTGTGAGGGACAAAATTGAGAAGGAGCTTATATCAGCCTAGACCTATCTCTTCAACAAGGAGAATGCATGCATATGTTGAACAATTTCCAAGGGGTGGCTACTAGGAAGAGGCTGTCCAATCCAAAAGTAACGAGTAGTGTCAAATGGGGTCAAGGATGTTATCCAAATAGAGTGCATGGGATCTAAGGGCTTAATCCAAAACCCTGGAGAAGATGTCATGGCTAGTCATATATCCAATAGGTATTCGGTGACCAACTCAAGAAGAAAGTGCGGGGACTCACATCTGTCAAGAGTGGTGTATCCACTGGGTGAGTTGCTGTAAGCATAATGAACATCAACCAACCTAAGGTACCTGTCAATTTGCAATAATCATCCTAGGAAGAAAGCTTGGGGACTCACATCCTCCTATAGCAGAGCTAATTTCTAAGATAGTCGATCTTTAGCTCGACAGGTGCTATCTGACCTAGGGTGACTACTGAGTGAATGCCACTGGGGGACTTATATCGACTAAAATGTAGCCAAGAGGAAAGGGGCCTCTGAGGGACTTATTCTAAACCTTAAATATACTCTACCTAGTTAGAGCATGATGGGTAGTTCAAGAAAAAAGCATAGAGACTCACATCTTCTTAAAAAAAATCAACATGAGGTAGCTTACTGGCTGGGCAGTGAAGACTGCTATACTAACAAGGTGCTCGTTGGTTTGTAATGTTGAAGTTAGGAAGAAAGCGTGGGGACTCACATCATCCAAACAAATGACCATTAGAGTGACATACTAGCGAGGTAGCATGTAGACTTGACCTAGACAACTAATGAGTGAGTGCCACAGGGGGCTTGTTCCCACATCAAAATAGCTCGAGACAAAAGGTTAGTGTTTGTTATTGTGCATCTGTTAAAAAGAAATAGGACACCTTCGGGGGACTCTTACACCTACCTTAAAACACACTAGGGGATTTGATGAAATGGTGCCATGGATGGCAAATAATTCCACTAAGAATGTCGAGTTCTCTTACACCAAACTTAGTTATGCCTCTTGGGTTTCTCACCTATTCTAATAGCCAGATTGTGTTTTGTGAAAGATGAAAAGGATGCCAGGGGACTCTTACACCTACCTAAACACGCGATAGATTACAAGACAAACAACAATGCTTGAAAGAAGAAGATTTGATGAATGGAACCAAAAGTTTGTTCTTTTCATTAATGATTATTTTCAAACATGATTTATTTCATGGGTTAAATTTCTTTAGATAGAGCCCATTAATTGGAAGCATCGGATGTTCCCCTTTACAATCAATAATCCTCATTGTAGGCCTTCTCTATGACATAGGGGCCTTCCCAAGTGGGTTCAAACTTGCCTCCTATCTTTTAATGGGAAAATAATTAATCTCCTTAGGACTAACACAAGTTCTCCTACTCCGAAAGAGGGCGGACCAGCTTGTTGTGAGCTTGAATCATTTTGGCCTTGTACAACTCAAGATTTTGGCACGCTCGTAGGTGACTCTCCTCCAAACATTCGGGCTCTTCTAATTGAAACTTTGCATTCTGCTCGGTAGTGATCTTGCTACCCAATGCTATCGTTAGTGACAAGAGTTGAACTTCCAAAGGAAGAACAGCTTCAGACCCATACACTAAGGAAAATGGGATAGATTGAGTTGGAGTTCGATATGTGGTGCGCTTGGCCCACAAGGCTTCAACCAACTGCTCATTCCACAATCGTTTGTTGTCATCAAGAGTCTTCTTTAGTATCTAGATGGGAGTTTTATTGAATGCTTTCACTAAGCTATTTGCTCTAGGGTAGTAGATGGTGGAGTATCTCCAATATATATCATATCTTCTGGTGAAGTTATTGATCTTCGTGCTTGAATATAGTACCATTATCGAATATAATTCATCAAGACACCCTGAACCTATATATGATATGGTTTCTAAAAAATTGAAGCACATGCTGAACTGTGACCTCTCTAAGTGGGATGGCTTCTGCCCACTTGGAAAAGCAGTTGGTGACAGCTAAGATGATTCGATGACCCTTGAAAGAAGGAGGATCGATCAGACCCACAGTGTCAGTACCTCAAAACTTAAATGGCCATGAAGCCAATGTAGGGTGTAGAATGTTGGGTAGTTGGTGGAGGACCACACGTGTAGACATGGCATCTCTAGTTACATCCATGCGGTAGTCATCGATGGCAGTAGTATCCTCTTGATCATCTTCATCTTGGGAGATTGATGTGCTCCACATAGACTAATTTACCTTACAATGCCACGAGCTTCATGTTTGTCTAAACAAGCGTAACCACATTTTTGTTAAAGGAGTGAGGTGCCATCCAAGAGCATAGAAGAGAGCTCTCTGTTTCACCTGATGGGCTTGTGACTTTCCTTGATGTAGTTTTTCGGTATTCAAATAATCTATAAATGGTTGCCTCCAATCTAGCTCCTTATCCATTTTTCTAATGACAACTTCCCCCTCAAGAGAAAGTCTCTCGATGAGTTCAACATCAATAAGGGATAAGACTTGTCTATTTTGGACCCTTATTGAAATGGACTTATCTTCCGGACATGCCAATTCTTTGGCAAGTTTGACCAAAGCATCTGCTAGGGCATTCTCTACTCGGGGAACCTTTTAGATGGTGACTTTGAGAATTTGGGCCAACCGCTTCATGGTATACTCGTAGTAATGACGAAGCTTGGGTTTGAGACCTTAGGACGAATCGATTGATGACCAACGAGAGTCCCAAAGATATTGATGCTCTTGATGATGGCTAACTCAGTGATCAATTCCTCATACTGCTTTTGTTGGCGAGTTGGAAAGATAGTATAAGAATCTCATCACATTGTGAGTTAGAGAACTATTCTTACCCCCCTTTCACGGGAGAATAGATCATGGTGCTTCCCCTTTGAAAGAAGTTTACACATCAAAATATTTCTCCCATCAGATTCGGTTTCCCTAAATCCATGTTTTGTTCATCAGGAAGATTGTCACTAAGTGGAGAATCAGCAGGAAGTGGGTGTGCTGCTAAGAAATTCGCTAGTGCCAGTCATTTTACCACACGGAAGGGTACATATGTGATATAAAACAATGAAGAGTATCATGGACCAGTGTGCCAAACATTCAGATAGTGTTGGCCATGTCATGAGGTACTGCAGTGGATTTGTTCTAGAGATCAAGTTCACCTTATCAGAAAGCATATAATGTCATAGCTTTTGGGAAGCAAAGATCAAAGCTAGACAATGTTTCTCAATAGGTAGATAGTTCACTTAAGTAGGAATCAGATGATGGCTGAGGTAGTAGAGAGCACTCTCCTTCCCTTCATCGTTGACTTGGGCCAACAGAATGCCGATAGAGTCTTCCAATGTAGCGGTATAGAGAATGGTGCTACGGATATTGGTAGAACGGCACAAATATTATTTGATGTCTTTGAAGGCATGTTGACACTTATCATCCCACTTGAACTTGGCATCTTTTTTGATAAGTGTTAAAAATGGCTTGCATCTCTCCGATATGTTAGAGATAAAGCGTCTTAGATATGCCAGCCGTCCTTGGAAGGATTTGAGTTGAGTTAAACTCTTAAGAGGTGGCTTTTCTAAGATAGTTTTAATCTTTTTTGGATCTATTTCTATTCCCCAGTGTCGAACAACAAACCGAAAGAATTTTCTTAAAGTTACTCCAAATGCACACTTCAGGGGATTCATTTTGAGGTTATATTGTCTTAACCATTCGAAAACTACTCTCAAGTCAAAGACATGATCTTCCTTTTTCTCACTCTTGACTACAATCATCATTAACACTCAATGATGGATGAGTTCATTGAAGATCGAGTCATGGCCCATTGGTATGTAGCACCGCATTTTAAGGCCGAAGGCATGACCCTATAATAGAAGATTTGGGGTTGAAAAGTAGTGTTCTTTCATCTTGAGACATCTTGATTTGGTTATAGCGGATGACCCATCCATGAAAGAAGGCGCATGAGATTAGGATGTTCTCCATTAATTTTGGTATAGAAAGAAAACTCATCCTTAGGACATGCCTTATTTAAGTCCCTAAAATTGGCATATGAATTTGGCCATTCTTCTTCTTAACTGGGATGACACTAGCTAACCAGGTAGGATATTTTCTTCCCTGTTGAAACCAGCATCGATCAGTTTCTTAACTTCAGAAATGACCTTTTGTTCAATTTCTAATCGCATACATCTAGGAGCTTACTTAATAGGGTAGCATTAGGATCTATTGCTATCTTGTGGACTACTACGTCAGGAGATAATTCAGGCATCTCTTCATAACTCCATGTGAAGCGGTCTTTAAACTCAGTCAATAGCCTAACTAAGTCATTGGTTTCTTCTTCATTCAGTAATGAACTAATGTATATCGAACGTGGATGTTTTTCTGTTGGTTTCTTTAAGCTTATTGTTGAATGAAATTCCTCTTCAAATTCGCCTCTTTGATTTGGATCATCACGAGATTTTTAAACACACATTCTCATAAGAGTTGAGTTATGTGAAAACTATCGACTCCAAATGATTGGTAACAACTAAATAGTAATCTTAGATCCTGGACCCACTCGAATCCTAGTCCTGCTCTTGATTGTGCTTCCCTGCCTATATTATTCCATAGTTTCTCAAAGTATTCTGACCTGTGTTTGGACCATGTCTGGGGAACTAAACCTTTCTGTATAACAATATGAACACAAGGTGAGTAAAAGTCAAATGGTAATTCCATTAATTCTTTAAATGTATCCTCCTCAAGTTCTACATCAACTTGACTTGAGGATGATGATCCCAAAAAGAATCTCTTACTTCATGTCATTGAAGACTTACTTCCTTAACTATCAAACCTTCAACTTTGAGATGTAAGGAGTCGAGCTAAGGTTCCCACTTTGCTAATAGTTTCACATAAACCTGATTCAAATACTTCGCTTTGTATGGAGGCCTCATCTTTGTCTCTATCTTGATCAAAAGTCACCTCCAATGGAACCTACTGAGAGGGGTTGGCTGGTATACTAATCACATTAGACTCATCCTCTGAGCTAGATTCTAAGTCTATGTGAATAGTAAGGGTACTTCTATGAACTGGAACACAAACTCTGTTGGCTGATGGCCAACTAGGGGGACTTCCACCTCTGGAACTGCCTCTGTTTCTGCCTCTACCTCTGCCTGGTGGAGATTGAGCCATCCTACCCACATCTTCATATGATGGAATGAACTGTGGGTGGAATGTAATATGCACATCTATTTCTTCCTCATTTCCCCTTTCTTATTCACTTGGATTTTCATTTTTCTTATCTTTTTCTTATGGCCTTTCTTTTTCTTCATTTTTTATTTTGATTTTAAATTTGAATTTTTGCCAAGTTCATGAGAAAGGGTGTTTTGAAGAAGATAGCATGTCGCATCCTCATAAATATCAACCTCTCTAACTGAAAATGACTTTTCATCTCCATTGACACAGTATTCAATCCCATCTTTTATGAATTTGATGCACTGATGGAAGGAGGATGGAATGATCTTATTTTGATGTATCCAAGGCTTCTTAGCAAAGCAGTGAATGAAGTATTTGAATGAATGATGTGAAACTTGGCTTCAGTGTTCCAGTCACTTATCACCAAAGGTTACACTATAGAACCTAAAGCCCACTGACTTTGTTCATTGAATCCTCTCAATATCATCCTATCTCCTCAAAGTATGGAGATGTCAATCCTCAAATAGTCAAGGGTCTTTAGACTCATAATGTTCTTGATGCACGATTGAGAACTTAGCAGTCTAAACTATCCATGTCAAGATGATGTAGAGGGGGGGATGTGCCTCCAAGTCCCCCAGAAGAAGGTCTTCATCTATGAAGGTGAGCCCTTGAGCTTCTTTTGTATAATGTGCTTCAAGTCAAACTCAAATCAATCTCATTTGATTTTCTCCAAACTCAAATCAATTTCATGATTGAACTCCATGATTGAAATCTATGATTGAAACCCATGATCAAAATCCATCAAAACTCCAAGTCCTAATTTTTTTAAGTCATTAATCCTCCCTTAAGAACTTAACCAAAATCATGATCAAAACTAAATCAGATCTTTGAGATTTTTTGATAACTCATTTGTATTCTCATTTATATTCACATATATAAATAAAATATAAATTCAAACCCATCAAATCAAACTCAAAATTCCAAATCAATTCACGAAATTTTAGTAAGTTCTTTAAGTTCTCCCTTAAATACTTAGCCTCATCATGATCTAAATCAATTCAAATCCTTGGGATTTTCTCAAAACTCATTTATATTCTCATTTATATTCACATATATAAATGAAATATAAGTATAAATCAATCAAATCAAATCCAAGGTTTAAGTTCCCAATTTAAATTTTTCATAAGTCCTTAATTTTCCAAAATCATGATCAAACCATTTCAAATCCTTGGGATTTTCTCAAAACTCATTTATATTTTCATTTATATTCACATATATAAATGAAATATAAATATAAATCTGTCAAATCAAATCCTCAAATTAAATCTCCAATTTAAAATATCTTTCCTAAATCATTAATTCTCCATTAATGGACTTAGCCTAAATCTTGATCAAACCATTTCAAAATCATGAGATTTTCTCATAATTCATTTATATCCTCATTTACATTCACATATATAAATGAAATATAAATATAAATCAATCACACAAAATTCAAAAATTCAAATCCCTACTCCAAATTTTTCTAAGTCCTTTAAATCCTTCTTAATGGACTTACCTTAAAGAATGATCAAAGCACTTCAAATCCTCAAAATTTTCTCATAACTCATTTATATGCTCATTTATATTCACAAATATAAATGAAATATAAATTCAAACAACCAAAACCAACTCTAAAAATCAAACTCAAATCATTCAAAATTCAACCTAAGCCTTTCAAATCAAAATCTTGAACTTAGCCAAATCAATTTCAAATCAAGCCAAATCCTTGATTTCTCTTCATGATTCAATCAATCTTACAATCATGTACCCAAATATAAATACAAACTTCAATCACCATATCAAAACTCAATTCAAAAATCAAACCCAACTCAAACTCATGTTCACCCCTTGAACTTGAAAGTGTCAAATGAACCAAATCCCATTTGACTTCAAACCACTTGCAAATGGATTTATATTTCGATCATAAGTCCATATGTGAGTTCAATCAAACTCAAATCAAGTTTTGATCAAGCCATTTAATCTACTTAGGCTCACTTGAGCCAAAGTGACCTAAAGTATCCTTATGAGCCAAATTTTAATCCTAACCAAATTGGATTGAACCAAACTCATATTTTCCTCTCATCATGATCAACAATCATCATGGGATGATCAATCAATCAAATTGGGTCAAACCAAGTCAAACCTGGGGTTGACCAAGTCAACATAACAATATAGCCAAATTCCACCATAGGCCAAATTGATTGAACCATAATCTAAGTTCACTCATGACTTATGTTTGAACTTGACAAAACCAACATTTGAAAGGAGCTAATTGGGACTTGATCCAAGTTGACCCATTTTGACCTAAAGGGTCAAAATGTGTTAAAACTTGATCTAATTGATTGAAATCAATGGATCAAGTTCATTCTAAATCACTTGTTGAACTTGACCAAAGCCTCAATTGGCCAACTAAACCTAACCTAGCCCAATTGACCTTAGACCCAACATGACCTAGGAAACATGTTGAGCCAAATTTGAACATAACCAAAATTGACTAGAACAAAGATACTAATCCACTCCATATGACTAACCAAATCCAAACCTACAATTGACCTACCTTAAATAGGTCAAATGTGTCAAATAGGTCAACTTGACCAATTTGACCTAAATGAAGTCATATGAGCCAAATTCAAAACTATTCCAAATTGAATCAAACCAAAGACACAAAAAAATTTTGAATGGTCATATGAACTTGACCCAACCCTTGGTTTGACCTAATTTGACCAATTGGTCAACTTAACCCAAGTTGACCCATTCTGACCTAAACATGTCATGGGCAACCATCAAATGAATTCCAAATCTCATGAAACTTGGCCAAACCTATTTCTGAACATACCCAACATATCCAAAGTAAAAAAAATCAATAAAATGACCATTATACCCCTAGGCCTTAGAACAAATTTTGGCTTAATTCATGGGTGATTTGTTCATACCCTCCTCATATCCACTTGAGGCTTTCTTAATTGCTCAAGGGGACCTAGTGAGTGGTGCACCCAACCCAATGGGAGTTTGGTGGTCCCAAGACCAAACCCAATCCCATGGGTCAAAACTCTAAATTCAAACTCCCTCTCCCACTCAAATTTAAGCACATGGGAGGTTGGCAATCCACACATTGGATCAAATTGACCATGTGCACACTCCTAACTAATCAAACAACCCACTGCCTAGCTCCATTGATCAAAAATGGTAAGTGAATAGATGACCGTCCGATCCTTCAAGGGCTCTCCCCTAATTCATTCTAACTTCCCCTCTGGTGAAGCTAGGAACTGAGCAAGCCTTGAGAATATTCCCAATCTTCTTAGAGGTGAAAACTCATTTTCTCGGTTTGAGAGTGAAAATAGGAGGTCTTGAGCCAACTTCTCTTCACTAAATTTCCCAATTGCTTTTGCATACTCCCGAGGAGCAAGTGCACCCATGCTCTCTTTAAAGTTCCAAAGGCAAGGGAGACCTAGCTGATCAAAGTCACAAGCTAGCTAAGGAGGTGGTACTATACCAATGCACTCAACCGAGTGCTCAAAACTTCCAAGGCTTGTGAACGAGAAGCTTCTCAAGGAATCAATCGTGAGGTATGTGATTTTTTGACCATTAAACTCAATGTGGCGTGGAGCTTTATGAAAGAAACCCATGGAGTTTTGATCATTGGATGTGCCGCTCTTTATCCTTAGATGGCGTGGGTTGAGTTTGGTTTGAATCAGGCTCAATCTCGATCAGATGTGGATAGTCTCACTTTGATCAAGGAAGAACTGAGATCTTGACCATCCATCCATGCATTTTGGATGGATGGTGAGATATTCCCATGTTTAGAAATCCCTTATCCATTTTAAAATCGTTGGGAGATCTGATCTTTAATTGGATGGTAGAATCAAAGCATTGCTAGTAGCCATTTTAGATTTGACATTTAAGTGAATTCTCATGGTGTGAGCGTGTAAGCGTCTTGACCAACACCACATGCGTGCATGAGCTATAGGATTAGTTAAAATATTTTAATTAATTCTAATTAACCTAGGGATCTTCTAAAATTCATAACTCCCTCTAGAAATTTTAAAAAAATATGAAATAAAATCTAATAAAAAAGAAAATTCAACCTAGAATATTTTAAAATTAATTTCAATGGGTTTTTAATTTCCTTTGATTTTGGGTTTTATTGGAAACTTTATTTTGTTAATTATATTTTAATTAAGCCTCTGATTAATCCCAAACTTCTTGGGTATGTTTTAAGGGATGACTTCTACCTCCCCTAATTTTTTTGGGATTTATTGAAGGCTTGATTAGAAGAATTGTATATGGATTTCTTAATTAATCTCCTTATGCAATTAAGGATAATTAGGCTATGATTAGTGGTTTTAATCCATGATTAGGGTTGATTAAGGTCAGATATAATAAGTAGGAGATTTAGGGAATAATTTTGGGGCATTTACTTTAGCTATTCCTAAACCCCATTTTCTCTCATCTCCTCTTAATTAAGGGTTAATTCATTAATTATCCCCTTAATTAATTTCTAAAATTATAATAAAGTTCAGTTAATTAATCTACTTTGGGTAGATGCTTAGGTTTAATAGCTAAGTTCAATTAAGGAAATTCCTTATGTATGAAAGGGTGTTTTAAAATTATTTAAGCTAAACCCTTTAGCTTAATTAACCTTTAATTGTGAGCAAAATTGTATTAGGCCTCTTTCTTTTTAGGTGCATTACAAATTTGAATTCCTTGTGAGTTTTTATGTCATCTCATTGGCTCATAATTATTCTATTAATTCTTCTAAGGTGGTGTAGTTATGGGTTAATTAAGTTACTTAATTCATACTTTAACTTAATTAATGTATAAAAATAGATCTAATTATCTAAAAATTAAACAAAATATCAAACACATGTGGAATGGGTTAGAACAACAACTTCTCACCTTTTCCAAATTAAATCAAACTAAACTAGACAAAATCACTTTGAATTCACTTTGATTTATTTTAAACTTTCTTATTCCATAAGAATGTCTTTAGGATTTAAGTGAAGTGAACTTGTTTTGCTTTCATTATTTTGAATCTTCCCCCAACATGTTAAACTTGTATGTCATGTGATTTCATGCATTCTTATTTTTCAAATTCTAATTTTAAATGAAATTGTTTACTTTATGTCAAATTTACTTGTGTTGGCTAAAGTAGAAATATGATTTGCTATTATCACTACTAAATCCAAATTATTTTTTAAAAACATATAAACCAAATACCAAATTTGAAAGTATGCTACTTATATTATAATTATGTGTTTGCATGATGATATAAAGGCATGCTTAGCATGTTTCCTTTCTCTTTATGTTGGAATAGTTTTGAATAGGAGTTGGTAAGATGTAGGGTTCATTTGAAAAGAACCTAACACTTACTTAATTCCATAATTCATTATGCTATCACTAAGAAGGGTTACCTATACTTGCATACATAAATTGCATAAAATAAAATGAATCCTTTAACACAGCTTTTGCATTCTCCTTTTCTATTTCATCTCTTTTATACATATGTTTGTATTTGAGGAAAGTGGTATATTAGTCTAGACAACCCTGAGGTTGCGAGGATTTCAATAGCTCTAAGTTGGTCTTGTACCTTACACCTCTAGTTAATAATGATGCTGTACTCACTTATGTCTTTCTTACTTTCATGTGTGTATGTGAAAATTTGGATAAGGAAACCCTTTTCTTCTTAAGAAAAACCATGCATATTCAACTTTTAAATATCCTTAAATGGATTTCTTAGCATGCATCATAAAGTGTACTAAATACTCTTATTTATATATATAGATATGCTTAGGGTCCATATATGCATGTTATATATGTTGGAAAGAAATCAGTAATTTGTGGTGAATTTTGATTCATTTTATTTAATCTTAAAATGCCTTTCTTTTTTTAAAGGTCTATTTAGAGTTTATCTAAACTTAGGATTAATTAAAATATTTAATCAAAACATTCACCTAAACAAAATAAAAATGTGAATCTATTTTAGAAATTACTTTGGTTAGAGAACGAAAGAGAAGTTCTCTTCTCTTTCCCTCTCTTTAGTAATTGTAGATCCATTTAAACCAAATCAAAACATGAAATCAACCCAAAATAATTAAACAAATTAAATGAAACCTTCCTCTAAGTTGACGTTCTTTATACTATAAAATTTGAACCTAAAGTTATAGCTATAGAAAAGAAAGCACACATTCTTAAGTCATCACTTGTAGTTAGGTCGATGCATGGTTTGATATTTATTTTTTGTTTTATATATGTTATAGACGGATGTTATGCATGCTAGAATGAATGGTAGGATGTCTTGAATTTTATTCTTTTCTGATTCCTTAAGTTAAGGGGCTTATAAATAAAAAATATAAATGCTTTTGCTTGCAGGTGCTTTTATACCCCAAGCATAATCCAATACAGTGGACTTAGTCACCCATGTGTGGGTGATAAGTCCAATATACATGCTTGGGATTTGTGTGGTTGTTTTAGCTAACCTTTTGTTTTGCAGTGTGTTAGTAGATTTTCACTTTTCCTTTTCATGTAAATTTTTACAATTAAGATTTTGGAATAATTTTTATGGGGATTAGGATGAACATTGTCATAAGATCATATCTTATGTACCATGTGAAGCCTTGAAGCATCCACCTTCCAAACATCCAAAAGAAGAAACCAAAGAAGAAAAGAAGAAAAGGAGAAGAAAGAAGAGTAGAAGAAGAAAGCAGAAAAGAAGAAAAAAGAAATAAAGCTTGAAGACCGCCATAATAATGAATTCCTTGATTAATTATAATTTAATCCTTATGTAATTCACGTTGTATAAGAGTAGAGCTTGGCTACCCACATTTGATATTTTCTGGTTTGTGTGGTGTTGCCCGGCCACAACAACCTTTTATTCTTTTTGTGATTAGCTTTATAAATTGGTTGATGATTTGTTTAGCTTTATGCATTAAGTGGCATGTTTTTTCTAGTTTCTTCCTTGCTTTATGTATGGCTTGGATGTGGATTAGGCTCTTTAGGGAAAAATAAATCTTTTGCTAAACTTAACAACTCAAAATAAAAACTAAACAACTCATAACCTCACCTAAAGCTTAGAGTTAAAATCAAGATAAAAGAATTCACAACCCCTTAGCTGGATGAGTATTCTTTTTGTAATATCATGCACGAATGCATCTTATTTTATTCTTAATTAGAGGGCTTTCACCTTTGTAGAGAAACTTGGCTTGACCTTTGAGATCCATGGTGGAAACTCACCTCCTCCCTTCTCACTGATTTTGGTCAATAACTCTATTTCTCATGCATTAATCATATGAATCCTATTAGCTCGAGTCAAAAATAATTATCCAAAATGAAAATAAAGAAAAAATGAAATTTGAATTGCATTAGATTTAGGTCATTTGAAGCATGCCCCTTTACATGATCTAGTCTCTTTAGGGAGTGAGTTTAAGTACTTAGTCTCTTTCTAAATAAATAATAGCCTAGCTATCTTGCATAAGCATAATGACTTTCCTACATGTATTTAAAATTATAGGAGGAGTACCACCCCTGGTTGTAAGTCCAAGTCAGGGTGATTTGTCCTCTCTGTGAAGGCAAACCAATTACTCATCTTCTTAGATTTAGGTTGTGCTAACCCTCACCAAACCTCCTAGATTTAGTTTGAGTTGCTTCTTTGTAGGGCCATAAGCATAATTCCTCACCTCTTAGGCACTTCCTTAATCTTGTGTTAAGGAATCATAATTCCTAAATTTCTAATAAAAAATGCAACTCAAATAAACTAAATCAATTTCAAAAATGTAAAGCCCAACTATAGGATAGTTTGAAATGCTCGCTAGGTTTCCTAGCATCGTGGGCATCTCCTACTTATCTCTTATTTTGGCTTCGATAATAACTCCTCTTTTTTTGATCAATCCCATTAGATCTTCCAAAAAAATAAACTAATCGATTGATAGTCCTTCTTATTGAAATCTTCAAAGATAATGATCATTTAACTTAATCGAGAGTTTCCCTATGGGATCCTGTCCCTTAGGATGTAATTAACTATGGGGGCTTGCCCCTGTAAGGAACTTAATGAACTCAATTTAAAATAAACCATACTTTACTTTTCTATGTAAAGTAGAGGAAGAATATCTGGTACATATGCAGAGCTATCATCCTTAGGGGTCCTTATTGAGGTGATTAGGTCTATTAAAGGGTACTGACTTCTATCTTTTGAGATAGTATACTATTTCCTTGATTATGTACTCGATCACCTAAATAAGTACATATGCAGATCTGCATGACATCCTAAAAAGATGAATTTCTATAGTGCTTGTGTCTCTTTCATTTCTCCCAATAGATTTGAAAGTCGACTCCTACTCCCTATAAGAATTTTTCTACCAACAGTTTATTTTAAACCAGATTCATTAAGTTTCTTATAGGGGCAAGCCCCCATAGTTAATTACATTCTAAAGAATGAGAATTTCTTAGGAAAACTCTCAATTAAGATAAATGATTGTTGTATTCAAAGAATTTAATAGGAGAGGGCTGTCAATCAATTAGTTAAGTTTTGAAGATCAAATGGGTTTGATCAAAGAGAGAGTTAATATCAAGTCAAAAGAAAGATAAGTAGAGATGTCACTTAGAAACTTAGAGCACTTCAAACTATCCTAGTTGGGCTTTACATTTTTGAAATTGATTTAACTTGTATGAGTTGAATTTTTTATTAGAAATTTAGGACTTTTGATTCCTTAAAACAAGATTTAGGAAATGCCTAAGAGATGAGGAATTATGCTTATGCCCCACAAAGGGGAAAAGCAACCTCAAAACCTAAATCTAGGAAGTTTTAGAGAGGGCCTATTTGATTTGCCTCCACAAGAGAGGACAAACCACCCGACTGCTTGGACTTATAACCGATTGGGGGTGGCCGCCAACTAACTCCTCCTACGATTTTAAATACATGTAGGCAAATTTTATGCTTTATGCAAGATAGTTATGATGTTATTTATTTAGAAAGAGACTAAGTCCTTTAACTCACTCCCTAAAGAGACTAGATCATGTAAGGACATGCTTCATATGACCTAAATCTAATGCAATTCAAAATTCATTTTATTTCCAATTTTGCATAATTACTTTGACTCTAATAGGATTCATATGCCTAATTGAGAAATAAAGTTATTGGCCAAAATTGAGAAAGGAGGAGGTGTTTCCACCATGGCTCTCAAAGTCAAGCCAAGTTTCTCGCAAAGGTGGAAGCCCTCCAATCAAGATAAAATAAGATACATTGTGCATGATATTGTAAAAGAAATACTCATCCAGCTAAGGGGTTGCTAATTCTTTTATCTTGATTTTAAACCTAAGCTTTAGGTGAGGTTATGAGTTCTTTATTTTAATTTTGAGTTATTAAGTTGGGTAAAAGATTTATTTTTTTCCTAAGATCCTAATCCACATCCAGGCCATACATAAAGCAAGGAAGAAACTAAGAAAAAGATGCCACTTAATGCATAAGTTAAACAAATTATCAATCAATTAATAAAGTTAATCACAAAAAAGAATTAGAGGTTGTTGTGGTCGGGCACCACCGCACAAACTTGAAAAATAAATTGGGTAGCCGAGATCTACCCTTATACAACCCGGATTATAAATTAATTAAATTATAATTAAGCAAGAAATTCATTATTATGGGGGTCTTCAAGCTTTATTTCTTCCTTCTTCTTTTCTTCTTTCTTCTTTAATTCATTCTTTTAGATAATTGGAAGGTGGATGTTCCAAGGCCTCACATGGTGCATAAGATAGGATCTTATGATCCATGCTCATCCTAATCCCCATAACAATCATTTGAGAATCCTAATTACACAAATTTATATGAAAAGAAAAAGAATGGAAATCTAACTAACACCTGCAGAATAGAGATTAGCTAAAGCAAATCACATAAATACCAAACATGTATATTGGACTTATCATCCCACACCTGGGTGACTAAGTCCACCTGGCCAATTGGATTATGCTTAGGGGTATAATCATCTACAAGAAAAATCATTTATATTTATATTTATGATAGCACCCCTTAAGCACAATCCCCTACAAAAAATAATGGTTAGACTAAGATCGTCCTACAATTCATTCTACAAGTATACATCCTAACATTCAGTCTAAAACATATTTCATAAAACAAAACAAATATCAAACCATGCATCATCCTAACCTAAAGCTAGAAGTAATGACTTAGGCTAATGTGTGTGCTTTGAAGGTTTGTGTGGTATGCTTAGCTATGGCTTTAAGTTAGAATTTTTTAAGTGTAAAAATATGTTCAACATAGAGGAGGGTTTCATTTAAGTGATTTAATTATTTTGGATTGATTTTATTTCATGTTTTGATTAGGTTTAAGTGAATCCTACATTAATTACTAAGTTGTGAAGAGAGGGAAAGAGAAGAGAACTTTTCTTTCCTTCCCTAACCTAAGTAATTTCTAAAGTGGATTCATATTTTTTTAGTTTTATTTAGAGAATGTTTTAATTAGGTGTTTTAATTAATCCTAAGTTTAGATGAACTCTAAACAAACCCATTAAAAAAGAAAGGCATTTTAGGATTAAATAAAATGAACTAAATTCATAAAACATACATCACTTCATTTATTTCCCAACATGTATAACATGCATATAAATGAGTCCTAAGCATATATATACACACAAATGAGAATATTTAACACACTTTTTGATACATGCTAAGTAATTTATTTAAGGTAATTTGGAAGTTTACTATGCATGATTTTTCTTAAGTAGAAAAGAATTTTTTTTTATCCAATTTTTCACAGACACACATGAAAGTAAGAAAGGCATAAGTGAGTACATCATCATTATTAGCAAAAGGTGTAAGGTATAAGACCTACTTATATTACTTAAAGCTCACAACCTCGGTTGTCTAGACTAATATACCACTTTCTTAAATACAAACATATGTACAAAAAATGAAAAAGGAAAAAAAAGTTATTAATTGATTCATTTTGTTTATGCAATTTATGTGTGCATAGGTAACCTCTTAAGTGATAGAAATGAATAGGATAAGGAATTAGATAAGTGTTAGGTTCTTTTCAAATGAACCACATCTTACCAAATCCTATTCAAAACTATACTAACATAAAAAAGAGAAGGAAACCTATGCTAAGCATACATCCTTATATTTTCTTCACATGCAAGCTTATAATTAAAATATAAGTACTTAGTTTTAGGCATTTGTTTCATATATTTTGAAAATAAATTTGAATTTAATAGTGATAATAGCCACTCATATTTCTACTTTAGTCAAAACATACAAATTTGACATAAAGTAAATAATTTTATTTTAAATTTGATTTTTGAATAATATGGATGCATGAAACAATATGACATACATATTTAACATGTTGGGGAAAGAATCAAAGCAATGAAAGCATGTAACCACATTCACTTTAATTAAATCCTAAAGACATTCTTATGAAATAAGAAGGCTTAAAATAAATCAAAGTTTATTCAATGTAATTTTTGTTTGATCATAAGTTTGATTTAGTTTTAAAAATGTGAGTTAAGTTTGCTATTCCTAACCCATTCTCACATGTGTTTAATATTTTTGTTTAATTTTTAGATGATTAGATTCATTTTAAGATATTGATTAGGTTAAGGGATGAATTAAGCAAATTAATTAACCCTTACCTACACCACCTTAGCATAGTTAACCAAGTAATTATGAGCCAATGAGATGACATAAAACTCACAAGGAATTTAAATTTGCAATGGGAAGAAAAGGGCCTAATGCAATTTGGCTCATGATTAATGGATAATTAAGCTAAGGGGTTTAACTTAAGTAATTTCAAAACTCCCCTTCACACATATGAATTGAGTTTTGATTTCCTTAATTGAACTTAGGCTCTTAAACACCTAAACATCTACCCAAAGTAGATTAATCTAGTTATAGAAGTTTTTAGAATTTTTAGAAATTAATTCAGGGGATAATTAATGAATTAACCCTTAATTAAGAGAGGATTAAGGAAAGAAAAGGGGGTTTAGAGAATAGCTTAGGGGAAATGCCCAAAAATTATTCCATAAGCCTCCTATTCATTGGATCTAACCTTAATCAACCTTAATAAGAGATTAAAATACTAATTTACCTTAATTATCCTTAATTAAGTTAAGGGGGTAATTAGGAAACACATTTATAATTCCCCTAATTAAGCCTTAAATAAATCCAAAGAAAATTAGGTGAGGTAGAAGTCATCCCTTAAAACATACCCAAGAAGTTTGGGATTAATCAAAGGTTTAATTAAGAGGTAATTGGTAAAATGATATTTATAATACAATCCAAAATTAGAGATAAGTATAACTCAAAATTCATTGAAATTATTTTTAAAATATTTTAGATTGAATTACCTTTCCATATAATTTTACCTCATATTTTTCTGAATTTTATTGAGGGAGATATAAATTTTGAAGATCAAGAGATTAATTAAATTATTAAATCCTCTAATCCATTTAGCTCACACACGCGGCATGGTCACGCTTTACACGCGATGCGGAGTACTATTTAAACATCTCAGCGATGTGCACAATGCGGTTTGATCCCTGCCATTCGATCAAGGATTGAATGGCCAAGGATCATCTCGCAGTTTTAAAAGGGATAAATCATTTCTAAAATGTGGGAGTATTCTCGCTCGTCCATCCAAAATGCATGGTTGGATGGCCAAGATCACCCCAGTTCTTTCCTTAAGCTCAACAGAGACCGTCCATGATCTAAGGGATGATCCAAGCTCAATCTCAGATTGGAATGAGATTGTACCCACACCATCTAAAGCTAAAAAGCCTATCCAATGGATTTCATGAAAATTGCTTTCACAAAAGACCAACACCCCCTAAACTAAGTGGCCAAAAAATTCTATACCTCGTCGGAGGTGATCACCGACACTCGAGCTTGACAATGTAGCTTTGTCTAATGGAGATGAAGCCCTGTTGAAAGTTTCAAGCCTTCGGGTTGAGTAGATCTTGCTATAGACCAACCACTTGCTCCCTTTTGAGGCGTTGATCCAATTCCACCTCTCCTTACCTTGGGAACTCGAATGAGAGCTTAGGAGCACTCAACTTGATACCCTGAGGGAGTGTGCAAGAGAATTGAGTGGATTGTGTGAGGAAGTTGAAGATTGAGATGAGCTCCCCTATTTTCTAAGGAAGAAAACTTAGAAAATCTCTTTTAGAAAGCTTGGGATTTCTCTATGAAGTTTCCTAACATTCACTAGGGCTTAATCGAATGTGGGAATGATCAATTCAAATTGAATTAAGGGGAATATATCTCCCCGTATGGCAATCGGATGGTCGACACATAGCTTGTCATTTTGATCCAATTGACCACATGGAAAGGTTTGTTTAGGCTATTAGATCTTTGCACATGGTCAGTTTGAGGTCTTGAGTGGATTGGTAACCTCCCATGTGCTTCAAATTGAGTGGAATGAGGATTTTGAAATGGCCAATTTGAGCTAGGGTCGTTTGGCCTTGGGTCCATTTAATGACCCAAACCCATTTGGTTGGGTGCACCACTCTCCACTGGGTCCACTTGAGCTATTAGGAAGGTATCAAGTTGATATGAAGAGGGCATGACCAAATTACCCATGGATTAGGCAAAAATTTGTTCTATGGCCTAGGGGTAGAATGGCCATTTGGTTGATTTTTCAATTTGGATATGTTGGGTATGTGGAGAAACTAGGTCAAGTTTCATGATATTTGGAGTTGATTTGATAAGGTTTGGCTCATGTTGACCCATTTAGGTCAAAATGGGTCAACATGGGTCAGGTAGACCAATCAAAATTGGGTCAAACCAAGGGTCAAGTTCATATGACCATTTGAAAATTTTGGTGGCTTTTGGTTTGATTCAATTTGGTTTAGTTTTGAATTTGTCATATGACTTCATTTAGGTCAAATGGGTCAAGTTGACCTATTTGACCCATTTGACCTATTTGAGCTAGGTCAAGGGTAGGTTTAGGCTTGGTTTGTCATATGAAGTGGGTTGGTATCTTTGTTTCCAATCAATTTGGTTAGGTTTGAGTTTGGCTCAACATGACCCATTTAGGTCAAGTAGGGTCTAAGGTCAATTGGGCTAAGTTAGGTCTAGTTGGCCAATTGAGGCTTTGGTCAAGTTCAACAAATGATTTGAAATGAACTTGACCCATTGGTTTGAATCAATTTGGCTTAGATCAAGTTTTGACACATTTTGACTTTTAGGTCAAGTTGGTGGCCACTGATAGGTTAGGCTCAAATATTGGCTTGGTCAAGTTCAAACATAGGTCATGAATTAACTTAGATCAATGGTTTCAATCAATATGGCCCATGATGGATTTTGGCTATGCTATGTTTCATTTTGGGCTAAGTGTTGACATGGCCAACCCTTAGGTTTGACTTGGTTTGACCCAATTTAGTTGATTGATCATCCCATGATGATTGTTGATCATGATGAGTAGCATAGCTGAGTTTGATTCAATCTAATTTGGTTAGGATTATAATTTGGCTCATAAGAGTACTTTAGGTCACTTGGGTCAAGTGAGCCTAAGTGGGTCAAATGCTTGGTCAAAGCTTGATTTGAGTTTGATTGAACTTGTGGACTTATGATAAATATAAATCAGTGGTTTGAAGTCAAATGAGTTTTGATTCATTTGACAATCATATTCAAAGGAAGAATATGAAGGGATTTTGGCTTTGATTTTGAATTGATTTTGATTTGGTGATTGAAGTTTGTATTTATATATGAATTCATGATTGTAGGGTTGATTGAATCATGAAGGAAAATTAAGAGTTTGGCTTGATTTGTAGTTGATTTGGCTAAGTTCAAGATTTTGACTTGAAAGGCTTAGGTTGGATTTTGAGTGAATTTGAGTTTGATTTTTGGAAGTTTTTTGATTATTTGAATTATATTTCATTTATATATGTGAATATAAATGAGAATATAAATTGATCATGAAAATTTCAAGGGTTTTGAAGTTATTTGATCATGATTTAGGCTAAGTCCATTAAAAGGAATTTAATGGACTTAGTTGAGTTTGAATTATTGAATTTGATTTGATTGATTTATATTTATATTTCATTTATATATGTGAATATAAATGAGAATATAAATGAGTTATGAAAAAATCTCATGAGTTTGATTGGATAATGATTTAAAGTAAGTCCATTAAAAGAAATTTAAAGGACTTAGGAAAATTTTAGATTGGGAATTTAATTTTTGGAATTAAATTTGATTTATTTGTATTTATATTTGATTTATTTATGTGAATATAAATGAGAATATAAATGAATTATGAGAAAATCCCGTAAGTTTGAATTGATTTGATCATGATTTATGATAAGTCCATTAATGGGAAATTAAGGACTTAGGAAATTTTTTGGAGTTTGAAGTTTGAATTTTTGAATTAGTTTTGATTGATTTATATTTATATTTCATTTATATATGTGAATATAAATGAGAATATGAATGAATTATGAGAAAATCTCATAATTTTGAATAGGTTTAATCATGATTTAGGTTAAGTCCTTGAAGGAAAGCTTAAAGGATTTAGGAAAATTTGAACTTAGGAATTCGAATTTTTGAATTTGGTTTGATTGATTTGAATTTATTTCAATTATATATGTGAAATATAAATGAGTTATGAGAAAATCTCATGAGTTTGAATTGATTTAGATCATGATTTTAGATAAGTCCTTAAGGAATTTTAGGACTGGCAAGATTTAGACTTTGAATTTTCATGGGTTTCAATCATGATTTCAATCATGGATTTCAATCACATGGAGTTGATTTGAGTTTGGAGGAAATCAAATAAGATTGATTTGGAGTTTGACTTAAAGGAAGGAAGGTGAAGAATGGTTCAAGCTAAGGGTAGACAAATTTTTCCTAACACCCCTATTGCATGACCTATTCCTATGGCTAACTCTAAGTCTCTGTGGGGGAGTGTATTTAATCACTAGATGTGTCTTAAGACTAAGGAACTTTAAAGTCTAAGAGGAGTCCTATGTCTAAGATGGATGGGTTGAGAGCTCCCTAAAATGAGGTCAACAAGACCCAATAGGTATGGTGTGACTAAGGAACACCACTGTATGTTGACCAAATGATCAATAACATTGAAAGATCACCAAAGACTAACCAAAATAATCTATCCTAACCCAAGGCATGAAAGAATCCAAACTTAGGTAATGTGGCTCTACTTATGTCCAAGACAAGAGAGAGGAAGAATCTACTAAGGGATGTGTGAACCTTCCACTAGGAAGCAGTTCAAGTCATCCATGGGGATGAGAGGTTTGATTTGAGTTGAGTCTCACGAGAGAAAATATTTATTTGAGTATTGTCAAGAGGTTGAATTTGTTCCAATTTTTATTTGGTTTGAATTTTTGAGATGAACTATGTTGGTTTGTGATGGATCGCACTAAGTAGGAGTCATGGAGGCCAAGACCTAACTCATATTTACCAATCGAAATGGGTAGTCTACTAAACACATAGCAGGACTATCCAACCAAAGGAGTCCCTTTCAGTATACAATGGCTGGGTCTTAAGAAGAAAGCATGGGGACTCACAACTTCTAGAAACAAGGAACCAGGGTGATTGTTTTGGCAATGATCAACCCCACCCAAGACTATTGAGTGAATGATGCTGGGGGACTTAAATCAACTCAATGATAGTCAAAGATAGATTTTCATTTTTAGTTTGGTTTTTTTTTATGGATTTCATCTATTTGCGATGTATCATATTGACAAGGAGCTCATATAAGCCTAAACCTATTCAAATTTACTAAACCAAAGAGAGTAGTTTCCTGACCAATGGGAGAGCTATCCAACCAAAGGAGTGCATTTCAATTTGCAATGATCAATTGAAAGGAAGAAAGCTTGGGGACTCACATCTTCCACTACAAAAGATCACTAGGGTGATGCTTTTTGGGCAATAAATCAAACTTGACCTAGGCGCCCATCGGTTTGCAACATCATGCTAGAAAGAATGTGTCATAGTACATCTTTCAAAGTGAATGGTAACGCTTATGGCAAAATAGATTGAACCGACCTAAGGGTTACAGTGAGTACCCACCGGGATTTATCTCAACTCAAGTAGTCACCTACAAGGAGTTGTCACACGCCTCTAAAGATAGGATGCCTGCTTGGGAAAAGGGGCCCTTTGGGGGATTGAATTTCTAATCCACGAGCAAAAATTTTGTTTGTTTATTTGTTTATTTATTTAGTTTGTTTAGTTTTTTTTATCGTGGACCCTGTTAGTTTGTGAGGGATCAAACTGAGAAGGAGCTTATATCAGCCTAGACTATCTCATTTATTAAACCAAGGGAGAATCATGCATTCACGAACAAATTCTCCAACCAGGGTGGCTACTAGAAAGGGGAATGTCCAATAAGTAACCTGTCTAAATGGGGTCACAAAGGACATGATCCAAATAGAGTGCCCAGGGATGCCTAAGGGCTTAATCCAACACCCTGGAGAAGATGACATGGCTAGTCATATATCCAATAGGTATTCGGTGTCCAACTCAAGGAGAAAGTGCGGGGAATCATATCTGCCAAGAGTGGCATATCCACCGGGTGAGTCGTTGTCACCATAGCAAACATCAAGCAACCTAAGGTGCCCATCAGTTTGTAACAATCAGCCTAAGAAGAAAGCTCAGGGACTCACATCTTCCTATAGAACCGATTGGGATAGTCTGTCGCTCGACAAGTGTTATCCGACCTGAGGCTACCGAGTGAATGCCACCGGGACTTATATCAACTCAAAAGTAGTCAAGAGGAAAGGAGCCTGGGGACTTATCCTAAACCTCAAATATAACCAAGTTAGAATGATTAAGAAGAAAGCAAGGGACTCACATCTTCTTAAACAAAGTCAACAGGTAGCTTATGGGCAGGAAGCCTACCATACTAATAAGGTGCTCATTGGTTTGTAATGGTCAAGTTAGGAAGAAAGCATACAGACTCACATCTTCCAACAAATGACCACTAGGGTGACATACTAGCGAGGTAGCATGTACACTAGACCTAGACCAGCTAATGATTGAGTGCCACAGGGGGCTTAATCCCACATCAAAATAGCTCGAGACAAAAGATTTATGTTTTTTGTTGTGCATGTGCTAAAAGGAATATGATGCCTTTGGGGGACTCTTACACCTACCTTAAACAAGCTAGGGGATTTGATGAAATGGTGCCATGGATGACAAACAGGATTCCCACTAAGAAAGGATGTCACTTGGGTTCTCTCACACCTATCTTAGTTATGCTAATCGAAATAGGATGCCTCTCGGGTTCTCTTACACCTATTCTAATAGCATCGGGAGATTATGTTTGTGTTGTGAAAGAGGGATAGGATGCAACTGGGGGACGCTTACACCTACCCTAAATACATCATGACGAATTCGCAAGATAAACAAACAACGCTTCGAAAGAAGAAAAGATTTGATGAATGGAATCAAATTTTATTCTTTTTATTAATGATTGTTTTCAAACATGATTTCTTTCATGGGTAATATTTCTTTAGATAGAGCCCATTAATTGGAAGCATTATTCCCTTTACAATCAATAAATGATAAGATCCTCCTTGGTAGCCTTCTATGACATAGTGCTTCCCAAGTGGGTTCAAACTTGCCTCCCATCTTTCAGCACAATTGGTCTCTAGACTAACACAAGTTCTCTACTCTAAAGACCTAGGACCATCTTGTTGTGAGCTTGAATCATTTTGGCTTTATATAACTCAAGATTTTGGTATGACCGTAAGAGACTCTCCTCCAAACCTTCAAGCTCTTCTAACCGCAACTTTGCATTCTGCTCTATAGTGATCTTGTTACCCAATTCTATCCTTAGTGAAGGAAGCTGAACTTTTAAAGGTAGAATGGCTTCAAACCCATACATTAAGGAAAATGGGGTGATTGGAGTTCTGGGGTTGCGGCAAAGGCTTCAACCAACTACTGCTCATTATCATTTGTTATCATCAAGAGTCTTCTTCAGATCTGGATGAGAGTTTTATTGAATGCTCGCTAAGCCATTTGCTCTGGGTAGTAGATGGTGGAGTATCTCCAATCTATATCTTCTAGGAAAGCAATTGATCTTGTGCTTTTGAATGCGCATTCATTATGGATATAATTCATCGAGGCACCCCAACCTATATACAATATGTTCTTGAAAAACTGAAGCACATGGTGCCTCTCAGTGGGATGGCTTTCACCACTTGAAAAGTAGTCGGTGAAGATGAATGAACCCTTGGAAGAAGAGGATCGATTGGACTTATAATGTGCATTCAACACTCAAATGGCCATGAGACCAATGTAAGTGTAAAATATTTGGGTGATTGGTGGAGGACACACCATGCACATTGGCATCTCTAACTACATCCATGCAATTTATAATCATTGAAGGCAGTAGTATCCAAGTCACTTGATCTTCATCTTCATCTTCATACCAGATTGATGTACTCCGCATAGACCTGAATGTACCTCGGTTATAATGCCATGGGATTTGTGTTTGTCCAAACAGTGTAACCACATTTGGTCAAAAGATCGGTGATACAGGATGCCATCAATAAGAGCGTTGGAGAGAGCTCTCTGTTTCACCGGATGGGCTTGTGACTTTTCTTAAGGTAGTTTGCTGGTGTTCAAGTAATCTATGAACAGTTACCTCCAATTCAGTTCCTTGTCCATTTTGGCAACAACAACCTCCCCTTCAAGAGAAAGTCTCTCGATGAGTTCAACATCAATAAGGGATAGTACTTGTCTATTTTGGACCCTTATTGAAATTGACTCATCTTTGATACATGCCAACTCTCTGGCAAGTTTGGCCAAGGCATCTGCTACTGTATTCTCTGCTTGAGGAACCTTGTAGATGGTGACTTTGGAAATTTGGTCCAACAGCTTCATGGTATACTCGTAGTAATTATGAAGCATCAGTTTGAGAACTTGATAGGACCTGACAATCAAGTTGATGACCAACTAAGAATCCCAAAGATGTTGATGCTCTTGACACTGATAGTGATGGCTAACTCCAGACCAGCAATCAAAGCCTCATACTCAGCTTCATTATTGGTGCAAGGGTTGGATAGATAGTATGAGAATCTCATCACATCACGGTTTGGAGTTAGAAGAACTATTCCTACCCCTTTCCTGGGAGAATAGATTGTGGTGCTTCACCTTTAAGAAAAGCGGCACCATCAAAAATACATCTCCCATGGTTGTGGCCTCCCTAAGTTCATGATTTGTTCATCGAGAGATCATCACTATGTGAGAATCGTGAGAAGTGGGTGTCTTCTAAGAAATCCACTAGTTCTTCTCGCCCTTGCGGAGGGGTACAAATGTGATATCAAACTACGAGATAATCATGGACCAATGAGCCAAACATCTGGATAGCATTCGTCGTGTCATGAGATACTACAGTGGATTTGTTTTAGAGATTAAGTTCACCTTATGAGAAAGCATATAGTGTTGTAACTTTTAGGAAGCAAAGATCAAAGCTAGATAATGTTTCTCAATATGTGGATAGTTTGCTTAGATCGAGATGGCGGGGTAGTAGAGCCTCCTTCCCTTATCATTGGCTTGGGCCACGAGCATCGAGAGTGTCATCCAATGCAGTGTAGAGGATGAGTGGCTACGGGATAGGGTTACGAACTGGCTTCACCAAAATCTGATGTCTTGAGGCATGCTAACACTTATCATCCCGCTTGAACTTGGCATCATTTTTGACAAGTGCTAAAAATGGCTTGCATCTCCCCGATGGGTTGGAGGTAAAGCATCTTAGATACACCAGCCATCCTTGAAATGATTTGAGTTGATTTAAACTCTTAGGAGGTGGCATTTATAAGATAGCTTTTAATCTTAGGATCTATTTCTATTCCCTAGTGTGAACAATAAACCCAAGGAATTTTCCTACTCTAAATGCACACTTGATTCATTTTGAGGTTATATTATCTTAACCGTTCAAAACTACTCTCAAGTCAAAGAATGGTCTTCCTTTTCTCTCTTGACTACTAGATCATCAACATAACACGATGATGGATGAGTTTTGAAGATCGAGTCATCGTTGGTATGTAGCAGCATTTTAAGGCCGAAAGGCATGACCCTATAATGAAGATTCTGTCGGGGTTTAAAAGCGGTGTTTCTTTCATCTTCAAGAGACATCTTGATTTGGTTATAGCGGATGACCCATCCATGAAAGAGAAGATTGCATGAATGAGGCAATACCATTAATTACGGTATAGAAGAGAAACTCATCCTTAGGACATGCCTTTGTTTAAGTCCCTAAAATTGATGCATATGTGGGTCATTCTTCTTTTTAAGTAGGGCCACTAGCTAATCAGTAGGATATTTTTCTTCCACGATGAAACCAACATCGATCAATTTCTTGACTTGAAATGACTGTTGTTCAATTTCTAATCACATGCTAGGAGCTTGCTTAATAGGGTAGCGTTAGATCTATTGCTAGCTTGTGGACTTCTATGTCGAGATAATCGGGTATCTCATCCTTATATGAAGCAATCTTTAAACTCGGTCAATAGCTAACTAAGTCATTGGTTTCTTCTTCATTCAATGAACGATGTATGTCGATGTGAATTTTCTTATCCAGTTGATTTTTTAAGCTCATTATTGAATGAATCTCCTCTTCAAATTTTGGCGGTGCCTCTTTGACTTGGAGATCATCTAGGTCATCTGATATTTTTAAACACACATTCTCATAAGAGTTGGTGTTGTGTGAGAAGAAATTATCAGACTCCAAATGATTTATAACAACTAGGCAGTAATCTTCATCATTGACCGGACCCACTATACCGAATCCTAGTCTGCTCTTGATTTTGCTTCCACTGTATTCCATAGCTTTTTTGAAGTACTCGACCATGCTTGGACCATGTGTGAGGAACTAAACCTTTACGTATAAGATTTTAAACCAGTAAAAAAGTCAAATGGTAATTCCATTTCTTTAAAGTATCATCCTCAAGTTCTACATCCTTGAGGATGATGATCCCAAAGAACTTCTTCTGCTTCATGTCACTGGAAGACTTAGGAACTTCCTTAACTACTAAACCTTCAGCTTTCTGAGATATAAGTGAGATAAGAGCTAAGGTTCCCAACTGCTTCCTTATAGTTTCATGTAAACTAGATTTGAATACTTTGATTTGTCTAGAGGCCTAGTCTTCATCTCTGTCTAGATTGAAAGTCACCTCCAATGGAATATGCTGATAGTGGTTGGTTGGTATACTAATCACATTAGACTTATCCTCCGAGCTAAATTCCAGGTCTATGAGAATAGTAGGGGTACTCCTATGAACTGAAATATGACTTCTGCTAGCTAGTGGCCAACTAGGGGGCCTTGCACCTTTGGAACTGCCTCTATTTTTGCCTCTACCTCTGCCTGGTGGAGGTTGAGCCATCCTACCCACATGTCCATATGATGGAATGAACTGTGACTGGAATGTGATATGTGGATCTTTTTCTTCTTCAAGTCTCCTTTCTTGTTCACTTGGATTTTTCTTTTTCTTTTCTTTTTCTTTTATCTTCTTTTACTTCATTTTATTTTTCATCTCCATTGATATGGTATTCAATCCCATCTTTTTTGAACTTGATGCACTGATGAAGGGAGGATGGAAATATCTTGTTCTGGTGTATCCAAGGCCTACCAAGCAAAACAGTGAACGAAGTATTCAAATCAATGATGTAAAACTTGGCTTCAGTCTTCCAATCACTTATCTCCAAAGTCAACACTATAGAACCTAAATCTCACTCACCTTGGTCATTGAGTCCTCTCAACATCATTTGATCTCCTCAGAGTGTGGAGATGTCGATCCTCAAATAGGCAAGGGTCTTTAGACTCATAATATTTATCGATGCACTTGAATCAGAACTTCAAGTCAACTGTCCATGTTGTGATGTAGAGGGGATGGTTGTGCTCCAAGTCCCCTAGAAGAAGGTCTTCATCTGTGAAGGTGATCCTTTGAGCTTCTTTCGGATAATGTGCTTCTTCACCTATAGTGGTCAGCTGAGCTAAACATATTTCATGATCAAGGAGAGCCTTGATTATTGATTCCCTCATCTCTTTGGATAAGATAAGGGCATCATATATGCTTAGCTTAGATGGCAACTTTCTTAGATGAGAAAGGATGTTGTAGTCCACTCCTTGTCCTCCCAAGCATATCCAAGGGTGAAGCATCTTGTGGAAGGGCTTCTTGATCTTCTACCAATGACTTGTTTCCCTCTATCTTGAGGTGTTGCCCTAGGAGGTAGAACCTTGCCACTATGGAGGTTGACTTCGGTGATCTCTTGTGGTGGGGTAATGGAAGGTTCTACGCACACATCATCACCTACAACTTTTCCTATGGGACCCTCAAAATCGATGATTTCAAGTCTATCTCGAGGTGAACCAGTATTTAGAGTGGAAAGTCCAACTCTAAATGAGAAGAAAGATTATTATAGTTATTTTGACTTGAATATTTATCATTAGGAATAGAAGAAGACAACCCATCAGAAGTGACACAGTTATAATTCAAACTAGCTTTATTCTTCAATTTCTTGGAATTATTTGGATGTACAAAGTAGAAAACATGTAAAGTGAGTGGGGTAAGGGATTTGATGCCCTTATCCCCTGATACAAGAGTTGTACTAGTAGAAGAAATAGAAGAGCTATGAAATGGAAGAAGTCACGTGTGGGGATAATAGAGGAGACATGGTGTGGTTGCACTAAGGGCTATCTCATGACACATGCTCTGCGAGCTCCCCTTTCCTAGAGTTGGGCGGCAACTTGCAACCTTCCTTGATGTTGGAGGTTTGAGTGACTCAGCACACAGGAAAGCTTCTTGATCTTACGATGATCTTAGAGGTTTTGGATAGAGAAATATCCCAGCCTTCTTTAGTTTTGGTAGGATCACATTATCCCCAAGGATTACCTAAATGGAACTAGAAGGTTGTTCCAACAAGGTATTCCTTTGGGATAACTATAACACCGATCTTGAAACTGTGTTCAAGCCAGTCTTTGAATGTGAAGCAATCTTCCAAAATGTAGCCTAGCATATGGTGGTAAGAGCAAAATTTGGATCATGACTTTTGCCTACTTCCTCCGGTCTCCTAGGCTCGGGTAGCTGAAAATCAGGCTTCTTTAGTAGATTCTTAAAGATCTTTTTGATTACCTCCCTCTTAAAAAATATGATTTATTTAACTTATCTAAAAGAGTAGGTGGACCATATGGCGGCTATGCATGCCATTCTTTCAGTATGGTTGAGGCGATGGTGGTGCTATGGTGGAGGCTGTGGAGGCCGCTACCGGTGGTGGTGGCAAAGGAGGTGGAGGCTGAGGTCATGGTCTCTCAGATCTCTAGTCCATGCTCCCATTCTACTATCCTTGGCTTCTTCTCGTAGACCTTCTAGCTTCTACTTAGGCAAGTCTTGAAAAGGCAAGGCCTTTTGGCCTCTCTTGTAGATTAGCTTCTCAAATGTCTTGATAGTGAAGCCCTTAAGCATGAAGGTGAGCCATGGATATTCTTAAAGAATCTCAATGGCATCTTTGTTGCATACTGGTTCACACTTCATACTCAGGTTATGTCATCGAAGAGTATAATCAATAAGGGACTCACTAGGGTATTGTTGTGCTATAATGAGATCACCTACAGTATCACTTTGCTGAGCTCTAGCAAATCTCTTGATAAAGAGTTGCTCTAACTTAACAAATATCTTTACTGAATCATTGGGCAGTTCAGGATACCAATCGAAAGCAATACCCACTAGGCTACTAACGAAAAGGCAAAAAAGCAAAGCATCGCTTCCATCGGCATTGCAACAATTGGCCATGAAGTGTACTATATGCTGCCTTGGGTTTCCACTGCCATCAAAGATTTTGAAGGAAGGAGGAATGAAACCCTTGGGATATTGGATAACATCAATTTCCTCTGGGTAGGGTCTACCCTTTCTAATTGATGATCCTCCCCGGGCTTGAGCTAATGCTTCCTTCACTTGCAGCTCAACCATGGATTTTATGTCTTTTTCTTGTATGGAGGTACCTTCCACTACCTTCTTGCTAGTGCTACCTTGCTCAGGGAGATAGAGTGTTGGCTGGGTCCAAGACATGCACTTCAGTGATATGTCGAGTAGGATGAACTAACGGGATTATTTCAAGCATTGGCCATTGCTAATAAGTCCTCTAAATGTCGTTTCATCCTATCTATCTGCTTATCCTTCTTCCTCAATAGAATGGCCAAGTTTCATGACATTTGGAGTTTATTTGATAAGGTTTGGCTCATGTTGACCCATTTAGGTCAAAATGGGTCAACATCAAGTTGACCAATTGGTCAATGGGTCAAATTAAGGGTTTGGTTCCTTATGACCATTTGAAAGTTTGGTTTCTTTGGTTTGATTCAATTTGGTTTAATTTTGAATTTGGCTCATATGACTTCATTTGGGTCAAATGGGTCAAGTTGACCTATTTGACCCATTTGACCTCTGAAAACTTGGTCAGGATAGGTTTAGGTTTGGTTAGTCATATGGAGTGTGGTATCTTTATTTCCAATTAAATTGGGTTAAGTTTGAATTTGGCTCAACATGATTGGTCAACTTGGTCAGGGATTGGGCTAGATTAGGTCTGGATACAATTGAGGCTTTGGTCAAGTTCAACAAGTGATTTGTAATGAACCGCACCCATTGGTTTGAATCAATTTGTCTTAGGTCAAGTTTTGACACATTTTGACTTTTTTAGTTCAAGTTGGGTCAACTTGGGTCAAATGAATTGGGCGAGTTAGGCTCAAATGTTGACTTGATCAAGTTCAAACGGTCGAATGAACTTAGATCAATGGTTTGTAATTTGGCCTATGATGGATTTTGGCATATGGGTTCCATTTTGAGCTAAGTGTTGACTTGTCAACCCATGGTTTGACTTAGTTTGAAATTTGGTTGATTGATCATACCATGATGATCATGATGAGAGGCATAGTCGGTTTGATTCAATCCAATT
Organism: Cymbidium sinense; assembly: GCA_021442155.1. Taxonomy (NCBI): domain Eukaryota; kingdom Viridiplantae; phylum Streptophyta; class Magnoliopsida; order Asparagales; family Orchidaceae; genus Cymbidium; species Cymbidium sinense. Next base: position 92,488,686 of record CM038228.1, on the reverse strand, counting down.
TGATTAGGATTAGGATAAGAGTACTTTAGGTCACTTTGGGTCAAGTGAGCCTAAATGGGTCAAATGGCTTGGTCAAAACGATTTTGTTTGATTGAACTTGTATATGGACTTATGATGGAAATATGAATCCATTTTGCAAGTGGTTTGAAGTCAAATGGGTTTTGATTCATTTGACAATTTCATATTCAAGAAGAATATGAAGGAATTTTGGCTTTGATTTTTGAATTGATTTTTGATTTGGTGATTAAAGTTTGTATTTATATATGAATTCATGATTGTAGGGTTGATTGAATCATGATGGAAAATCAAGAGTTTGGCTTGATTTGAAGTTGATTTGGCTAAGTTCAAGATTTTGACTTGAAAGGTTTAGGTTGGATTTTGAGTGAATTTGAGTTTAATTTTTGGAATTGGTTTTGATTGTTTGAATTTATATTTTATTTATATATGCGAATATAAATGATTCTAGGGTTTGAAGTGATTTGATAATGATTTAGGCTATGTCCATTAAAGGGAATTTAAAGGTCTTAGAAAATTTTGGAGTTGGGAGTTTGAATTTTTTTTAATTTGGTTTGATTGATTTATATTTATATTTTATTTATATATGTTAATATAAATGAGTATATAAATGAGTTATGAGAAAATCTTATGAGTTTGATTTGGTTTGATTATGATTTAGGCTAAGTCCATTAAATGGAATTTAAATGACTTAAGAAAATTTTAGAATGGGAATTTAATTTTTGGATTTAAATTTGATTGATTTGTATTTATATTTCATTTATATATGCGAATATGTATGAGAATATAAATGAATTATGATAAAATTCCATAAGTTTGAGTTGATTTGATCATGATTTAGGATAAGTCCATTAATGGGAAATTAAGGACTTAGGAAATTTTTTAGAGTTTGAAGTTTAAATTTTTGAATTAGATTTGATTGATTTATATTTATATTTCATTTATATATGTGAATATAAATGAGAATATAAATTAATTATGAGAAAATCCCATAAGTTTGAATAGGTTTAATCATGATTTAGGCTAAGTCCTTGAAGGAAAGCTTAAAGGATTTAGGAAAATTTGAGCTTAGGAATTTGAATTTTTGAATTTGGTTTGAATGATTTGAATTTATATTTCATTTATATATGTGAATATAAATGAGAATATAAATGAGTTATGTGAAAATCTCATGAGTTTGAATCATTTTAGGTCATGATTTTGGATAAGTCCTTTAAGGAATTCAAAGGACTTAGGCAAGATTTAGACTTAGAAATTTTTCAGGGTTTCAATCATAGATTTTAATCACATGGAGTTGATTTGAGTTTAGAGAAAATCAAATAAGAATGATTTGGAGTTTGACTTGAAGGAAGAAGGTGAGGAATGTTTCAAGCCAAGGGTAGGAAAATTTTCCTAACACCCCAAGGCATGACTATTCTATGGCTAACTCTTCTAAGTCTCTAGGTTTAGGTTGAGTGTCCACCTAATCACCAAATGTGTCTTAAGGCTAAGGAACTCTTAAAGTATAAGAGGAGTCCTATGTTTAAGATGGAGGGGTTGAGAGCTCATTCTAAAATGAGGTCAAGAATGGTTGACTTGATCATGTGAGGGTAATGGAAGGTTCTACCCGACATCGCTCACTACAGCCTTCTCCTATGGGACCCTTGAATCGATTATTCTAAGTCTATCTCAAGAGGAAAACCCATAATATTCATAGTAGGAAAGTCCAACTCTGAATGAGAAAGAGAAAGATCAGAATTGTTATAGTTATTTTGACTTGAAGAGTTATCATTATGAATAGAAGAAGATAACCCATCAGAAGTGACACGGATGTAATTCAAACTAGCTTTATTCTTTAATTTCTTGGAGTTGTTTGGAGGTACAAAGTAAAAAAATCAAGTAAAGTGAGAGGTAAGGGATTTGATGCTCTATCCACCGATACAAGAGTTCTACTAAGAGGTAGAAGTAGAAAGTGGTGTGGAAGTCACCGTGTGGAAGGGTTGTCGAGGCTGGACTGGTGGTTGCACTACTAGGCTATCCCGATGTCACATGTTGTTGCCGCCGAGCTCCCTCAAGTTGGCACCGAACTTGCAAACCTTCCTTGATGTTGAGGTTTGAATGACCCAGCACATGCAAGGAAAGCTTGATCTTCTAGATGATCTTCTTAGAGGCTTTGGATAAAGAAATATCCCAACCTTCTTCAGTTTTGGAAGGACCACATGTATCCCCAAGGATTACCTTGATGGAACTAGATGGTTGTTCCATAAGGAATTCATTTGGGATAACTACAGCACCAGTCTTGAAGTTATGTTCAAGCCAGTCCTTGAATGTGAAGCAATCCTCCAAAACATGGCCTAGCATACGGTGGTAGGGGAAAAAGTTTGGATCATGACTTTTGCCTACTTCCTCCGCCTCTTAGACTTGGGTAGCTAAAAACCAGGCTTCTTTTAGAGATTCTTAAAGATCTTCTTGATTACCTCCTTCTTAACTGAATAAGGTTTGTTAAGCTTATCTAAAAGAGTAGGTGGACCATAGCTACCCAGCGGTGGGTATGTGTGCCGCTATCACGATGGTATATCTAGTGGTCGCCATGGAGCATTGTGGAGGCCGGTAGGTTGCCTGGTGAAAAAGGAGGTGGAGGTCAGCCGAGGTCATGGTCTCTCGACGACCTCTAGCTGGTTGCTTCCTTATCTTCCACCACTACTCCGGCTTCTTCTCATAGACCTTTGTTGATTTTCTTTGGGCAATTGGTCTTAAAAAAGACAACTGCTTGGCCTCCCTTGTAGACTAGCCATTGTAATTAGCTTCTCAAATATCTTGATAGTGAAGCCCTTAAGCATGAAGAGGACCATTGGATATTCTTTAAAAGAATCTCAATGGCATATTATTTAGATAGCTACGATACACATTTCATACTCAGGTTATGCCATCAAAGAATATAATCAACAAGGGACTCACCTGGGTGCTATTGTGCTATAACGAGATCACCTACAAGAACCCTCGAGCTCCAAAGAAACCTTGATAAAGAATTACTCTAACTCAGCAAATATCTTTACTAAGCTATTGGACAGTTCAACATACCAATCAAAAGTAATCTCTGCTAGGCTACTAATGAAGAGATAGAAAAGCAAAGTGTCACTACCATCGAAGTAACAACGCCCCGGTGTATGTACTACCTTAAGGTTTCCACGCCATCAAATTTTTGAAGGAAGGTGGCATGAAACCCTTGGGATATTAAATTGAGTCAAATTCCTTTGGGTAGGGTCTACCCTTTGGAACTGATGATCCTCCGGGCTTGAGCCAACGCTTCCTTCACTTGTTGCTCAACCATGGATTTTATGTCTTTTTCTTATATGGAGGTACTTTCCACTACCTTCCTATACATGCTAGTGCTACCTTGCTCAATGGGAGGTAAGGTCTTGGCTGGGTCTAAGACATGCACTAACTCAGGCTGACTAATGTCGGCTGTAGTAGGATGAACTGTTGGGGCTTATTTCTAGAATACTAAAACTACTGCTAACAAATCCTCTAACCGTCGTGCCATCCTATCTATTTGCTCATCTTTCTGCCTCAACTGATGTCAAAGGTATTGGGTTGATTGGGTGGTGTCTTCCTGATTAACCTCATCACCTTCTATGGCCTGGTGCTATCTGAGAAGAGATCCTCTATTATCTACTATACAGACTCCAGCTAAGTCTCCCAACAAGTCATCTTCATTAGGATCAAAGCTGACTTTCTCCTCATCTAACCAATAATACCCTCAAGATCTCCTTCTTCTCTACAAGATAATGAGCTACTATCTCTAGAGAATGATTTATCCGAATGGAATAAATGATTTAGTGAGGTGTGATCACTGTCATGCACTGAGAGGCACCGTACCTCGGGAGAGTCAATCCTATGAGGACTATACTCACTAGATGAGAGACACTCATGACTATCACCAGATATGAGAGGGGTGACATTCCTAGGAGGTTCCACTATCCTTGGTGCAGCTGGGCTATCATCTGCTACATCTGAAATAATCTACATCTCCATCCTAACCGGCTGAGTTGGTGAAGATGACTACTATGCTTTGGGGTTGCCATTTTCACACCAGTTGAAGGTCAAGAGAGCTCACCACAATAGGAAATGTAGATGAAGTAGGATCCCTTGGCCGTAGGCGAATCACCAACGGGGTGCGCTTCTCCTCGGATATGGCCTTCATGGCCTTTGATGGAACTGGAGATGTTGTGACTGACCGGTGATGGCGTGAGGGGAGTGCGGGTGGAGACACCACCGACTCTCTATGAAGTGAGCTATCCTCCCGTGATGACCGTCCCAAGTAAGTAAGATGTCGATATGGTCGGGTAGCCGAAAATCAATAAGCTAAGTCGCCGACCGACGATCAACCTCCACCTCCCTACCGGTAATGTGAGCGATGTGGGGCCTCTAGCCCTCTCTTGACGAATATGTTTCCCCACACTAGGGTGGATGATGGATCTTAAATCAAATTAAGCTCTGGACTCTGAACGTCCATAAGCTCCACCCAAGAGATGAAGGTCGCATATGATCTCCACTCCTAGAATTGATGGCGATGCTAGATCACTAGTGGAGGTGATGTGCGAATCCTCCTAACATCCTCTTTATCTGACCCAGAGAAAGGATGAAATTAGTTTGCTCTAACCAGTGATGAAGTAAAAATAGGAAACTCCTCAACAAATGAAGGTCCTCCATCTCCCCGGCAATCCTAGTGTGATACGATCATGCAATTTTGTTCCTACACTGTTTTGGTAGATGGGAGGAGTGAGAGTGACCCATACTCAAAAGTGGGAGGCAATCCTGAGATCGGGGAGCCTTACCTTAGAGGTGATGAGAGGGGTGCTAGCCACTGGGAGCATGAGAAACCACCGAGAGTCAAACCGAGGCGGCACGCATTATCACTAATGAAGGGTTGAGCTTTCCTCTTCAATGAGGAGATGTCGAATCGAAGGTAGATCAATAAGATGACCTACCGCCACCACCATGGTCTACTGGTCATGAGGGGAGTGTCCTCACATGTGATCGACTCTCAAATACCCTACCAAAAATGGATAAGTGTATGATCCAATCGGGGAAGTTGGCTGTCTAAAGCCAAATCCATGCCATGAGGGAAAATGAAAATAAATTTGAAGCTCGCCATTTCATCAATCATAAAGACCAAAAAATCAAACTTATCATTGTAACGATGGTGAGAATCGCAATAGGAAATGAGCTTGGATTAGATTTCTATTGTTGATTTTTTGAATTTGAATTGAAAATTTGAACCCACATCCAACATCTTGGAAGTGTTAAGTGGGGTTCAAATGGATTAAGAAGATTTTAGAAATTTGATTGAAAGAGGAATTTTGAATATGAATCCAACTTCAACAAATTTTGGTATGTTGAAAAGTGGATTCAAATATTTTGAGAAGGATGGTTCCATAGGTTCATGTTTGCTTGAATTTAGAGATTTTGATTTGAGAACCCTTTCCTTTATCAAATTTGGGTATGTTAAAGTAAGGGTCAATTGATTTTTGGTTAGTGATTTTGGAATTTTCCTTACTTAGCAAATTTAGGTATGCTAAGTGAAGTGTTTGAAAATAATTGTTTCTTTTTATGAATTATTGTTTGATTTTAAAATTGGAATTCCCACTTAGCAAATTTAGGTATGCTTAGTGAAGAATCCAAGTGTATTTTATTTTATTTTTGAAAATGGGATTCTTAGCAAATTTGAGTATGCTAAGAAAATCCTAAGGTGTTTCATTTATTTTGGGATGTTTTGATTTTTGAAAAAGTAGGATCCTTAGCAAATTTAGGTATGTGAAGGAAATCCTAATGTATTTCATTTTTATTATGATTTGTTTGAAAGTGGAGACTTTACTTTAACAAATATGGTATGCTAAGGATGAAGTCCCACTTGGTTTTGTGAAATGGAAATTTCAATTAGCAAATTTGAGTATGCTAAATGAAATTCTAAAAGATGTGTTCAAAATTTTTAATTGGGTTTCGAAAAAGGAAACTTCTCTTTAGAAAATTTGGTATGCTAAAGAATGAAGTTCCAAAGGTGCTTAGAAATTTTTTGGTTTTTTAAATTTGGAGACTTCACTTAGCAAATTTAAGTATGCTAAATGAAGTTCCAAATATGTTTGAAATTTTTTGTTTTTGAATTTGGAGACTTCACTTAGCAAATTTGAGTATGCTAAATGAAGTTCCAAATGTGTTTGAAAATTTTTGGTTTTGATTTGGAGACTTCACTTAGAAAATTTGAGTATGCTAAATGAAGTTCCAAATGTGTTTGAAAATTTTTTATTTTGGATTTGGAGACTCCACTTCAAAAATTTTGGTATGCTAAATGAAGTTCCAAAAGTGTGTTTGAAAATTTTTGATTTGGGTTTGGAGACTTCACTTAGCAAATTTGAATATGCTAAAATGAAGTTCTAAATGTGTTTGAAAATTTTTAATTTTTGATTTGGATACTTTACTTAGCAAATTTGAGTATGCTAAAATGAAGTTCCAAATGTGTTTGAAAATTTTAGTTTTGATTTGAAGACTTCACTTAGCAAATTTGAGTATGCTAAATGAAGTTCCAAATGTGTTTGAAAATTTTTGATTTTGGATTTGGAGACTTCACTTACCAAATTTGACTATGCTAAAATGAAGTTCCAAATGTGTTTGAAAATTTTTGGTTTTGGATATGGAGACTTCACTTATCAATTTTCAATATGCTAAATGAAGTTCCAAATATTTTTGAAAAATTTTTTATTTTGGATTTCAAAACTTCACTTAGCAAATTTGAGTATGCTAAAGTGAAGTTCCAAATGTGTTTGAAAATTTTTGATTTTGGATTTGGATACTTCACTTAAAAAATTTGAATATGCTAAAATGAAGTTCCAAATGTGCTCGAAAATTTTTGATTTTGGATTTGGGGACTTCACTTAGAAATTTTGAGTATGCAAAAATGAAGTTCCAAATGTGTTTGAAAATTTTTGGTTTTGGATTTGGAGACTTGACATAGCAATTTTGAGTATGTTAAATGAAGTTCCAAATGTGTTTGAAAATTTTTGATTTTGGATTTGGAGACTTCACTTAGAAAATTTGATTATGCTAAAATGAAGTTCCAAATGTGTTTGAAAATTTTTGGTTTTGGATTTGGAGACTTCACTTATCAATTTTGAGTATGCTAAATGAAGTTCCAAATGTTTTTCAAAAAATTTTGATTTTGGATTTGGAGACTTCACTTAGTAAATTTGAGTATGCTAAAGTGAAGTTCCAAATGTGTTTGAAATTTTTTGAAAATATGATTGTTAGGTTTTGATTTTTGAAAAGAAGACTTCCATTCAACAAATTTGGGTATGTAGGAATGGAGATCAATCTTATTTTTGAAATATAAAAATTTTGTTTTGTGTGTAAGTATTACTTTTTTTTTTTTTGAAAGAGGGAATTCCAACTTAATCATATATGGGATATATTTAAGTGGGATTTCCAAATGATGTTATTTTTAGTTGGGAAATAAATATTCATTCAATAAATTTGAGTAAATTAAATGAATATGTTCATTTGTGCTTTTGAAAAATTTAATTTTAATTGAAAATGAAACTTTCATTCAATAGGTGTGAGCGTATTGAATGGAAAGGTTCATGTGTGCTTTTGAAACTTTTATTTTTAATTTTGATTTTGATTTTTGGAAATTTGATTGCTCATTTTATTTTGAAAATGAAATCTTCATCAAAATGAATTGAAAGAAGATGTTCCTTTGTGCTTTTGGAAAATTTAGTTCTGTTTGGAAATGAAATTTTTATTCAATAGGTGTGAGTGTATTGAATGGAAAGGTTCATGTGTGCTTTTAGAAAGTTTTATTTTTAATTTTGATTTTGATTTTTTGGAAAGATGATTGTTCATTTTATTTTGAAAAAGAAATCTTCATTAAAATAAATTGAAGGAAGATGTTCATTTGTGCTTTTAGAAAAGATTATTAGTTTTATTTTTGAAGATTCCTACATGTAACAATTATGAGAATTATTAAATGAGGGTGACAAAATTTTTGTGGTAAATATTTTATTATGTGCATTTTTGAAAGAGCGCTTTTGAAAAGCAAAGTTCTTATGAAAAATTTATTTTGTCTTTATTATTTTAGAATGAACCTTTCCTTACCATAAAAATGATAAGGAGGAAGTCTTTAAATGTTTTCTTTTTTATTTTTTTTATTTTACCCATTGGAGAACCAACGGGGTTTTAAGACCAACACGGAGTGAGGTCCTAAAACCTAAAGATGTTGGCTAACCTAACATAAGAATGAAATAAGTTAAGTGCCAACGGAGTCACCTATCGATACTCGAACATAATGATCATTTACCAAAGATGGAGAGAGGAATCATCTCCAGCGGAGTCATTAGAAAAAAAATCTGTGGTGAAAAGCAAGAATATAAAAATTCATCTTTTGGGATGCCATGCAAATCTGATGTGCTTATTCAGGTGATCAAGTACTCATTAAGGAATAGTGTACTATCTCGGGTGATAGAAGTCACTACCCTTTAATGGACCTCATCACCTCAATAAGGACTCCTAAGGATAATGAGTCTACATATGTACCAGGGATTCTTTCCCTACTTTACATGAAAAAGTAAAGCAGGGTTTATTTTAAACCAAGTTCGTTAAGTTTCCTACAGGGGCAAACCCCCATAGTTACATCTAAGGATGGGGATCCCTTAGAATACTGATTAAGGTAAATGATCATTGTCTTCAAAGATTTCAATAGAAAAGGACTATCAATCAATTGGTTCATTTTTGAAGATCAAATGGGATTGATCAAAGAGAGAGAGTTATTATCGAATCCAAAAGTAAGATAAGTAGGAGATACCCACTATGTTAGGAAACTTAGCGAGTATCTCAAACTATCCTATGATTAGGCTTTACAATTTTGAAATTTATTTAATTTGTTTGAGTTAAACTTTTTTTATTAAAAATTTAGAACTTATGATTCCATAACACAAGATTAAGGAAATGCCTAAGAGGTGAGGAATTATGCTTATGGCCCATGAAATGGAGAAGCAACCTCAGAACCTAAATCTAGGGAGCTTTGGCGAGGGCCAAAAGCATGGCCTAAATCTAAAATGGAAAATGGGTATTTAATTTACCTCCACAAGAGAAGACAAACCACCCCACTGCTTGGACTTACAACTGCCTGGGGGTGGCTGCCAACTAACTCCTCCCATGGTTTTACATTCATGTAGGCAAGTCATATATTTTATGCAAGATAGTAGGCTATTATTTATTTTGAAAGAGACTAAGTCCTTAAACTCAAACCCTAAAGAGACTAGATCATGTAAGGACATGCTTCAAATGACCTAAATCAAATGCAATTCAGATTTCATTTTATTTTTATTTTTGGACAATTATTTTGACTCAGGCTAATAGGATTCATATGCCTAATGCATGAGAAATAAAGTTATTGGCCAAAATCAATGAGAGGAGGTGTGTTTCCACCATGGCTCTCAAAGGTCAAGTCAAGTTTCTCAAAAGGTGGAAGCCCCAATCAAGAGTAAAATAAGATGCATATGCTATAAAAGAAATACTCATCTAAGGGTTGCTAATTCTTTTATCTTAAATTTAACCTAAACTTTAAGTGAGGTTATGAGTTCTTTATTTTTAGTTTTGAGTTGTTAAGTTTGGTAAAATATTTATTTTTCCCTAAGATCCTATCCACATTCAGACCATACATAAAGTAAGGAAGAAACTAGAAACAGCTGCTACTTAATGCATAAGCTAAATAAATCATCAATCAATATAAAGCTAATCGCAACAGAATAAGTATGGTCGTGTCAATAAACCCAAAAAATTGGTAAGTTCTACCCTTATACAACCCGGATTACAAATGAATTAAATACAATTAAGCAAGGAATTCATTGTTATGGGGGTCTTCAAGCTTCATTTCTTCATTCTTCTTTTCTTCTTTCTTCTTCTTCTTTTCTTTCTTCTTTCTTCTTTTAGATGGTTGAAAGGTGGATGATCTAAAGGCTTCACATGGTGCATAAGATGAAATCTTATGACCAATTCTCATCCTAATCCCCATAATAATCATTCCAAAATCCTAATTGCAAAAAGTTTACATGAGAAGGAAAAGTCAAAATCTAATTAACACCTACAAAATAGAGATTAGCTAAACCAAACCAAACAAATCCCAAGCATGTATATTGGACTTATCACCCCATACATGGGTGACTTAGTCCACTTGGCCTATTGGATTATGCTTAGGGTATAAGAACCTGCACCAAAAGCATTTATATTTTTATTTATTACAGTGCCACTTAAGCACAATCCTCTATAGAAAATAATGGTTAGACTAAGATTGCCCTACCATTCATTCTACACACATACATCCTAACATCCAATCTAAAACATCCATCATAAAATAAAAGAAAGCATTAAACTATGCACTGCCCTAACTTAAATCTAGAAGTTGTGACTTAGCCTAATGTGTGTGCTTTGGAGGCTTATGTGGTATGCTTAGCTATGGCTTTAAGTTAGAATTTTCTAAGTGTGAAGCATGTTCAACTTAGAGGAGGATTTCATTTAAGTGATTTAATTATTTTGGATTGATTTTATTTCATGTTTTGATTAGGTTCAAGTGAATCCAACAATTAATTACTAAGTTATGAAGAGAGGGAAAGAGAAGAGAACTTCTATTTCCTTCCCTAACCTAAGTAATTCCTCAAGTGGATTCATGTTTTTTTAGTTTTGTTTAGTGAATGTTTTAATTAGGTGTTTTAATTAATCCTAAGTTTAGATGAACTCTAAACAAATCCATTCAAAAAAAAGCATTTTAAGATTAAATAAAATGAACTAAATTCACAAAACATACATCACTTCATTTGTTTCCCAACATGGATAACATGCATATGAATGAGTCCTAAGCATATCTATACACACAAATGAGAATATTTAACACACTTTATGCATGCTAAGTAATTCATTTAAGAAAATTTGAAAGTTTATGATTTGATTTTCATTAAGTGAAAAGGATTTCTTATCCAATTTTCACACACATGAAAGTAAGAAAGGCAAGAAAGGCATAAGTGTTAGAGGTGTAAGGTACAAGACCTACTTAGGACTACTTAAAGCCTCGCAACCTCATTATCTAGACTAATATATCACTTTCCTTAAATACAAACATGTGTATAAAAGAAATGAATGGAAAGAAAGAATGCAAAAAATTATATTAATTGATTCATTTTGTTTATGCAATTTATGTGTGCAAGCATAGGTATCCTTATTAAGTGATAGTATAGGAATGAATAGGATATGGAATTAGGCAAGTGTTAGGTTCTTTTCAAATGAACCACACACCTTACCAAATTCTATTCAAAACTACACTAAAAGAAAAGAGAATGAAGACCTACACTAAGCACATCCTTATACTTTACTCACATGCAAGCTTATAATTAAGATATATGTAGCACTTTCAGTTTTGATAATTGATTCATATATTTTGAAAATGATTTGAATTTAATAGTGATAATAGCCACTCATATTTTTAATTTAGCCAACACATGCAATTTTGACATAAAGAAAACATTTTCATTTTTTAAATTTAAATTTTGAAAAGTATGGATGCATGAAACCACATGACATACATATTTAACATGTTGTGGTTAGAACTAAAGAAATTAAAGTATGTAAACACATTCACTTTAATTAAATTTTAAAGATAATCTTATGAAATAAGAAAGCTTAAAGTAAATCAAAGTTTATTTAGTATGATTTTTGTTTGATTTAGAATTTGATTGAATTTTAAAAATGTGAGTTGAGTTTTCTGTTCCTAACCAATTCCCACATGTGTTTGACTTTTTTGTTTAATTTTTAGATGATTAGATTCATTTTAGATTTTGATTAGGTTAAGGTATGAATTAAACAAGTTAATTAACCCTTACCTACACCACCTTAGCATAGTTAACCAAATAATTATGAGCCAATGAGATGACATAAAACCTCACAAAAAATTTAAATTTGCAATGCACCTAGGACAAAAAGGGCCTAATGCAATTTGGCTCATGATTAATGGTTAATTAAGCTAAGGGGTTTAACTTAAGTAATTTCAAAATACCCCTCACACATATAAGTGGAGTTTTGATCTCCTTAATTGAACTTAGGCTCTTCAACACCTAAGCATCTACCCAAAGTAGATTAATTAAGTTCTATAAAGTTTTAGAAATTTTAAGAAATTAATTAAAAGGGTAATTAAAGAATTATCCCTTAATTAAGAGAGGATTATGGAAAGAAAAGCGAGTTTAGGGAATAGCTTAGGGGAAATATCCCAAAATTATTCCCTAAGCCTCCTATTTATTGGTTCAAACCTTAATCAACTTTAATAAGGGATTAAAATATTAATCAAACCCTTAATTATCCTTAATTATATAAAGGGGGCAATTAGGAAATACATTTTCAATTTCTCCTACTAAGCCATTAATAAATCCCAAGAAAATTAGGGAGAGGTCATCCCCAAAATATACCCAAAGTTTGAGATTAATCATTAATAATAAGTAATTAGCAAATTAAGATTTTATTAAAAGGAAAAAAATTAGAGAAAAATACAATTCAAAATCTATTAAAACCAATTTTAGAATATATTCTAGATTGAATTATCTTTCGGAAAATTTACTTTATATTTTATTTTTATTTAGGGAGATATAAATTTTAAATCTTAGAGGAATAATTAGAATTAATTAAAACCTAATTAAGTCCTTTAACCCACGGCATGACACGTGGTAGCGGTGGTCAATATGCTTTCCATGCATCGTATGGTGAGCTTTCACTTAAACGTCCCATCATCGTGCACATGGTGGCAGCAGGGCACGGTTTTACATTTGCTGTTCAATCAAGGACCAGGAATAACCCCGCAATTTTAAAAGGATAAATGGATTTTAAAACGTGCATTTAATCTCATTGTCCATCCAAAATGCGTGGATGACCGATATACCAAAGGAATCATAGGAACTGACCATGATCTAAGCCCTGACCCGAGCTCGATTGAGCTCTGATTGGGATAAAATTTTGCACACACCATCACAAAGCATAGAAGATCACATCCAATGGTTAAAACTTCATGCCATTAAACTTTCTTTCATAAAGGATGAACACATCTTAAATCTAATGATTGAAAAATGCCATACCTCACCGAAGGTGATCACTGGCGCTTGATTCCCTTGGAAGAGCATCGTCTAGTTAAGACAAAGTTGTGGTGAAAGAATTAGCTCCTGAGGTTGAGTATTTTGCTCTATGAACCAACTCCCCTTGCTCTTGCTTGCCTTAATCAACCTCTCTCTTGCCTTTGGAACTCATGTGAAGACTTGGGTGCACTTGACCTTGATGGAAGGTGCAAAGGAATTGCATTGTTTTGAGTGAAGAGGAAGTTTGAATTTTGATTTTCCCCCTATTTTCTGTCAAAAAAGAGAATGGGAAATGGTCAGCTCTAGGCTTGGGATCACTCTCCATGGCTCCTACCTCTACTCAATCGATAATGAGCATGTGCAAATTAAGTGAATTAGGGAGTATATCTCCCCATGGAATATGATGAAGCTACCTTTGCCATTTTGATAAATCGGCAATATGGAAAGGTCTTTGAGTTGTTAGATGTGGCACATGGTTTGAGGAGTGGATTGGTAACCTCTCATGTGCTTCAAATTGAGTGGAGGGAGGTTTTCCATTTGTCCAATTTGAGCTATGGGGTTGATTTTGGCCTTGGATCCATTTTGGCTGACCTAAACCCATTGGGTTGGGTGCACCACCCTCCATAGGGTCTACATGACCTATTAGGAAGGTATCAAGTGGATATGAAGAGGACTTGACCAAATTCCCCATAGATTTGTCCAAAATTTGTTCTATGGCCTAGGGGTAGAATGGTCATTTGGTTGATTTTTGAATTTGAATATGTTGGGTATGTTGAGAAAATAGGTTTGGCCAAGTTTCATTAGATTTGGAGTTATTTGATATGGTTTGGCTCATGTTGACTCATTTAGGTCAAAATGGGTCAACTTGGGTCAAGTTCACCAATTGGTCAAATTGGGTCAAACCAAGGGTTGGGTCAAGTTCATATGACCATTTGAAATGTTTTGGTGGCTTTGGTTTGATTCAATTTGGTTTGTTTTGATTTGGCTCATGACTTCATTTAGGTCAAATGGGTCAAGTTGACCAATTTGACCCATTTGACCTATTTGAGCTCATGGGTAGATTTAGGTTAGTCATGAAGTGATTGGTATCTTTGTTTCAATCAATTGGTTAAGTTTGAATTTGGCCACCCTTTGGTCAAAGTTCAAGGTCATCAATAAAGTTAGTTGGCCCAATTGAGGATTTGGTCAAGTTCAACAAGTGATTTGGAATGAACTTGACCCATTAGTTTCAATCAATTTTTCTTAGATCAAGTTTTGACACATTTTGAACCTTTAGGTCAAGTTGGGTCAACTTGGGTCAAGTGGCCAATTGGGCTAGGCTAGGCTCAAATATTGACTCGGTCAAGTTCAAACATAGTTCATGAATGAACTTAGATCATTAGTTTCAATCAATTTATTCTATGGCGGATTTTGGCTATGTTAGGTTTCATTTTGGCTAAGTGTTAACTTGGTCAACTATTAGGTTTAACTTGGTTTGACCCAATTTGATTGATTGATCATCTCATGATGATTGATCATGATGAGAGGCATAGGTGAGTTTGATTCAATCCAATCTATTTAGAATTTGGTTTGGGTACTTTAGGTCACTTTGGGTCAAGTGAGCCTAAGTGGTCAAATGCTTGGTCAAAGCTTGATTTGAGTTTGATTGAACTGTATATGGACTTATGATTGAAATATAAATCCATTTGTAAGTGGTTTGGAGTCAAATGGGTTTTGAATCATTTGACAATTTCATGTTCAAAGGAAGAACATGAATGATTTAATTTTTTGAATTAGATTTTGGTTAAGTGTTTGAAGTTTCTATTTATATTTGGATTCATGATTGTAGGGTTGATTGAATCATGAAGGAATATCAAGAGTTTGGCGTGATTTGAAGTTGATTTAGTTAAGTTCAAGGTTTTGACTTGAAAGGCTTAAGTTGGATTTTGAGTAGATTTGAGTTTGATTTTTGGAATTGGTTTTGATTGTTTGAATTTATATTTCATTTATATATGTGAATATAAATGAGAATATAAATAGATCATGATAAAATTTCAAGGATTTGATGTGATTTGATCAGGATTTAGGCTAAGTCCATTAAAAGAAATTTAAATAACTTAGAAAATTTGTTTTGAATTTGTGAATTTTTTTATTTAGTTTGATTGATTTATATTTATATTTCATTTATATATGTGAATATAAATGAGAATGTAAATGAGTTATGAGAAAATCCCATGAATTTAAATTGATTTGATCATGATTTTGGCTAAGTCCTTACGCGAGAAATTAAGGACTTAAGAAGGATTTTAAATTTGGAATTTAATTTTGAATTTGGTTTGATTGATTTGTATTTATATTTCATTTATATATATATGAATATAAATGAGACTATAAATAAGTTATAAGAAAATATCATGAGTTTGAATTGATTTAGATTTGATTTTGGCTAAGTCTTTAAAAAGGAAATTAAGGGACATAGGAATTTTGATGAATTGATTTTGAATTTTGAGTTTAGTTTGATTGGTTTGAATTTATATTTCATTTATATATGTGAATATAAATAAAAATATAAATGAGTTATGGGAAAATATCATGAGTTTGAATTGATTTAGATTTGATTTTGGCTAAGTCCATGAAGGAAAACTTAAAGGACTTAGAAAAAATTTATGAATTGATTTTGAATTTTGAGTTTAGTTTGATTGATTTGAATTTATATTTCATTTATATATGTGAATATAAATGAGAATATAAATGAGTTATAAGAAAATCTCATGAGTTTGAATTAGTTTGATCATTATTTTGGCTAAGTCCTTAAAAGAAGATTAAGGAGTTAAGAGAGATTTGGATTTAGGAATTTCATTCATGGGTTTCAATTATGGATTTCAATTACATGGAGTTGATTTTGGGTTTGGAGAAAATCAAATAGGATTGATTTGGAGTTTGACTTGAAGGAAGGAAGGTGAGGAATGGTTCAAGCTAAGGGTAAGAAAATTTTCTAACCCCTAAGGCATGACCTATTCTATGGTTAACTCTTCTAAGTCTCTAGGACTAGGTTGAGTGTCCACCTAATCACTAGATGTGTCTTAAGACTAAGGAACTCTTAAAGTCTAAGAGAAGTCTTATGTCTAAGATGGATGGGTTCTAAAAATGAGGTCAATAAGTATACTCGTGGTAATGATGAAGCTTGGGTTTGAGAACCTTATAAGACCCGGCAATCTGGTTGATGACCAACTGAGAATCCCCAAAGATGTTGATGCTCTTGACACTGATAGTGATGGCTAACTGGCAATCAAAGCCTCATACTTTGTTGTTGTGCATTGGAAAGATAGTATGAGAATCTCATCACATCATGAAGTTAGGAGAACTATTCCTACCTTTCTTGGAAGAGTAGATCTTGGTTCTTCCCCTTTATGAAAAGAAGCTGCACCATCAAAATACATCTCCCATCGGTGGTTGTCGGCCACCCCTTAGTTCATGATTTCTTCATCAAGGAGATCGTTACTAAGTGGAGAATCAGCAGGAAGATGGAGTGTTGCTAAGAAATCTACTAGTGCTTGTCCTTTTACCTCACGAGGATGTGTTATGTAAGAGAATCATGGACCATCCAAACATGATAATAGTGGTCATGAGAGATCGTAGTGGATTTATTCTATAGATCAAGTTCACCTTATGAGAAAGTATATAATGTCATAGCTTTTGGGAAGCAAAGATTAAAGCTAGGTAATATTTCTCAATAGGTGGGTAGTTCACTTCAGCATGAATTAGATGATGGTTGAGGTAGTAAGTGCGTTCTCCTTCCCTTCATCATTGGCTTGGACCAACAGAGCACCGAGAGAGTCATCCAATGCAGTAGTGTAGAGGATGAGTGGCCTGCTTGGGATAGGGGTTGCTAGAACTAGCGGCTTCACCAAATATTGCTTGATGTCTTCAAAGGCATGCTAGCACTTGTCATCCCACTTGAACTTGGCATCCTTTTTGATAAGTGCTAAAAATGGCTTGCATCTCCCGATGATTGAGATAAAGCATCTTGATCAGATCCGGACTTAAGTTGAGTTAAACTCTTAGAGGTGGCATTTCTAAGATAGCTTTGATCTTTTTGGATCTATTTCTATTCATGAAATAAACCTAAGGAATTTCCTTGAAGCTACTCCAAATGCACACTTCAATTGATTCATTTTGAGGTTATATTATCTTAATCGTCAAAAACTACTCAAATAGGTGATCTTCCTCTTCTATGCTCTGACTATTAGATCATCAATGTAGCACTCAACTTGATGATGGATGAGTTCATTGAAGATCCGATCATGCTGGTATGTAGCTAGCATTTTAAGGTCAAAGCATGACCCTATAACAGAAGATTCTGATCGAGGTTTGGAAAGCAGTGTTTCTTTCATCTTTAAGGGACATCTCAATTTGGTGATAGCTAGATGAACCATCCATGAAAGAGAAGACTGCATGAGATGAGGCGATGTCCACCATTAATTCTAGTATAGGAAGAGGAAACTCATCCTTAGAATATGCCTTATTTAAGTCCCTAAAATTGACATATATGCAAATTTGGTCATTCTTCTTCTTAATTGGTATGACAGCCAACCAGTAGATATTTTCTTCCGATGAAACTTACATCAATCAATTTCTTGACTTCAAATGACCTATTGTTTAATTTCTAATCACATGCATCTAGCTTGCTTAATAGGGTAGCATTAGGATCTATTGCTAGTGTGCTATGTCGAGATAATGGCATCTCTTCATAACTCCATGCAAAGCAGTCTTTAAACTCAGTCAATAGCCTAACTAAGTCATTGGTTTCTTCTTCATTCAATGATGAACTGATGTACGTCGGGCGTGGATTTTCTTTTATCTCGAGGTTGATTTCTTTAAGCTTGTCAATTATTGAATAAATCTCCTCTTCAAATTCTGGCAGTGCCTCTTTGATTTGGAGGTCAGCTGGATCATCTAAGATTTCTGAACACACATTCTCATAAGAGTTGATGTTGTGTGAAAAGAACCTATCGATTCCAAATGATTGGTAACAACTAATAATCATCATCATCGACCGACCCACTATATCAATCAATCCTGCTCTTGATTGTGCTTCCTTGCCTGTATCGTTCTATAGCTTTCAAAGTATTTTGATATGTTCTTGGACCATGTATGAGGAACTAAACCTTTCTGTAAGATTATGAACATGAGGAGAGTAAAATTCAAATGATAATTCCATTAATTCTTTAAATGTATCCTCCTCAAGTTCTAAATTAACTTCAGGATTTCAGGATGATGATCTCAAAAAGAATCTCTTCTACCATATTAGAATACTTAGGGACTTCCTTAACTACTAAACCTTTAACTTTTTGAGGAGTAAGTGATGTTAGAGCTAAGGTTCCCAGCTGCTGCATAATAGTTTCACATAAACCTAATTTGAATACTTTGCTTTATCTAGAGGCCCAATCTTCTCTGCCTCCAAAAAAAGTCACTTCTAATGGAATCTATGAGAAGGGTTGGTCTATACAAATCACATTAATCATCCTCTAGCTAGATTCCAAGTCTATGTGAATAGGGGTACCCCATGAACTGGAACATGACCTCTATTGGCTGATGGCCAACCACGGGGTCTTCCACCTCTGGAACTGCCTCTATTTTTACCTTTATCTCTACCTAGTGGAGGTTGTGTCATCCTACCCACATGTCCATATGATGGAATGAACTGTGGGTGGAATGTGATATGCAATCTATTTCTTCCTCAATTCCCCTTTTTTGTTCACTTGGATTTTCATTTTTCTTTTCTTTTTCTTTTGTCTTTTCTTTTGCTTCATTTTCTTTTTCTTTTGAATTTGAATTTTGTCAAAGTTCATAAGAAAGGGTGTTTTGAGGAAGATAGTAGGTTGCATCCTCATAAATCACAACCTCTAAAAATGGATTTTCATCTCCATTGACATGGTATTCAATCCCATCTTTTGAACTTGATGCATGAGGAGGGATAATTATCTTATTATGATGTATCCAAGACCTCGAGCAAAAGTAGAATGAAGTATTCAAATCAATGATGTAAAACTTGGCTTCAATCTTCCAATCACCTATCGAAAGCAATCCCTACTAGGCTACTAACGAAGAGGCAGAATAGCAAAGCATCGCTGACACCGGCATTGCAATAATTGGCCCTAAAGTGTGTTATGTGCTTCTTTGGGTTTCCACTGCCATCAAAGCTTTTGAAGGAAGGTGGCACAAAACCCTTGGGATATTGGATTGCATCGAATTCTTTTTGGTAGGGTCTACCCTTTGGAACCGATGATTCTCCCCGGGCTTGAGCCAATATTTCCTTCACTTTCTGCTCGACCATGGATCTGATATCTTTTCTTGTATGGAGGTACTTTCCACTTACCTTCATAGCTGCTACCTTGCTCAACAAGAGGTAAGGACTTGGTCAGTCCAAGACATGCACTAACTCTAGACTAATGTCGTATAGTAGGATGAACTATGGGCTTATTTCGGCATCAAACTCTAACAAGTCTCAAGCTTCCATGTCATCCTATCTATCTGCTCATATTTTTTCTTTAACTGATATCGAAAGTGTTCGGCTGATTGGGTTGTATCTTCCTGATCAACTTCATCACCTTCTATGGCCTGCTACTCCCTGAAGAGAGATCCTCTGGTATTTACCATACTACCGGCCGAGTCTCTAACAAATCATTTTTTGGGATTGCTAACCTCCTCATCCACCATACCTTCTCCCTCTTCTTCTACAAGATAATGTGCTTATCTCTCGAGAATGATCATCGAATGAGGACAAATGATTTCCGACGGTTTGATCATTGCATATCAGAGGCACACTCTCGGTGGAGATTCAATCCTAGAACTGTACTCACTAGAAGAGACACACCGACCGGCTACTAGCTATGAAAGGGTGGCATTCCTGGGAGGCTCCACTATCATGAGTAGGCTATCATCTACTATCTCGCAATAGCTACCATCTCCATATCCCGTGTGGAGTTGGTGAAGGGACGACCACTATGCTTCGTGGTCGCCACTCCCTCCGCACTACCACTAGGGCAGAAGGTCAAGCGGGAGAGCTCAGCCTCGCCATAGTAGGCAGTGTAGATAGAGTGGGATCCTTCATCTATAGCCAGATCACCAACGGGGTACGCTTCTCCCCGGATATGGCCTTCATGACCTTTGATGGAACTAGAATCAGAACGCGTGATGTGATGGTGAGGTGGGTGTGTGGTGGAGACACCATTGATTTCTGAATAAGAGTTGTCTCCTGTGATGATTGGTCCCGTAAGTAGAATTCTATATGTATGGTCGTAGCAGAATCAGTGGAAAATCAACGGAAGCCGACGGACAACCTCTCCCTACTAATAGTAGATGTATGGGCCTCTCTAGCCCTCTCCTATCAATATTTTTTCCCCACACTATGGGGATGATAGATCTCGATCAAATTGAGCTGACTGAATCCGTAGTTCAAACTGCGAAGATTGAGGAGGTACATACCATCTCCTACCAGTAATTGATGGATGAACCATTGGTGGAGGTGAGGTGAAGTGTATCCTCCTCATCCTTTGTCGACCTAAAGAGAGGATGAAACGGGTTTATCGTAAGGTGAAGTCAAGGCAACTCCTCAATGATAACGCCTCCATCTCCCTAGCAATCCTGGTATGATATCACTTAATCATGTGGTTTTTGTTCATTCGCTATCTTCTGGTAGGATGAGAGGAGTGAGAGCTAGACCCATACTCAAAAGTAGGGGAGGCAATCCACGAGATCGGGAGCCTTACCCTGAGGTAGTGATGAGATGCCTCACTAGGCAAAGACGAGAAACCACGGGCGCATAAACTGGGGGTATGTACTACCGGCTAGTGGACCGCACGCTTTGCTCTTTAATGAGGAGATATCAAAATCAAGGTAGATCGATCTAGAAGACTGCTTACTGGCCAACGCAGTATGCACGAGGGGAATGCCCTCACATATGATCCTCACTCCTCAAATCCTCAGAAATGGATAAGGTGTGTATGATCCAATCGGGAAGTTGGCTAGTCCAAGGCCAAGTCCATGTCAGGGAAAGTGAACACAAACTTTGTGAGCGCCATTTCAAATCAACCGCAAAGATTGAAAATTGAATTATAACCATAATGATCCGATAATGCAATATAGGAAACAAGCTTGGATCATATTTTTATTTTTGTTAATTTTTGAATTTTAATTCATAATTTGAACCCACATCCAACATCATGGAAGTCTTAAGTCGGTTTGATTTAAAAATTTTATTGGAAAGAGGAATTTTTAATATGAATCCAACTTCAACAAATTTGGGAATGTTGACATGTGGATTCAAATATTTTTAGATGGATGCTTCCATAGGTTCATGTTTGTTTGAATTTATATTTTGATTTGAGGACCCTTTCCTTTAACAAATTTGGGTATGTTAAAGTAAGGGTCAATTGATTTTGTTTTGATTTGGTGTTTTAAAGTTTTACTTACTTAGCAAATTTGGATATGCTAAGTGAAGTGTTTAAAATGATTATTTCTCTTTATGAATTGTTGTTTGATTTTGAAAATTGGAATTCCCACTTATCAAATTTAAGTATGATAAATGAAGAACCCAAGTGTGTTTTGTTTGATTTTTTTTTTTTTTTTGAAAATAAGATTCTTAGTAAATTTGAGTATGTAAGAAAATCAAAGTGTTTCATTTATTTTGGTTTATTTTGATTGAAAAGTGGAGACTTTACTTTAGCAAATATGGTATGCTAAAGATGAAGTTCCACTTAATTTTTATGAAATAGATATTTCACTTAGCAAATTTGAGTATGCTAAATGAAATTCCAAAAGATGTGTTCAAAATTTTTTGTGTTTTTGGTATTGTTTTGAAAATAAAGCCTCTTTAGCAAATTTGATATGCTAAAGAATAAAGTTCCAAAGGTGCTTGAAAATTTTTTTGGTTTTAAATTTGGAGACTTCACTTAGCAAATTTGAGTATGCTAAATGAAATTCCAAACATGTTTGAAAATTTTTGGTTTTGAATTTGGGGACTTCACTTAGCAAATTTGAGTATGTTAAATGAAGTTCCAAATGTGTTTGAAAATTTTTTATTTTTAATTTGGAGACTTTACTTAGCAAATTTGAGTATGCTAAATGAAGTTCCAAATGTGCTTGAAAAGTTTTGGTTTTGAATTTGGAGACTTCACTTAGCAAATTTGAGTATGCTAAATGAAGTTCCAAATGTGTTTGAAAAGTTTTGAAAATATGATTGTTAAGTTTTTATTTTTGAAAAGAAGACTTCCATTCAACAAATTTGGGTATGAGGTCCTAAAACCTAAAGATGTTGGCTAACTCAACTTAAGGATGAAATAAGCTAAGTGCCAACAAAATAAAGATATTTTCAGATTCATATCAAAGTACAAACCCACTATCGATACTCAAAGACAATGATCATTTATCAAAGATGGAGAGAGAAACCATCCCTAGTGGAGTCACCAGAAAAATCTGTGGTGAAAATTTTCAATTTTCTTTTAGAGAATTAGATATATACTTCCATATTCACTCTATGAGGAGGGAAATATACATCTTCTTTCTCTTTTTATGCATTTTGACACTACGTAGATCTGCATATGTTTTTACTTAGGGTGATCGAGTACAACATTGAGGAGAGGTGTACTATCTCAAAAGATAGAAGTCACCGCCTTATAATGGACCTAATCACCTCAATAAGGACTCCTAAGGGGAATGGGTCTGCATATGTACCAAAGATTCTTCCCCTAATTTATATGAAAAAGTAAAGTAAGGTTTATTTTAAATTGGGTTCATTAAGTTCCTTACAGTGGCAATCCCCTATAGTTAATTACATCTTAAGGAATGAGATCCCTTAAAAATACTCTCGATTAAGGTGAATGATCATTGTCTCCAAAGATTTCAATAGGTAGGGCTATCAATTAATTAGTTTATTTTGGAAGATCAAATGGGATTGATCAAAGAGGGGAAGTTATTATTGAAGCTAAAAGAAGATAAGTAGGAGATGCAATGATGCTAGAAACCTAGCGAGCATCTCACTATCCTATGGTTGGGTTTATATTTTGAAATTGATTTAATTTATTTGAGTTGAATTTTCCATTAGAAATTTAGGGCTTATGATTCCATAGCACAAGATTAAGAAAATGCCTAAGAAGTGAGGATTTATGCTTATGGCCCACAAAGGGAGAAGCAACCTCAGAACCTAAATCTAAGGAGCTTTGGCGAGAGCCGAAAGTACAACCTAAATCTAAGGCAAAAATTGGTATTTGGTTTGCCTCCATAAGAGAAAATAAATCACCCAACTGCTTGGACTTACAACCACTTGGGGTGGCCGCCAACTAACTCCTCCTGCGATTTTAAATTCATGTAAGCAAGTCATATGCTTTATGCAAGATAGCTAGGCTATTATTTATTTAGAAAGAGACTAAGTCTTTAAACTCACTCCCTAAAGAGACTAGATCATGTAAGGGTATGCTTCAAATGACCTAAATCAACTATAATTCAGATTTCATTTTATTTTTATTTTTGGGAAATCATTTTGACTCAGGCTAATAGGATTCATATGTCCAATGCATGAGAAATGAGATTATTAGCCAAAATCAATGAAAAGGGAGGAGGTGTGTTTCCACCATGGCTCTCAAAGGTCAAGCCAAGTTTTTCTAGCAAAGGTGGAAGCCCTCCAATCAATAGTAAAAATAATATGCATTTGTGCACGATGTTATAAAAGAAGTACTCATCCAGCTAAGGGATTGCTAATTCTTTTATCTTGATTTTTAGCCTAAGCATTAGGTGAGGTTATGAGTACTTTATTTTTAATTTTGAATTGTTAAATTTGATATAAAATTTATTTTTCCTAAGAGCCTAATCCATATCCAGGCTATACATAAAGTAAGGAAGAAACTAAGAATATGATTCCATTTAATACACAAGCTAGCCAAATCATCAATCAATTTATAAAGCTAATCATAAAATAATAAGAGGCCATTGTGGTATTACACAAACTCAAAACAAATTAGCTGAAGCTCTACTCTTATACAACCTGGATTACAAATGAATTAAATACAATTAAGCAAGGAATTCATTGTTATGGGGGTCTTCAAGCTTCATTTCTTTGTTCTTCTTTTCTTCTTTATTCTTCTTTTCTTCCTTCTTCTTTGATTTCTTCTTTTGGATGGTTGGAAGGTGGATGCTCCAAAGGATTCATATGGTGCATAAGATGAGATCTTATGACCAATGTTCATCCTAATCCCCATAACAATCATTCCAAAATCCTAATTATAAAAATTACATAAAAAAGGAAAAGCAAATCTAGCTAACACCTGCAAAATAAAGATTAGCTAAACAAATCACATAAATTTCATGCATGTATATTGGACTTATCAGCCCACACATGGGTGACTAAGTCCACCTGGCCTATTAGATTATGCTTAGGAGTATAAGCACCTGCACAGTAAAAGCATTTATATCTTTATTTATTACAACGCCCCTTAAGCACAATCCCCTGCAGAAGATAATGGTTAGACTAAGATCGCCCTACCATTCATTCTATGCACATGCATCTTAACATCTAGACTAAAACATATATCAGAAAATAAAAGCAAAATATCAAACCATGCACCGTCCTAACCTAAAGCAAGAAGCGGTGACTTAGCCTAATGTATGTGCTTTGGAAGTTTGTGTGGTATGCTTAGCTATGGGTTTAAGTTAGAATTTTTTAAGTGTAAAGCATGTTCAACTTAGAGGAGGGTTTTATTTAAGTTATTTAGTTATTTTGGGTTAATTTTATTTTATATTTTGATTAGGTTCAAGTGAATCTTACAATTAATTAAGTTATAAAGAGAGGGAAAGAGAAAAAAAACTTCTCTTTCCTTCCCTAACCTAAGTAATTTATAAAGTGGATTCATGTTTTAGTTTTTTTAGTGAATGTTTTAATTAAGTGTTTTAATTAATCCTAAGTTTAGATGAACTCTAAACAAACCTATTCAAAAGAAAGGCATTTTAAGATTAAGTAAAATGAACTAAATTCACAAAACATACATCACTTCACTTCTTTCCCAACATGTATAACATGCATATGAATGAGTCCTAAGCATATCTATACATACAAATGAGAATTTTTAACACACTTCATGATGCATACTAAGCAATTCATTTAAGGAAATTTGAAAATTTATGATGCATGATTCTTATTAAGTAGCAAAGGGGTTTCTTATCCAACTTTCACATGCACGTATGAATATATGAAAGGCATAAGTGAGTACGATGCCATTATTAACCAGACGTGTAAGGTACAAGACCTACTTAGGGCTACTTAAATCCTCGTAACCTCGGGGTTGTCTAGACTAATATACCACTTTCCTTAAATATAAGCATGTGCACAAAAGAAATGAATGGAAAGGAAATAATGCAAAAGTTGGTGTTGGTTGATTTATTTTTGTTTATGCAATTTACATGTGTAAGCATAGGTACCCTTCTTAAGTGATAGTATAGGAATGAATTGGATATGGAATTAGGTAAATGTTAGGTTCTTTTCAAATGAACCATACACCTTGCCAAATCCTATTCAGAACTATACTAAAAGAGAAAAGAAGGAAACCCTACACTAAGCACATCCTTATATTTTACTCACATGCAAACCTATAAGTAAGATATAAGTAACACACTTTTAGTTTTGATAATTAATTCATATATCGTGAAAATAATTTGAATTTAATAGTGATAATAGTCACTCATATTCTTACTTTAGCCAACACATGCAATTTGACATAAAGGAATCATTTTCATTTTAAATTTGATTTTTGAAACTCATGGATGCATGAAACCATATTACACACATATTTAATATGTTGGGGAAGAACTAAAGCAATGAAAGCATGTAAACATATTCACTTTAATTAAATCTGAAAGATAATCTTATAAAATAAGAATGCTTAAAGTAAATCAAAGTTTAGTTAATATGATTTTTGTTTGATTTTAAATTTGATTTAGTTTGAAAATGTGAATTGAATTTGTTGTTCCTAACCCATTCCCACATGTGTTTGATATTTTTGTTTAATTTTTAGATGATTAGATTCATTTTATATTTTGATTAGGTTAATGTATATTAAACATGTTAATTAACCCATACCTATCCAAGCATAGTTAATCAAATAATTATGAGCCAATGAGATGACATAAAACCTCATAAGGAATTTAAATTTGCACCTAGGAAGAAATGGGCCTAATGCAATTTGGCTCATGATTAATGATTAATTATAAGGGTTTAACTTAGTAATTTCAAAACACACCTCACATAAGTGAGTTGAGTTTTGATTTAATTGGACTTAGTTTGAAATTAAAGAGATTAATAAAAGTAGAATGTAGCTGCCCTAAACCTCCTATTCACTAAAACAGACCTTAATCAACTTCAATAAAGGCTTAAACTACTAATCAAACCCTTAATCATTTAATTAGGCTCACATTCTCATATTTCTCACATGCAGGGGTGATAGCATATTTGCCCCTGGGAATATCATCATCATGAGGCCGATTCAGAAGTTGCGATAGATCGATCGTCAAATACACACGATGCATTCCTTTTACCGCAGAAGTACTCACTATGCCCTGGGCTATATGTCCCCTATTTGTATGTTTCATGCATGCACTCGCTAAGTTACTCCACAGAACTTTGGGTAATACGATCCATTCCTAATTTAGGTAGTTAGAAGCCATTAATTATAAACTTTCCCTTTACTTCTTGCAGAGTTATGCTAAATATGGCCTACAAAAGGAAAGCAAAATATTCATCCAGCATGTCACTGTAAATAGTGTATCAAGGGCTAAGCTACTCTTACTTCCAGTTATAAATAATCAGCACTGGACACTCCTAGTTGGGCATATTAAGCAAGGGGCTTGGTATTTTTATAATTCATTACCAAACCCAACTCATAAGGCCATTCTTCGTGAGATTGTAAGAACTCTTCTCATTTTGGTTTGCCTGAAGTGCATATTTTTTTGCCTACTTATTGATTATATTTCTTACTATTTAGATCAAATTACTTGTTGAAGATGCTGGCCAGTCTTTCGAGAGCAATCCCATAAAATGGCCCATCGAAATGATGAGTGGGCTACCAGTCCAAGAAAATAGTGTTGACTGCGGGATGTTGTCTGCAAATATATGGAGAGAATCGCAAACTTATAGTTGCCAGTGACCACGGATTAGATAAAAGAAGAATTTCTTTAGAGTTTACGCTATCTTCTGTATGGGTATGAAATAACTAATTTGACAAATGTACAATTGAAGTTTGATATGTTGAAAATCAATTGCTTTAGAAATGTATATGTCTGGTGTGTTTGTGGATGCCATTAAAAGCTATTATTTTTGCTTTTTTAAGCTTTCTGGAGATAACATGTCTAGTAGATGCCATGTTTAGTAGATAACATGTGTGGAGCTTTAGGACCCCTTTCTCAGCTATTTCTTGACCCTCTATAACCTGTTTGAATCTAGCCTTATAAGCTATTTTGCAGGTTGGTTGATGCTTGTTAGTTTGGATTTGTATGTATACTCTCTGCACTCTCATGAGAGTATAGACCAATTTCATAATATTTTCCTATTTTATAGGCCTATTTGAAAAGAAAATATTTACCAGATTCCATTACAAATTGATTAGAGCCTTAATATTAGCCTTTCTGAGCTATTTTGCTGGTGTACTCTCTGTACTCTCTTGAGAGTACGGACTTTTTTCTCAATTTTTTCCCTTTTCTGGCCTATTTGGAGATAAAGTGTTTACTACAAACCATTTGGAGCAATTTGGAAGCTATTGGGTTGGTTTTTTAAGCTGTTTTGCATATGTACTCTATGTAATCTTTTGAGAGTATAGACTATTTACTCAATTTTTTTCACTTATTCTAGCCTATTTGAAAAGAATATATTTACTATAAATCATTTGGATCAATTTGGAGGCTGTTGGGTTGCTTTTTTGAGCTATTTTGCATGTACTCTTCTCTCAAGAGTGACTATTTACTCAATTTTTTTCACTTATTCTGGCCTGTTTGGAAAGAATATGTTTACTACAAACCATTTGAAGCAATTTGGAAGATGTTGGGTTACTTTTCTAAGCTATTTTGCATCTGTACTCTTTGTACTATCATGAGAGTACAGACTAATTTCACAATATTTTTCTACTTTTTTGGCCTATTTGGAAAGGAAATATTTATCATATTTCATTACAGGTTGATTGGAGCTTTAATATTAACCTTTCTGAGCTATTTTGTAGGTGTACTCTCTATACTCTCTTGAGAGTACAGACTTTTTTCTCAATTTTTTTCACTTATTCTAGCCTGTTTGAAAAGAATATTTTTACTACAAATCATTTGGATCAATTTGGAGGTTGTTGGGTTACTTTTTTGAGCTATTTTGTATCTGTACTCTTTGTACTCGCATGAGAGTATGACTATTTACTCAATTTGTTTCACTTATTAGGGCCTGTTTGGAAAGAATATGTTTACTACAAACCATTTAGAGTAATTTGGAAGCTGTTGGGTTACTTTTTTAAGCTATTTTTTATCTATACTCTCTGTACTCTCATGAGAGTACAGATCAATTTCACAATATTTTCCTGCTTTTCTGGCCTATTTGGAAAGGAAATATTTACCATATTCCATTACAGGTTGATTGTAGCCTTAATATTAGCCTTTTTGAGTTATTTTATAGGTGTACTCTCTGTACTCTCTTGAGTGTATAGACTTTTTTCTCAATTTTTCACTTATTCTGGCCTGTTTGGAAAGAATATGTTTACTACAAACCATTTGGATCAATTTAGAGGCTATTGGGTTACTTTTTTGAGCTATTTTGTATCTATACTCTTTGTACTCTCATGAGAGTACAGACCAATTTCATAATTTTTTCCAGTATTGTTGGCCTATTTGGAAATAATATATTAACTAGATTCCATTATAAGTTGATTGGAGCCTGAATATTAGCCATTTTGAGTTATTTTGCAGGTGTACTCTCTGTACTCTCTTTAGAGTACAAACTATTTACTCATTTTTTTTCACTTATTCTTAGGGGTGAGCATTCGGTCAGTTTGGTTTATTTGGTTGTTATTTTGGTCAAACCAAATAAACAAAACCTTAATTTTAAAAAAACTAAACTGACCAAATTAACACAAAAAAAATCGTTTACACCAATCCAAATAAATCGAATTAGACTTCAATTTATTCAGATCAATTTTTCATAAATCGAATAACATGTACAAATTAAAAAAGTAAATATTTTAAAGTTACAGACAAAAAAAGGAGAAATTTTATTAACTAAACTAACCATACACATATTATAAAGAGATTTTCATGTTGATACAATTTAATGTACACCAAATAAAAATAATAAACTACGAACAAAAAAAGAGAAAAAAAAGAGTACAACATGATTCATTTTTATTGAGCTCAGAAAGGATGGACTAGGACCACGTTTATGTGATGCCAAATCAAGTGTTGGGCCACTTCCTACAGGTTGACCATATAAAATAATATCTTCATCTCTAACTTTGTACTTTTCCTTCAATCATTCATAGACAGCCTCTATGTCTTCATATAGTATTGTATTCTGTGGGCTATTTCATGGAAAAGATCAATAATTTTAATTAGTTAGTGTTCTAAGAAAATTGCTATAAAAGAGGTCGAACCTTCCCAGAGGATTGCCCATAACCAGAAATAATAATCATACCTGCAAAAATCACTTAGAGCTCAAGTTCAATAATAAGTCCAATTGTAGAAATAAGGATTCATAAGATCTTAATCCTTTCCTAGCAGTATGACATACATAAGCTAATAAGAAATCAATTAAACCCGTGCTTATAATCATGCGTAAGCTCAGTTTGAGACAAATTACAATGCATAATTTGGAAGGCCATTAAAAATATTAGCTATCTCTTGAATCCTTGTAGATAGCATGAATTTTCTTTTCGCTACTCCTAATTTGCATTTCACTATGCAGCAAGTCTGCAACCCGTTCTCATCCTTGCCTCTAATTATTACATGATAAGAAAGCATTAAGATGGATAGTTAAATGTAAATTATGAAGAGTTGCTATAATACTAGCAAGATTATATGAATTTATGCAGTGTATAATAAAATCTACAAGAATAAACAATATATACATATATATATATTTATAGTTTGCTCAAGCTCATATATATAAAAATATCTTTATTAACAAGATTCAAGTGTAATATCAAAAAATATGATCACCATATATACAATCAATAATTTTGAGAAATCACCAGCTCTAAGCCTTTAAGACTTAAGAGGGAAATAACACAAAAAATGTCACCAACCGTATGTATACATTGATCATTTCATCATTACTATCATTGCCCCTAAACCCTAAAAAAAGCCTACATGTAAATTTAGTATTTCATTGGCATGTAAGTAAATTATTCAAAAAAAATGCATACTTGAGACCATAGAAAATAAATCCAAACCGAAATGCGGGATATCCAGCCAAAACACCAAGATTTACAGCCCAAACAAACCAGCAAGGAAAATAAACTAACTTTTCTAACATAACAGCCAAAACAATAGCAGCTTACATTGTCATATTGACCGAAAAAAAATAAGCAAAATTTACCGAAGTCCAACCTAACAGCCGAACCAAATTACCATCCAACAGTAAATTATAGAAGATGAAAGCAAAAAGTAGCAACATAAGATAAACTAACAGCAAACTGAGCTAGTGAATTAGTAAAATAATAGGCTAACATGAAGAAAGACAATTAAAATTTGAAATATGAAAGTCTATAACCCATATTGGAATCAGCATTCAGCATCATAAACCAAGCCAATAAGTTTATGTTTCACTTGTTAATTTTGCTAAATCTATAAAGCAAATAAATAATTAATTATTCTAATTAAGATTAAAAAGAATAAATAATTATGAATTTAATCATAAGAAATACCTTCATCAAATTTGTCAATATCATTAATATTTTCTTCCACATTTTGGATTAATGGTCCATTTTGCTCGATCCAATCGTCATATTATATTGTGCAATCTTTAGGGATAATGAACTTATAAATGCATCAAGAATCGACCACTTGTACTAAAAAATTGATTAGGCAACAGAAAATTAAACCTAAAATGAGTCATGTATATAGGAAATCTTGGTGCATTAACCTTCCACCAATTTAGAATATCAAAATAATCTTTCATGACTTTAGACTCCTTAGCCAAATACTTATCTAGATCTAATTTGTTATCTACATCATCCTTGCTAAAATTAGATCTTTTTGAATTTCACTATCATTGAATATCTTCTCCTAGAAGATTGCAGTTGTAAAACACTAGACACTTCAGAAAAATTTTATTTCTAATGAGACCACTTCCTACTTGGCTTTCACCAAGAACTTTTATTTTGTAATCATGAAACATATGATAGCCTGATGATCTGATAAGTTGTGCAAGAGCAACACCATCAGGCCCTTCATACATATCCATAACAGCAAACTCTACATAACGCAGCTTGAATCGAGGATCTAAAACAACAGCAAGATATATGTTCAAATTCATTTTCTCTATGGTACCCCAATATTTAGAAAATTTTATCATCATTTTGGAAGCCATATTTCTCACATTTGGATCACCATCCATTTGCCAATTTTGAAGAAGACAAAGAACTTCTACAATTTTATGAAAAAAAAAGTATTTGATGTCACATACAAAGAACCGAAAATTCTTGAAGTGAGCTTAAAAAATTTTACCAAGAAAGGGAGCAATCTTCTAACATTATTCCAATCATTATCACTTAAAACACCATTTACATTATGACCTTCCTCATCTTCCCTTTCTAGTTCTGATTTAAATTGAGTGTTAATCTCCTCATATATTCAAAAGCTCTCTTCAACTTAACTGCTATACTTAACATTAAAAATGTGGAATTCCATCTAGTAGGAACATCTAAGCATGACATGCTTTTAGTTTTTAGTTTTTCTATTTCAATGGATTCTTTAAATTTTTGTAGCATTGCGTGATTGGATTTAACTTGCATCGCTTTTGAACATGATGATTCATATATCTCTTTCAGCCCATCTTACACAATTAAGTTAATAATGTGAGCTATGCATCTCATATGTAAGAAGTGACCATCTAGAATACTACCTCCTCTCTTGCCAAATTTTTTTGCAAGTGTGTGATGATGCCATTATTTGAACTTGCATTATCAACTGTCACAGTAAAAATTGTATCAATCCCTCAATCTACAAGACACTTCTCAACTTGTTGCCCAAGTAATTCTCCTGACTAGATGGGACAAAAGTTTATAACTCTTTTATTAGTTTCGGTCATCATCAATAAAATGTGCGTGATACATATAATTTATTGAATGGATGTCCAAGTATCTAGTAAGACAAACTCTATGGCAGGACTTCTTGAATAGGTGTTTTAAAATTGCTTTCTCATCCTGTTAAATTTAAAGCAATCATGTGTCAATGTCCATCGTGGAGGTATTTGAAATATTGGACAACACTAAGACATGAAATGTTTAAACCCCCAACCTTCTACATGCTTTAAAGGCAATTCATCGAATAACCATCATAAGCTTTCTTATATTTTCTTGATCAAATCTCCTTAAGGCTGCACAAAGCTCTTCACCTTTAACACCAAATTGTAATGCTAGTTTAGTTTGATTTGGTTCATTATTAAGAGGATTCTTTTGACACAAAGAAAGATGTGCCCTTAAGTTTGAAGTGTCATTAATCTTTGGATCACTGTGATATGACTTTCCACAATAATTACATTTGCTCATTTTTTCTCCTTCCTCATTAGTATACCTCACAAAGTGTTATCCCAAACCTCTAGTCTAGAGCTTTTTTTTTTTTTTTGCAATTGGTGGTTTCTCATTCACGACACTCACATCTCTTGTAACTTGAACTTGTTGAGTAGTGGTCATAGCTTTGGAGGAACTAATAATATTTGAACTATCTCCAATTTGTAACATGTTTCTACTTCTAGACTATAAAAAATCAAAAAAATAATGAAAATAATAAAGCATGCTTTAATAAATTACATAAACAAAACTTATTTCAATTAAAGAACGATTGGATACTATAATATTTAGAAGGAAAAAGGCATGAATCGAATAATTGAATAGTGTTAATTCATATTTACAAATTATACTCAATCAACTCCATCAAGTAATGTATCCCAAATATTATCATATAATGCCACATTTCCCAACCAATGCCTACTCATATCATTAATGATCAAACAGAGAGTAAAGGGAATGTATTCCATGTTCATAGTAGAGAAACCCAATAGAGTAAAGGGTATCATGACTATTTTATTAAGCATGCCCGATTATTTTTCTCCAATTAATAAATAATAAAGATAACATAATATTTTGAGAGTAACCAAAAGCATAAATTTAATCAAGCAAATTCATGGAATTTCTTATGATCAATAAATTGATGTGCAAAAAAATTTGGAGTTCAACAAAGTTCGATTGAGTGAAACCAATCTATACACTTTACAATAAAAAATATAGAATTTCACACAAAATCATTGAATAAATTTGATTCCATCATATATATATTATATATATATAGAGAGAGAGAGAGAGAAAGGGGGTGAGAGAATGGGATTACCGATCCAATATACCTACGCATAAATATCATGAACCCATGGGCCATGGTAAAATATGTAATGCAAAAAAATAGTAGAGGTAATTCAATCACTAAGTAGAAACATGAAACATCAACCGGTCTTCTTCAAACCACAAACCCTAACTCCATCAAAGATTCAAAATTGAAATGATGAATCACAAATGAATTTTATCCAAAGGAAGACAATCAACAACGTGTCAACGATAACAAAGATAAAGCCAATGGTGTAACAAAGAACATACCGCAACAAAGAACAAAGATAAAGCCAATTCTTCAGCCTACTTAAAGCCATACAGTCCATGACACAGCTCACGATCAAACCATTAACAACCACAACAAAGAACAATAATGGTGTAATAGAGAGGAGTTGAGATCATGGGGATTTAGTTCTTATCTCTCAAAGAAACTTAGATTCAAAATTATAAGTGAAGACAAAACCTGTGGGCTATCCGCTAGGGAAAAAACTAAAAGATAAGAGTAGCCTCGAATAGGAAAGTCTGAAAGTTGAATGAAAATCGAGATTTCAATCACTGAATAAAATGCCGAATGCATGGTTATGCCCTAACTCTACCCCTCCTGGAAAGGAATGAAGTCGGCGAGAGTCGAGACTTCAAGAAGTGTATGGCAGAGGACTCAGGTCGAAGCAAGGAGTCTTAGACTCTTAATCGACTCGAGCCATCGAGCGGACCGACTGTGCCAAGAGAAAATAATCAATTTTTCAGGGTAAACCAAAAATTTTTTAATTAAAACTGAACCAAAAACCAAAAATTGCACAAACACACAATTTCAACCAAAAACCAAATAATAACCATAAAAACCAAACCAGATTAACCAAATAAACTCAGTTCGGTTCAGTTTTATGGTTCATACCAACTAATGTACACCTCTACTTATTCTGGCCGGTTTGGAAAGAATATGTTTACTACAAACCATTTGGAGTAATTTGGAAGCTGTTGGATTATTTTTTTGAGCTACTTTGTATCAGATTCTCTGTTCTCATGAGAGTGCACAATTTCAAATATTTTCCTATTTTTGGCCTATTTGGAAAGAAAATATTTACCGATTCCAAAGTTGATTGGAGCCTTAATATTAAATTTTGAGTTTTATAGGTGTACTCTGTACTCTTGAGAATACGACTTTTTCTCAATTTTGTTTCCTTTTCGCCTGAGAGAAATGTTTACTACAAACTATTTGGAGCAATTTGGGGGTTTTTTGATCTATACTCCTGCATTCTCATGAGAGTACACAATTTCATAATTTTTTCTCAGTATTGGCTTATTTGGAAAGAATATATTAACTAGATTCCATTGTTGATTGGAGCCTTAATATTAGCCTTTTGAGCTATTTTGGTGTACTCAGTACTCTCCCTGAGTACTGACTATTCTCTCAATTTTTTCCTTACTTTTGCTGAAAGAATATGTTTACTACAAATCAATTGGAGCAATTTAGGGTTACTTTTTTATGTTGTTTTATATCTCAGATTCATCTCTCGAGAGAGTATCATAATTTTTTTCCAATTTTTGTTTGGAAAGGAAATATTTACTAGATTCCATTAGACCTTATTAGCTTTTTGAGTTATTTTGCGTGAACTCTGTACTCGAGAGTATGATTATTTCCTCAATTTTTTCACTTATTCTAGCTTGCAGAAAAGAATGTGTTTACCGCAAAACCATTGGAGATGCTATTGGGTTACTTTTTTGAGCTATTTTGTATCTGTATTGTCTATACTCTCATGAGAGTACACACCAATTTCACATTTTTTTTTACTTTTTTTGGCCTATTTGGAAAAAGAAATATTTACTATATTCCATTACAAGTTGATTGAAGCCTTAATATTAGCTTTTCTGAGCTATTTTTCAGTTGTACTCTCTATAATCTCCTGATAGTACATATTATTTCCTTTTTTTTCAATTTTTCATGCCTGTTTGGAGAGAATATGTTTATTACATTCCATCACAAGCTGTTTGGAGCATGAATTTTAGCTTTTTTAATCTAAAAATGGTTGAAATCATTCCAAAAAAATTTTGGAAAGTGAATTAATAAAAAAATAATGATATTAAGGTCAAAATTACATTTTTTTTTAAATATTGCTTCGATAAATTAAGATAAAAGATTTATTAAATTAAATTTATTACAAAATGTGCTTAATAATTTTGAATAAATAATGCACACACAATAAAAATTTATTTTAAAAAAATCATTATGGAATGTTAGACAGCCATTCGATTGACTTTAATTAACTTGAATTTTCTAATTTTATGGCTTAGTGCATGTGATTACTTTTATTTTTTTATTTCTTGTAAGTCATTTTTATTTAATAAGTTTTAAAAAATATTTTTTGTTTCTATTTTTAAAAATAAAAAATATTATTTATAGAAATATTCGAAATAATTTTTAGATATTTTGAAAGGTTTTGAAATAATTATCATTAACGAATATATTTTATTTTAAATCAAAATATAAATAAAATAAAATATAGAAAAGTAAAAATAAAAATAATTTCAAATGACCTTTCAATATATTCAAAATATAGCTTTCTTTGTTTCACCCTTAACAAGGTTACATAGCACCTAACAAAATGGTCACAATATTATTCTTCATTCTTACTAACAAATAATAGTTTTCTTGTTTATAAAGAGTATTTATTGATCTTAATAGCTTTTTTAAATCTTTGGCTTAGTTTTAGTTTTCTTAAATTGTATATTTTGCATAATTATCTGCTTTAATAAGTGGTTATTTATGTCCATGAGGATGTCAGTTCAATCTTAACGCAAGATTGACACAGTTCGAATATTGTTAACTCAAATCAAACCCATTTATTAAATCATTAGAACACCTCAAGTTGAATTTGAGAATCAACCACATCAAGAGATACACGATTTCTATTAATTTTTTTTAATTTTGTACATCTGACTGATCATGTAGCGCAAGCAATATCAACCAAAATCTATAAATAAAGGATCAAAGATCGATACAAAGTTATACAATTCAATATACTCTCTCTCTCTCTCTCTGAAAACTATTTAATGTGAGTTCAATGACAGCCTGGATTCAACATCATCACTTACATAATTAAGCCTTCATCATCATCTACCTAAAAATTGAAACAAAGGAAATACAAATTACCCAATTTATTGTAGAAGAATGTAAGAATGAAGGATTAACACATTTTATTTTCATCATAGCACACATTGTTATAAACCCTTGAGAAACTATTAGACGTAGCATAAAATAATGATTTGATATATTTGAAGAACATTTTTCATGAAAGAACAACAAAATTGATTGAAATAATGCTTTCATCTCTATTGAGCAATGGAACACATTGCGACCTCCATAGAAATAAAAAAGCAATAAAAAAAATTAGCGAACAATGTGACCCTCAAGACATCAGACCTTGCATGCTTGATGTCCACAAGTCCAAATATAGATAATCAAATTGGAAAAAGATTAAAAAAATTGCCTCATGTAATTGATGATTCGACAACCAGTTCTTTTTCCCTCATCAACACCAACCAGCAATGAGTAATCCATGACATCAATGGATTGTAAAGCAAGAAAAAAATAAACCAAAAGTAAATAAATAAATGTTGAGGAAGAAACAAGCAAAAAAAATGCATGGAATAGAAGGAAATTGCTCATTAATCAATTCATTTAACATGATTATCATCTTCCTTTTCACAAATTAATGAACCTTAATTATAATAATGCAAAATAATAAAAAAAAAATCATCACAAAAAAAATCATTACTAAATGATACTTGATTATATCAAACCAAATGCATTAATAAACCATTATTCTCATTCACATACATAACTACAAATGAAAGGAGAAAGGAGAAGCACAACATATTTACATGGAACAAATCGATTCAGGAAGCACAAGCAACAGCTTCAAAGCTAAAGAAAGTATTATTACAAAGTGACAGCAATGTCTCCTAACTTATTCATTTCGGCATCAGCATTATTACATCTACTTATTGCTCTAAATTTACCTTCATCGTGCACACAAGTTGATAGGCTAATGGTAATGACCACCGCCTATGGGCATTGATGTGCTTTAGCTCCTCTCTATGCTCTCTTGTAGTTGCTCACACAATACCTCCAAACTAATTCAGATCATTTAATTCTGATCAATTCCAAAAGCTTAATGATTATCTAGATTTTTTAAAAATCTTAAAGAGCAAAATAGAGCAATTATCAATATAATGAGTCATTCATAAATTAATCTTCTTAAAGTTTAAAAAAGGAAATTGGATCGTTAGTTCAGAGCTTAGTACTCATGTTGTTTCATTGACTTTCGGAGATAATTTCACAGCTAAAGAAAGTTTGTGACTCTAACAAAGTCTTCCTCAACTAATCGATAAGAAAACTCAAGTAAAAGAAACCTCTTTGCCCTTACAGAAATGATTGTAATGATGTAATTAAGATTGTAATTGACATTAACGTATGTATAGTCGAAGAACACATAAATAAATGATATCATGCACTAAAATGTTTCCTGTAATGATATCCATCGCCTTAGTGTACTTCCCCGATTGATTGTTGAGCTTGAGTTAAATTCTAGAAATAGAACATCGTATTAGTTAATGATATGTAATAGCATGATTGACGGTTTTCCATGCATACCTCAAAAGCACTCGCATACAGAAAAGGTGTTGCAATTGGTGACTCTACATATTCTCCTCCCTCTCGATTGTTCTTTGGTCTCTATAACAATAAAAGTAGGATGGTTTAAAGTTTAAAAATAATATGTAAATACTTATAACTTGAGGCAAATAGAAAATTACTCTTGCTTTCTTTGGTTCTCTCCAATATCCCTTAAGCCTTGCATTTGAAACACCCTTTGGTCACCGCTTAACTGATCCTTTAAAATGTCAATTTCCTTTATCTTGTGGTTGACTTCTTCTTCTTGTTCTATCCGGAGGTGAATTCCCACATAATATAGAGTCGACATTATCGATAGTTTTTTAAGGATCCAAGCATATACTCCTCAGCTATCTTATTACCCCGTGCCCTGGTGCTTATTTGATATGCACATCGACTGATGTGGTTCCAAAAATAATGTTAGTTTCATTTCATCATTGCTTGCACATCTTTTAAGTTCTTGTGAGCAATCTAAAGTAGATATCCCTATTTTCTCTTGACGATGAGAAGGTACTTATCGAATGCATAATATCTTCTTAACTAAGAACTCGATGCAAGTACAAAGCAATCCCATCATTTCAAATTTTACAACTATAAGTTACATTTAGGCATGACTTGTCAAATGGACCCATATTTTGGAAGCATATTTATTCTCTAAGTTTCTCACCAAATACTGTGAGATTGTCATCAACACATTTCCGCTAATCCTCCAACTTCATACAAAATTCTTCCTCAAACATTGTATAAAGCTTTTTGTGTAAAATATAGGCTTATTTCGAATTGTGGTCTTAACAACAAGAACAATTGACTATTGCAAATCTTCATCATGTTCATTCCGATCATGTCGATAACCTTCTCCAATCCCAAGAAATAATCTGATTGAACTTGTTGGTTTAGAGATTTCATGACATACATTATTCGTGGACTCATTACATTGCATTGACAAGATTCCATAGAATGAGTCTTTGCACGTGGACCACTTGCATCTAATTTTATAAAGCTAGATACCAAGCATGATCATGCAATTGCCTTCATCTAGCATAGTAGACCAAGCTTGCTCAAACTCCTCCCAGTCACACTTGCTCATGCATGTATAGAATAATTTTGCACTATCTTATTACTATTAAAGTGTACCTTCAAGGAGCTTTTTTAAAATATGCCATTGGTACAACCTATGATGAGTATGCAGTAATGCAATTTTGATAACTCTCGTCATTGCCTAATCTTGATCAGTGAATATTGTTATAGGATGTCTGTCACTCATTAATGGGAGAAATATTTTGAATAGTCATGTGAATGACTCAATTATCTCTTCTGATAGAAAGGCTACTCCAAATAAGATATTTTGTCAGTGATGATTCACTCTAACAAAAGGGGCACAAATAAGATTATATTTATTGAGTCGATAGCTTGTATCAAAAATTATGACATCCCCAAAATAATCATATTCTATCCTTGACATGTCATTGCTCCAAAAAAAACTAACCAATCTATCTGACTCATCAACTTGGACATCCCATGCAAACATCCCATCCTCCGCTTGTCTTTCCTTGAACAATTGTATTAATGCATTACTATCACCATTCGCAATCCTCGATCTTCTCTCTTTTGGATGAAATTGAAAGCATCTCTTTATGAAGCCAATATTCTGCCACCAACTTCCTCACTTAGTCAAGCATCGTTGCTCTAATTCGACCTTCATTGTCAACATAACGCCTTCTCATCGCTGATGCCTATGTATGATCTAAGAAGATGTAAGTCACCACTTAACCAATGAATGATTATGACTTTCTATATATTTTAACCTTCCAATTCATTTAAATCAATAAAATCTAATCATGGATCGAACAACCACTTGTATCTATTTTCGGAATTTAAGCATAGTTTAGATTGGCGCTTTCTTTCAACCTACTTTTGCACATAAAAATCTTTTGATTTCACTTGAGCCAAATAACTAGTATGATCCTTCCTAACATTGAACCGTTTGATGTGCATAATCATGATAATGCATAGCCTGTTTCATTAATGGTGCTAAGAGTTTCCACATTTGGTCATTAGACATCACTCTTCATCATCGATACTCATTTACCGTGCATTCACCAACACAAACACAAATATGTCACATGTAGAATACTCAAAATGAGAAAATATTTTGTACTCTCATGAGAGTACGATACAAATCTCCCTAAAATCAACCAATCACCTCCAAATTGCTTCTAATGGAATCTATAACAAATTCTCCAATCAAGCCAAAGAATTGAAAAAATATTAGAATATGCTTTGTACTCTCATGAGAGTGTAGAGAGTACATATGTAAATCTCACCTAAAAAATAACCAATCAACCTTTAAATTGCTTCTAATGGAATCTAATAAACGTAATCTCTCCAAACAGGGCAAAGAAATTGAAAAAAGAGAGAAAATATTTTGTACTCTCATGAGAGTATAGAGTAATACATGCATCTACCCTAAAATAAATCAATCACCAAATTACTTAAATGGAATGTAATAAACATATTCTCCAATCAGCCAAAAAAAAATAAAAAATGAGAAAATGGGTGTACTCTCTCATGAGAGTAAAGAGTACTGATGCAAATCTCTCTAAAACTAACCAATCACCTCCAAATTACTTCTAATAATCAATAAACATATTCTCTCCAAATAGGCCAAAGAAACCGAAAAAAATGACAAAATGCTCTGTACTGTCATGAAAGTACAAAGAGTACAGATGCAAATCTGCTTACAAAACCAACCAATCAGCCTCCAAAGTGCCTCTAATGGAATGTAATAAACATATACTCTCCAAACATGCCAAAAAAAACTAACATAAATTTAAAAAAATAATTTATACTCTCATGAGAGTACAGAGAGTACAGATGCAAATCTCCCCTAAAAACCAACCACTCAACCTCCAAATTATTTTAAATGGAATCTAATAAATATATTCTCTCCAAACAAAGCCAAAAAATAAAAAATGAAAAAATGCTCTATACTCTCATGAGAGTACAGATGTCAATCTGCCTCTAAAACTAATCAATCAGCCTCCAAATTACTTCTAATGGAATCTAAATATTCTCCAAACAGCCAAACAAATAAAAAAAAATGAGAAAATAATTTGTACTCTCATGAGAGTAAAAGAGTAATGTCAATCTCCAAAACTAACCACTCACCTCCAAATTACTTCTAATCAATCTAATAAATATATTCTCCAAATAAAGCCAAAAAACTAAAAAAATGACAAAATATGCTTACTCTCATGAGAGTATGAGAGTACATATGCAAATCTCTAAAATTAACCAATCGCCTCCAAATTGCTTCTAATAAAATCTAATAAACTATATTCTCCAACAAAGCCATGAAAGAAAAAAAATGAGAAAATGTTATATATTCTCATGAGAGTATAGAGAATACAAATGTTAATCTATCTCCAAAACCAACCACTTAGCCTCCAAATTGCTTCTAATAGAATGTAATAAACATATCCTCTCCAAACAAAAG